>JAMZAV010000264.1:0-600000 GCA_024449915.1 Sweltsa coloradensis
GTTCCGTCGGGATGTCAACTGGCAGCCACTGACCCTCCTGAGCCGGTCACCACTACCAGCCTTCCCAATGGACCATGGCAAGACCTGGCCTGGACTACCTTGGACCGCTCTCTTCTCAATCAGGACTGTACATTTTTGTGATTATCGACTACTACAGTAGGTATTTTGAAGCAATTTTCACAAAATCCATTACTGCTGAATCTACCATTTCAATGCTTAAGTCATTTTTTGCTCGCTATGGTTTGCCCTGTACTTTGCGTGCAGACCAAGCTAGGAGTTTTGCAGGCTCCGATATGAGAGAATTCTGCATAAACAATGGTATACAACTAGTCATCACCACACCAAGATGGCCTCAGGCGAATAGTGAGGTGGAGAGACAGAATCGCTCCCTTTTGAAATGTCTTCGTATTGCAAATGCAGAAGGAAAAGACTTAAAGGATGCTCTCTATGAATTTCTTTTTGCTTACCGAACTACACCTCATACCACTACTGGGGTAACTCCTGCATTCTTGATGTTCAATAGAGAGCTCAGGGACAAAGTTCCATCTCTAGGGTGTAGGAGTAAACTAGATGTTGCCGTACGAGACCGCGACGCTGAAAGAAAAGCTACTACAAGTCGCTATGCAAATGAATCAAGGCACGCTGCTACCTCAGATGTTGCGGTGGGGGACTTAGTATTGCTGAGAGAAGAAAACCATTCAAAGTTGTCGACCCCATTCTCTCCAGTTGAGTTTCAGGTGACATCTAAAACTGGAAACTCCGCTACTATCCTGTCCCCTACAGGAGACCGATTCCAACGAAATGTGTCCCAGCTGAGGAAGTTCGTCCAGCCTCCACTTGCCTTGCCTGAAGAATCTTCCGTCGTAGATTGCTCGTAACGGCGGTTCCACAACCAGGACAACCTGTGGATGGCAAAGTGAAAGAAGACACTCCAGACCTACGACGTTCAGCTCGTATTAAGTATCCACCTCTCCGCTATGGAAAGACGTAGTAAAATTAAAATAATTGTTCTCGATGTGTCTGTACTATTTGTTAGTATTTTTTTTTAATTTTAAATTTTAAAACTAAATTTAACTAAACCAATTTTAAGGAAAAGAGAGATGTAGTATTCATGAGACCTTGCAGATTCACAGGGCAGTGAGTTGCAACAGAGGAGAAAAGACAATGTAATAAAGAGACCAAATGTTACAAATGGCTACTTACTTCATTCAAACTGGTAAATGTATTTAACCTTATAATAGTATAAATACTGTGTAATATTCTAATCTACCGGTATTTCAGGCATAGTTAACTATTATTATTCATGTTGATGAACATACACCGCACTAATCACTGAAACAAAACATTGTGCCGTATTTCAATTATTAATATTAATAACTTTGCAAAATAGTTGAACAATAATATTGATTTCATTTATAATGGACGGTAATCCCCGTTTTATCCACAAATATACCGATGATGATTTTTTATTGCAATATTGCTAATCGTTTCAGCCCCAGTTGGCACTAGAAATTATGGCACCTAACTTTTCTTACCCCCAAATTCCATTGCTAATACCTCTTATCTCCCGGTCTATTATAATTGTCCGGCACGGCACTATTCCACTGTAGTGTCGTGTGCTCCGGACGGCCGGCTCGCGACGAGTTATCTTACCTTTTGATCTAAACGTCACGGCAATAAAATATCAACTAGAAAAAATGTTTATTTTTCGGTAATTTTAATGAAATTTGTTTATTGCGATGACAATTGTTAATTAAGTAAATACTGTTTTTTAAATTTCGTTTTTATGATGAAAATTACGAGTTATGACCGAATCAAATTGCTATGCTCGTGATATTCCTAATGATTAATAATTATAATTGTATGATGAATAAATAAATAAATAAATAAATAAATAAATAAATAAACGCACACACCATGGTTTGGAGACTCGTTAGATTTCAATTAAGGGGAATCCCTAGACCCAAATATGATTTCTAAAGAATGCAGTAAAGACGTGTGAAAAGTAAGTAGAATGTAAGAGGGGCTTAATAAAAGAGCGGATTATTTATTTGAAATTTTTTTGACGGGACATAACCTCAGAATCAACAATTGTATTCAAATTACAGGAATCAGTTGCTCAAGTTCAAAATTGAATTTATAGCAGCGGTTTTTTGTATATTATTTCTACACTCCTTTATCTACAACCTAAATATAAGTATTATTGGTTTTATATGGTTTCAGGTGTTGCACGATTTTTTCCGTTAAACGGTACAAAATTTGAAATTGTACCGGCAGGCGAAAAAAAATTGTGCAACGCAACAAACCATATAAATCCAAAAATCCTTTTATTTAGGTTGTAGATAAAAGAGTGTAGAAATAATATACAAAAAACCGCTGCTTAAATTTCAATTTTGAACTTGAGCAACTGATTCCAGTAATTTGAATACAATTGTTGATTCTGAGGTTATGTCCCGTCAAAAAAATTTCAAAAAAATAATCCGCTATTTTATTAAGCCCCTCTTACATTCTACTTACTTTTCAGACGTATTTACTGCATTCTTAAGAAATCATATTTGGGTCTAGGGATCCCCCTTAAAGTGATGCATAAAAAGCAAACACAGCTACAGTACTGTTAACTAATTTTAAATAGTAAAGAACGACGTTTTTGTTTCTATATTGGCACTCAAAGTAAAAGTGGAATAATTGCAAATCGCTATTCGGAGTTGAAATATAACTCGTTATGTTATTATGTTGTACTCTATAAACACATTGACGTGAATTTAAGTAATCACTATCATCACAGATAATAGAGTACCTACTAACATATTATTATTATTATTTTTATTTTTGTTCTGATGTCGGTAATGTACAGTCTTACCGCGCAGTTACATTCCTGTTAACAGCACATTACACGCAACATTGCACGATATTAGGCACTTGCTCATAATGAATTGGCGTCTAGTTGATATAACAACAATCAATTGGACAGTAAAAAAACTTTAATAAAACAGCAAGTCAATTAAATAAAACAATTGTTGTCCTTAAAAGGACCATTTGTTTTTGATTTTGCTGCTAATAAACACTTATCACTGGGTTTTTACACTGATCAATAACAGCATTGAGTTTACTAAAACTCAATTCATTCATTCAAACCAATCAAAACGACAATTATAATTAATTGTAAACAAGGGCATTTGTGCGATATTGTAGGCCTACAATATTTCATAATTTCATCAGTAGGGAAACACTCCCGTCGGTGTAACATGCAATGTGCTGCAAACATCAGCTATGTTAATTAAATATACTAATATGGTAATTAGTAATTATTAATTATAATGGATGCACCATAACATTCGAAAACGTGTGCCCTACCGGGTCACCGGGAATCGAACCTGTGTCGGCTTTACGTACATAGGCCCTCACTCCACTTATACAGACTTGCATTTAACAAAAGGCTAATTTTTTAGAAGACATGTACAATTATTATCTACTTCTGTCAATAACATCAGTCAGACTGGCTGTACACCTCCCGTACAAACTGGTTTTTATGCCGACCGCCAGTGCCAGGTCGCATGTGAAACGAACGTGTGGAGATTAGATTAGGATGAAGGACAATTTGCATTATGTTAGATTCGAACCCACGTCTTCGCAGTGGCGTGCACTGAGGGGAATAAAGGAAGCATTGCTTCCTGTATTGAAATGACAACACAGTTATTTTTCAGTTATTAGTTCAATATTTAATGATGGTAATTCACATAAAAATTAATCATGTTTTGCAAGTTTACAATGAATTTTAATTTTTATATTAACTCGCTGCGCATGAACGTCTGTTATGTGGTGTACCACCACGAATTTAAAACCACGCTAAATTACAGTTTTTTTTTAGTGATATCTCGAGAACGGTGCAAAAATCTTAACACTGATTACAGACAGACGGCCGGCTGTTTAGCTCCAGAGTTGTATGTGCGCACATGAAGGCAAAACAACAACAATTTTAAATATTGGCTGTGCTCACATCAAGTTTCACACAGGGACCACCCACGGTACTAGGTAACGTGGAGGGCATTGCGATGTTCTAATAACGGTTAAGAGTCACAGAAGGAGTTTGGTGTTTGTGACAGATATGTTATTAAATTGTTGTCTGGAGACAGCTGTACTGAAAGGTTTAAGGTATAGCAGCAGAACAATCAACACAACAATACTAGAGTGAATGGAAATCAATCTAGAAATTACAAAATCCATCTCAACCGGGTGTCGAACCAGGGTCTCCCGATGAATGATGACGAGATGGATTTTATTTCTTCTATATTGATTTCGATATAATATTAATTACAAGTCTACAACCAAGGGAGTGTTTCTCGATTGATGAAATCGAGATATATTGGAGCTAAAATTAAATAGTTGTTGCAATCCACAAACGTTTTGTTTGTTATAAAATTACACGTACATACGATGTGTCAGTATATATGTAAAAAGTAAAGGTAAGTACAACACATTGACATTGCTGAAAGCTTTATTTAGCTATACTCTAGCATCCAGCATCTAGCATCATTAACAGTATCCTAATCTTTCCTATTCATGCAGTCGTGAAGATTAATAATTAGTGGAAAGATGGCTGAAAACTGAAAAGTTGACTGAATGATAGGGAGACGCGACTGTAACACATATTTTTGTTTCTTTACTTTTGGACGGGGCCGTCGTCGACGCAAGCATTTACACATTATTACAACACATTATTACACATTATTACACTGCAAGAGGTCGCTGGCGCGACCTCTTGCAGTGCCTTCCCGCGCCGGTACTTTCCGCCGCATGTTCTTTACTGGTAAAATAATTACTAATCCAAAGAAAGCGGAGTAATTAAACTTAATTTTTCTCAAATGAATTTGAACAAAATAAGAATGAAAAAAAGACACTGTACCCCCTCAAAATATCGGTGCGGTAAAATATAAGAACTTTAATTGTCAGGAACACTTTATGAAAACAAAAATATAATGCGAGCTGATACGATTACCCAAAAAACATAATGTGAATTTATTTCATAACACTATTAATACATCCTTGGGTTAAGATTTTTCTCTGTAAATGGCCTCCTGCCATTTACTGTAGGGCGCGATCAATTACAAAGGCATACATATTATAATGAACTTGGAACTTCAACCGACAATAAACATTAACTTTTTCAGTACGATAAAAAAACTTTGTGAAAATCAAAATATTGAAAAACAAATAAAAGTAATCACATACAAAAAAAACTGTAGAACTAACTCTAGTGTCCTCTGCAGGCGTAGTCTCTTAGAAGCAATATGGATGTTATGCATACCACGTCTTATGGTTATCGCGTGATTATTTCGTATTGTCCTTATTATTTAGAAACGTGTTGAAAAGGCCACATCTAGCAAGTGCTTCCAAAATAAATTATAAGTTTTAGCTTTCTTTCTGGTGGTGAACGGTGCGAGCGTAGGATATTCTTATGGGGTAAACACTTCGCCGTCAACAAGTATACTCCTTAGAGCGTTGCGAGAATTCGCTACCAGAGCTCATACAAAGAACTTGGAGCATACTATCGTAATGAACTTAGAACTTATATCGACATTAAACATGTTGTAAACATGTGTATTCGGTTCTAATGAAAAAAATGACTGGCGAAAATAATTGTTTTTTATACTCATATAAGACATAATGAAAGCAACAACAAAAATTGCTAATTTGTATTGTGACTGCTAGATCACCAGGCTTAATATTATGTGAGTAGAAGTTATAAAACGTAATTTTTAGTAAATCTCCCCTGTAACTTTGAGAAAGATATAAACATCTTATATACATTCGGTTTTAAAATCTATTTAAAAACGCTTGAGGTTTGAAAACATTATGTATACGCTTCGAAACTAGGTTTTGAATCGGTTCAAGTCAAAAACATTCTTCGCGGGTTTGACTTCAAAACTGTTTTCAAAACCGTCATGTATACACCCACTACACTGCCACCCATTTAAAAGTAGGCCTAACAACTAAATCCAGTTTTGAAAACGTTTTGAGATCATTTGTAAACCAGTTCATCTCTAGTGAAAATTACTTTTGTCTTCGGTTTGCCCTGGGTTTCTATTAGCGCACGAAACAGTAAAATATAAAGTATGCCTTCACAATTTTGCCAAATCCTCGACTTTATATGAAATTTAGGGCCTGTAGCTAATCATTTATTCAATTCCAATGGTAAACCTCAGCAACCACGCACTACCGGCGAAAACCACCGGCGAATTATACTTCAAACTGAAAGGAGCCCGCAGCCATGCAATCACTATATGAAACCGACTCCAAATTATATTTCTTCATAACTTGTGGCCGGTAACCCGTTCATCGAACTCGCAACCTCCAGGAGGCTCTTTTGCGTTGCGTCACTGTTGCCGAGATAAAAGGCAGGGAACTCACTGTTAGTGTTGTGTAAGGAATTTTGTAAAGAACCGAGCCCACACTAATGTGTCGCGTGTGATGCCGTCAATTCGGCTGTTTACAGAGGCTGGGGAGTTCCCACACATGGTGTGTTGCGTAAGACGCTAGCGGATTGTTGTCGAATGTTTAGATATGTTAGTAATTATCACTGAGAAATATAAGGTCAAGATTCCTGGCTATATTTTTTTATGCACATGTAGTTTACACAGGGAGCACCCAAATAAAAGTCGTATCCGAATGTTTACTCGAGACAACCCCTCGTAACGCCAGACATGTGGAGTAACCACTCAGGAAACAAAAAGTAAACAAATTTCCACGCTAGACCATGCGGCCAACCCATGATCTGTTCAAAATATTTAAATGTCTCAATACCATTGATTAGATAATAATTAGATGATGAAAATGAAGATATTAAATAATGAGATATCATGAAGAATAAAATTCGGTAATTAGTTTTATGCAATTTTTTAATCAAATGATCAAGGTATGAATTTTTGTAAGTAACATTGTGATCACGCAAAATTGGTAACATACCATGAAGGTAATCACTGCCATACGGTCAAATCTATGGCACGTAGCCTACTCACAGCGTCTCTAACGTCGAAATATATTTTTAAAAATCACGTATGTTTTGTATATTTTAGGTGAATATTTTAATTCTCAGTAAAACGTATACTAGGAGTGCCGTCGCGTATATTTTTATTTTTATTGTTACATCCATATTTTGAATTACATAAAAGTAAGGTATGATAATGTTTTGCATGAACGTGTTATAAGCTATCAATATTTATCAACGCTCAGTTGGACGCGTTGATAAGCGAGCACGTGCTATAGCTATACCCACATTGCACATTTTTTATTATAAAATTTGCGCCGTTCGCTGTCCACGAGGCCCAAGTTTCCAATATTAAATATAACTTTTTAACTTTTTAAACGATTTTGCCTCAAAACTAATGGCATTCAATCGAGAACGAAGCTTGCGGATGTCCAAATTTCAACTCGATCCGAGCTCCTCCGTTCGAACGTTACGGTGAGACATACAAACAAACAAAACAAAACAAAAACAAAACCAGTGACCATTTTTTTCCGGCAGAGTCAAATGGAAACGCTCGCTTTGCTCGCTTGATTATGATTCTGTATAATTTTGGCTAGAATAAATGTATTTCCAAATTAGCATATTATTTTCAGTGGCCTAAATTACTATTTTTGTCGATTTGACTTGAAAATGAATGTTGAAATTAAATTCGTTTTGAAGTGGAAACCTGGTCAACGTTATATTAACAGGAGGGAATAGCCACAGGCCATTTGATGACTCTCATACCCATCATTTTTCTTGATCACGACCCAAGAAAACTACGGTACAACCTTTCGTATGGATAGCAGCTGGTATCGAAGTGGCAACCTCGCGAATGAGGATATTGCTTCTGACGCGTTAGGTGAAGCAGTCCCATACCATTAAAACATCACCAATGAAGATAAAAAATGAATGCTTTTTGTCATCTGAACATCTGATGACGCGATATGAATATGACTTCACGTATCTTAACATGATCATCAGTCCTACATCTTTTGCTTATAGTGTAATTCAAACATTTCAATTTAACTTATACTGATTTCATATGAGACAAGACATAACAACACTATACATTTATACTCAAAACATTCACACTATACATTTATACTCAAATCATTCTTTGTCGTCGTCGGGGAACCCCGTCCCTTTGACTACCTCCCCGACGGCGACGACAAAGACAACATGGACGGATGATGACACAGACGGAAAACGACCACGACGTGGGGAACCCCTGCCCTCCCCATATGCTTGTGGCTGGTTCTGACCAGCACAGGCCTGTCCACCCCTTGTCCCCCCGCGTCATCCCTTACATCCCTCCCTTCGTCTCGATTAGCCAAGTTGCATAATTATGAGACGTAAAGCAATATCCAATCCAATCCAATCCAAAACATTATTTAGCTATTTTAACTAAACGCATCTCAATTCTCTCCAGATATGGTCAGTCAGTTCTATTCCAGACACGTCCCTTCCCCCCTTCCACTGCTGCGAGATGACACTGAACAGATGGCCAGAACACACTTAGGCAATGCACCCAGCGCTCGCGCGAGGCCAAGATTTGCGTAACCACCGATAACCGATATACGATGGAATCGCCACACACGCCACCCACACCACAAAAATCACGCTCCAAATATTTTTATTAAAATTCGTATTGTCCCAAATACAAACATCAGGTGAAATTAGTGTAATGCCAATTTATAGTCAAAGGATGAAGGTAGAAATGTTTTTAAGTAACATTGTGCTAACGCAAAATTGCTAGCAAACAATGACTTATTAACTATTGGGGCGAACAGATTATGATACATTTACGATTATCTTAATCAACATTTTGGCCTTTCTTATGATCCGATTTCATTGCAAATTTACATACCAATACTTTACAATAGTAAAAACCACCATGCAAAAGGACGTTAACGTATGTTTCAATCTTCTTCATATAAATAAATAAAAAAATCTCTACAAGATAAAAACGTGCTACAAAACATAATTTGATTGGACACTCTTGATGAACTATTGAACGAAACTAACTGTTTTTTTGGCACTATACACAACTGTTTGGACATGACTAATCGCATTCGCCCTGCATTTTGGAATAATTTGGCAATATCATCGTAAAGTTTGGCAAAACGTATACACAAATATATTTGATTTCGTAATCTGAATATTTTCTGTAACACGTGGCTTCGCAACTAATAACGCCAGGAAAATTTATTTGGTAGTATTCTATTACCAAACTATCGAGGCGATGCGAGTTTGAGTTTCGTTGTGATAACGCAAAATTGATAACGGACTTTTGATGATAAACTATCGCAATGTGTAAAATGTAAAATTTTACGGCTGACTAAACTTGCATTTAGGAACACTTACGCCCCTCAAAACAGTATGAAATTTCAATGAGTGATGCTGTGTGCTTTTGGAATCATAATTGTAAAGTTTCGTTGATATTGGTTAATATCTTCTACCTCAAATAAATGCATAGGTCTTGACGCGCTCCAAATGTACACACATACATAATGTATAAACTTTTGCAAACCTATAAGGCCGCTCCCGAGAGTCGCGCCCTAAAAACGAGTAGCTACTTGATAATATTTTTACTACTACTAGGCATATTATCATTTCAAAAATAAATCATCACAAAAACGGGATAGTTATATATTTTTTTTTTAAATTTTATTTTGTAGACTTGTCGTAAAACGTGAATCACATCGGTATCAAGTCAATGAATTTTTATCACTTGCACGGGAGTCCGACCTTGACCATTCACTTCCCCATCCCCCCGGCCTCACTTTCTATTGCAGAGGTAACGCTAAAAAGGGGCTTGGCACCCAGCTGACGGGCAAGACCTGCAGAGTCACTGGCAGCAGACCCATGGCTAAGAGGCTCGGGGGGGGGGGGGAGTGATGCTTCGCCCTCATCAAACGTGTTCACCGCTCTGTGCTATTACAATACGAGGAAATGTGTGAGTGCGTGGTTATGCTCCCTTACATATTATCCAGAATTGAGAATACTATTATTATAAATATTAGTTGCCTATATATAATTATCCATAATTATTTATAGTGCATTACATTACAATATTGTTGAAACGTGTTCACCACTCTGTGCTATTTACAATACAAGCTAACTATAAGTAATTAGGGTCATTCGTAGTAATTTTACTTGAAATAGGAACAGTATGCCAATCCAATTTTATTTACCTTAGATTCAACTTGGTGGGTTTTAGGTAATTTAGATGTTCATGTCATCATTAGTTGGGATAGAATATTACCAATTTGGTAACAATAGTAATCAAAATATTGTTTGTTACCAGTAGGGATGACTAAACCCGACCTTTTTACGACCCGGGTACCCGTCCACATTACCCACGGGTTATCCGGGTAGTAACACAAAAAAAATCGTGTGGGGTGTCTATAATGAAGTGCGAAGAAACGCGCTCATCATTCGTAATATCCCAGACGTAATTGGTTCGCTGCATCTGCTGTATATCTTGTCACAGTCATTATTATTATTATTTATTTTCACAAAATACGTACATATTGCATATAGTCAAGATCACGATGACGGGTGATACCTTTTGACTTCAAGCAGATTGAAAACATTAGAGATGTTATTGGATGAGCGTAGCGAGCGAAGCGAGTGAAGCGAAGACTTCAATTTCACTGACCCCCAAAAAATTTAGCTCGGGTGTTTTTTGTTTGTTTGTTTGTTTTTTGTTTTTTTTGTATTTTTGTCTGTTTGTTCGCTCTCTACCGGGCAAACGGCACATGCGATCTTGATGAAAATTTGACAGGACCTTCGAAATCTCTGAACTTAGACTTGCTACGTTTTTGGGTACAATCGAAGAAATATTTCTCATGAATATCGTACTTTTACGATTTTTTTCGATTTTTAGTGCGATATTTTCGTGACATTTGGGCCGATTCTGACCAAACGGGTGGGGCTACAACGTTCATATTTCACATGGATATTAAGGTGATGGTGATGTATTGCTTTCTGAAAGAAAAAGTTGAAAAAGTTAGCCAGAATCTATAGAAATAAAGCTTTTAATATAAGTTTTTTTGATTTTTTGAGCGATATTTTCGTGCCGTTTGGGCCAATTCTGACCAAACGGGTGGGGCTACAACGTTAATATTATACATGGACATTAAGGTTATGGTGATATAGTACCTATTGAAAGAAAAAGTTGAAAAAGTTAGCCAGAATCCATAGAAATTACGGTAAATAATACCAATTGACAGTTAACAAAAGAATTTTGACAACAATCACTTACAATGCGTAGGCAGCAAATCAAAGCACTTGCAAAAGTAAAGATATCCCACGCAAACTAAAAACTTTAAAAAGCTCATCCATCAACGCGGCGGGACTTTAGCGTTTTCCTAGTGGTAATTATTTACGTGGTATAATCTCTGGATTCTGGAAGATCTCGCGAGTGGTACGGCAGGAAGGGGGGGGGGAGGCACACTCACTGACACAAGTCGGCGGCGTGAACAAAGGACATTATAAAATAGATGGATAGACTAATTGATTAAAGAAGGCTATCGCCATAGCCTTCTTTAATCAATGATAGATTGCATCGACGTAGCGCGTAATATAAACTGGTGAATTAGCCTAAAAACTGTTACGCATATGCAAAAACTGAAAAAATCTTACAATTTCGATGGTGAATAGTACAATTTGTACAACCAAATCGTACAAGTTGGCAGGTATGCACCAGTGTAGATGTGTAATTTCTCAATAATTTGCTGTTTGTGGCTTGTCATTTGCACTTGCAGGCTATTCTTTTACTAGTTGTATGATAATACACATCAGATTGTTTAAAGTATCATAATTATTATGAAGAGGATTTTTTATATTTATTTTAAAAGTCCGTAATGTTGCAAATACGATGAGGTTATTAATCTTGAGCTCCCACAGCATTAATCAGTGACCCACAGTAACGCCGCACCAGCTTATGAAGGAGCCGAGCCGTCTGTAGATTTGCATTTTACAATACGATATCCTTTTATTGTGTTGGAGAAATGGAATTGGATGTTATAGTGGCTTTGTGTAATGATAGCGGGCTGTCGGTACTTGTCTCATAGTAGTTGCCCTTGAAACTATGGGCACCGAGATTAGCCACTGAGCGCGCCACTAAAAATACACGCAGCGCTCTGGGCGGCCACTGGGGGAACAAGTTGACTGAATCACATGTAGAATTTGACATTGCTGTAATGGCTATAACAACGGAATTGTTTTATTAATTTAGTTTTCAGAAGGGTTTCATGCGGGATATGAAAACAAAAACGTTTTTATCTTTTTATCTATCCTTTTAAAAAAAAAGTTAGGCCTAAAACACCATTACAAAAAATGGGGTTTTTGGTTGCTAAAACTAAAATATTAAAAGTGGTGTTTTTGTTTGAAATTTTCCAAAGGGTCACAATTGACTACCCCTATCCGAGTTTTAAAAACCCTGGCTACACGTGAATAAGACAAGGAATGTGTTTCCCGTTTTTATACAAGTCAACGAAGATATCACTAATAGAAAAATAAATAAAAAATACCCAAACACTCACAATATATCACGAAGCACCGTAACACGCCGAAAGGTCTAACCCTATTCGCGTGAATAATTTACTATTTTACCGCATTTTTTGAAAATTTTTAAACTTGAGTCAAGTAAAAACGATGGGGGTTTACTGAAAACAGATCTAAAAAACGTCTAAAACCCCTTTATTTAGTCACTTATTTCCCGGTGAAGCATAATGATTTAAAAAAATTTCCCACGTTTTCTAAAGAAAAAAAAATATAATTTTTTTTGGGCGGAGACCCAAAAACATTTGCCGAACTTTTAGAACAAAATTAAAAAAACCCAAACACGTTTTAAACTTGCTTTTAGCAAACATCCTCAAATTGAAACGAACGACGTTTTTGGTTTCAGCCGGGTGTATACTACGTTTTAAAAAAATTTTTCAAGTCACCTCTACTACAAACAGGATTATTAACCGATCCAAAACCCCGTTCGAAACGTTTTACATGCAGTTTTGAAACTCAAAACGTTTTGAAACGTTTCAAACCCGCATGTAAAAGAGTAATTTATTTTAAGTGCATTAGGCCTAGTTACCCACATTAAAAAATGTCCCCGGGGTAAAGTTAAACCCTCAGTACAATTATGCCTAGGTCAGAGGCTTATTTTTGAAACAGTTTGTGCAGCTGTCTTTTTCAGGTTTTTGTGTTGATTCTTTTGTGGCCCAGGCCTATGGTTTTAAATTTTCTGCGGCCTAAACCCTGGCCACTTTACTTTGTATAAGAACCGAATCCAGGGACATGGGCAACAATGCATTATTTAGTAGACACTACTGACTGTCCTGACAGGCATAGGCAAACAGTTAAGACCTAAGTCAAACCAAAAAGGTTCCTAGGCCAGAGGCCTACTTCAGTACTTCTAGGTAGGGCCTAGCTGCCTTCCTGGCGATATCAAAGCTAAATCTTACCCCAATTTCAGTGAATGTGGGCTAGGCCTAGGCTGAACTATCGAGTTAAGTAGGGTCTATCTGTGATGAGTCCGATTTCAAATTTGTAGTGAAGCTGGGTTATGCTAATGTTATTTGGTTTAGTTTTAATTTATTATTAAGTCTATTTTACATTCTTTGTTGCGTTACATGTAACATGTCATTGTGTAGTGATTATATTATGTAATTGTATTTTGGAATTTGTATTTGGTAATTGTAATGTAATTTCATGTGGCCTATTAATTATAAAACAGCAAGTTAGGTTTATTGTGCAAAGTGCCAGAGGTGTAGCAAGCTCACTTCCCTGTACTAGTTACTTCACTGTTATGGAATGTGATCAGTCAGCAATTTTGTGTAAAGTGTGGCTGGCTGTGATGACATTCACTTGGTGAGGTAATTAGGAAGAAGTGACTTGACTAGAGACTAGGACAGGTGGCAGGCTGGGTGTGACATAGGAATTAGAGTAGGGTCTGGTGTGCTCTCAAAGACAGGTGTGGTTAAGTCTGATTCAAACTAGTCTAAATTCACATTTATAATTCTGCAACTCTGTATAACAATCACCAAAATTAACAAGAAAGTACTCAGCAATAAACCACCAGATTCACGAAAGTAACTAGACTACAGTCACTGGAAAGAGAAAGCTCTCCCTACCATCCGTCTTCCCCAAACTACCCCTAACATCTACGGCAAGGCAGGTCCCAGCTCCCCACGACAAACTACAACCATCCCTCAGTCCCGGCTGCCGTAGTCCAGGTTGCAGCCAAAAACCACGTCCTTCGAAGAGTCCAATCCGCCCTCGAACTCATCTAACATCTACGAGCTACGAGTGGTGGAGCGGCATTACATTGGTGGCAGCGCTTCCGGACTTCTGCTCGCCTGGACTTCGGCTGTACCGGTGCCTGTTGGAGAAACTACGATCCGGCCCAAGGACTACAGCCTGTTGAGGAAACTACAATCCGGCTCAAGGACTGCAGTGCGTCTGTTAGACGAAAAGGTACCTCACTTCTCATCACATCTGTTACAAGTTTAGGTTAAGGTTGTGTGTATTAATTTATTAAATCCTATATATTGTCTGTAATCAAGATGAATACAAGTGGGTCCGTTGTAGAGGTGCAGTTCCGCGTAGTCATGTGGGTGGTGTGTTAGGCCTGGTGGAAGTGTTCACTGGGGAAAGAGGGTCACAGAGTGTGGAGGATTTTCTCACCTCTGTGGAAAAGCCGCATTATCGGGAGACTGTACGGAAACACAGAAAGTACAATATCAAAATTAAGATTTACAAATTTATGCAAAGGATTTTATTTGTTAGCAAATGAGGAGGTCAAGTCCTTGAACATGTAAGGGAGTTTCGATCAGCCAGCTGGTATAATAAATAAACCACGCGAGCCTCTAGTTCATGCGTAAAAAAGAAAAAAAAAAGAAGAAGCTTTTTTTTTCGAGGCACAGGTGTACACGAGTCACAGTGAAACGGCACAGGAATACCCATCAGACCTGAAAATAAGCTATACAGTTTATTACAGGGAAGCAGGGCCTGGTAAGGTGCTGACAAGTGGAGCTTAGGGAGAAATTATTAGATGAGAGGATACTTGCTCGACAGTTTTTAAGTGGGCTAAAATATGGAATTAAACGTGGTTTGTTCTTTACGCTTTCTCCCACAACTAGGGCAAGGCTATGATGTAGCGAAAGAGGATGATGGACCAATGAAAGAATTGTCCGGTATCCACGAGCTCAAAATAGGCACGTAAACCTAGTTTCTGCGGATTAGCTTCACACATCGACCTTTGGTGAGAGTGAGCAAAGTGCATGGCAAGCAGCACCTTAGCAAACTACGGTTCCGGCTCAGGTAACGTGGATATTACAGGAGACCACAGGGTGCCATCGCTGGTGGGGGTAAGGGCCATTCGAAAAGACTGTCCGATTTTCCATTCGTCGGCTAATGCTAATTTTTTCATCGAAGGGGCACGTGGCTAGAGAGTGTCGTGGGCTTAGAACGTCGAGGAACGAGGGTAAATCGAGACTCGACCTCCTGGAACTGGGGTTTACCTGGGGACAGCAGCCTATACATGTTTTAACCCTCCAGTTTTAAAGCACACCATTCAACGCAACCCTTGGGACCGCAGTGTGGGTTTATGGACAACCACCAGTGAGTTTACGGGCAGGCTCCTTGTTTTCCACCTTTCCCAGCAGAATCAATCAGCCCATGCCGCAGGGACGTTGCCTCAAACAGCAGCTGGTTCAGCACACGCAAGTCAGCCGGTAATCAACCAAACTCCAGTCGCATCCCTACATACACCCCGAGGTGGGGAGAACAAGAGCAAACTAAGGTTACCCCTTGACAACGTAGACACCTCTGTATTTAGCACATATCGAAAAACCTTTTTAGGACGCTCAGTGTTGCTCTATAGAGTAGGGACTGAATTGTGAGATGCTTGTTGATACGGGTGCTATGATTACCATCGTCAAGGACGCTCTGGGAGGGCTGGAAGTGAGGCCAATGGATTACGTGGAGGTGTTAGAAGTATCTCGGGTCACCCACTTCTCTATTTGGTACAGTTACAATAGAATTTACTCTAGATGCGTCTATAAATTTAGTCATGTCTTGCTACAGTTCTCCTAAAAAAAAAAAAAAAAAAGAAAAAAACAAACCATGAACTCAACATAAGTGCAAGTGGATTGTTGGGCCCTTCTCGATTTTTGGAAAGTAATGAACACGTATTGATTTAAGTTAAGAAGCAACTTTGGATGCGGGGAGTGTGTGTTCGCTGTCTGTGTGAAGTGAGTACCAGTCCTGTTTTGACAAGTTTAGGTGTTGAACATGGCTGGAGTAGCTTCGTCCCTAACCCGCCGACTCTGAAGTTGCTGCCAGTGTGGTAGCCTTCTCGCTCGTACAATCTATGCATTGAAATGAAGAGAAATTCTAGATTTAGATTCTAGTTGATGGTGTTGTGCAGAAGTCTAGACGTAACACTACACTGCTAAGCTAGCTCCCATATCTGACATGAGTGTGTTTCTCTACAAGACTCAGCAATAGATGTCACCAGAAGTAATATTAAGTATTAGTAAGTAAGTTCTCAGAACAGAATCTCCTCATAGAAGTAGTGATGTGACAGTTTCTCTCTCAGATAAGGTTAAGGAAACTCCCCATAAGAGAAGTGGAAAAGTATCTTCCACAAAGTTTTGAAGAAAGTTTTCTCCTCAAGAATGGAAGAAAGAACTCCTAATATTAAATAGAAATGTTAGCTCATCAGTCTCAAGCAGTGAGGAACCGCATAGAAGTATTGTTAAGTCAGCCTCATCGTGGCACCAGAACAAGGTCTTCAAGAAGAGAGCTAAATATTTCTGGTAGTGGGGTTAGGAGGTCAAGTAGCAATGTTCAACTCCGTCTTCTGATCCAGACGAAGCAAGCTTTGTGTGGACGGACTACTGATGGATATTCGAGAACACTCAGACCGCAGACTACTTAAAAATGATAAGGCACATTAGACTAGCGGTTTTCATTGGAGGACAAGCGGACATTGTGGCGGAGGTTCATGAATCCGCATCAACCTGGACAGCTAGGACTTGGGACAACTCAGGCTTCGACAAGCATTTCCATGGAAGAGGAGAGACAGCTACCATGAGCTCTGGATTGATTCACACAGGGACCATGCTAGCGTTGCGTCTTCGTGGTGAATTAACCCGTCTCCGGACCTCGCTGGTGAGACTCTGTGTCCTGGATTTCGAAGACTGGCAAACAACCGGGGTATGTTTGTGTGTAACTGCTACTCTCACTGTTTACGGTGTTTCTGTGGCCGAGTCGTCGTCATTCTACTAGCCTTCCCGCGAGGTTACGCTGAAGGTGATGAATTTCGCACTCATGCCGTTGGTGGTTCGAGAAAGGCTATTCTAGGCATAGTCAGAAAGGTGACTCATACACCCGCACCATGACCACGATACCGAGCTAGTGCACAAGTTGTGTCTAGGTATTGTAGATGCATGGATGCTCCCCCATTGGAACCAGTACTTTGACTCGAACCACCTGGATTCAGAGGATTCGCAGGAAGTTGCTATGCTTGTTAAGAGGATACGTGACGTGTCTCTTTATCCCCTGTGATAATTGGGTTGTATCTCTAGTTAGTGAAACATAGAATAGATTTTGGTGATGCTAGCCCAGTAGCGGAATACCACGTATCGAGTTACTCCAGCCAAAGACCGGTGTTACAAACGGAAATAATAGATTGGTATTCTTGAAGACGGGATAATTACGCCATCAACGTCACCTGTGTTCGGCACCTGTGGTCTTAGTCAAGAAAAAGAGGAGGGGATGGACCATCAGTTTTTGAGGTTGTGCATAGTATTACGTGGGATAAACGCACTGAAGTAAGCGTGATTTTTTTCCGTTCCACCATTTGCAGGATATACCGCTTGTATATCACCAGCCTAGGAGGGGCAGAGCTATTTTCGTGTCCTTGATTTTTATTCTGGATATTGGCAGGTGAAATTGGACGAGAGGACATTGACAAGACGCAATTTTCCACCTCAGCAAGGGCAATTTTTGCCTACGTTAAGAATGGGATTTGGGTTTACAAGACGCCCGTCCACTTGGCAGCGCGGTTAATGTATGCTGTGCTATCTGGCCTGACTGGGGAACATGTCTTGTTTTATTTGGATGACATTGTGCCTACTCTGAAGCAGGTGGATGACACCTTGTCCGTTGAGAAAGCATTTTTAGCGGCTTTGAAGTGCTACCTGAAGATTAAACCATCTAAGTGCAATTCATGCAAAGGAGACAGGCTATTTATGACACTAATATCAGCTGAAGATGTGTTCGACCTGATCCTAGCCAGAGATTGCTGGTGATATAAACTACCCTCAACCTAATGTCCCGCTCGGGATGTAAAGAGCTTTTCTGGCTTGTGTTGGTTTTTATCGTCGATTTATTCTGACTGGCGCAGTAAATTTCAGTTTCCATTAACCTCTTAACTCGCGATGATGTCACAGTTTTGCGACTGGTCGCCGCGTGTCAAGAAGCGTTTCGAAAAACTGATAAATGCTTGTGTACGAGCCTGTTTTACACTGCCGTTACCCGATTTTAAGAAACCATCTTAACGTTTGTCATGTGATCTCAAGCGGCTATGCAATCGGAGCGATTCTGTCACAGAAAGTAGATGGGTTGGACATCAGCCATTGCTTTATGCTAGCGAGGGGGTTAATTAAACAGAGCAGAGGTGGCTACTTGTGGCTAGCATCGAGCAACAGAAGGGAATGTCTCGCGGGGTTGGTCATTTGCATGTGTAATTGTTACCTGTACGGAATGAGTGTTCACCGGTATACATTCACCGGATCATCGGACCACTAGTCTGAGCTAGTGAATTTTGAAGATCCTAGCTCAAAACTCCTGCGGTGGGCACTGAGCTGCCTCGAGTGTAACGAGTTTAAAATGTTCACAGGCCCTTGGGAGGAAACATGGTCATGCTGACAGCGTTGTGTCTCGGTTAGCAGTGTGTGCTCTGATACCGTGCCGCCCTGTGGGATCGGACGCACATTCGAGAGGAACAGAGGCGTGATGAACGGTGGAGTGGCAGTGGATCGAGAGTTTGGAAGCTGACCCAATGTCTAGTGAGGTGTACACTCTGGATGAAGAGGGACTGCTATATACGATGAAGTCTGGAAATGGCGTGAGAGGACAGACCAATTAGTCTCGCGCCTGAGCAATGAAAGAGATATAATTAAAATTTATCACGATTTACCGATGGTTGTCGCATGGAGGTTTTAAGAAAACATTCGGACTGATATAGAGTTTGCGTTTATGGCCAGGAATGTACGGTGACGATCAAGAGGTACGTGGCATCAACTGTAAATCGTGCTTGGAACACAGTCTCCACCTAATCGTAGGGAAAGCACCGTTTACATCCATTCACGAGGTGACTTCGGCATATTCGAAGAGCAGCATGGACGTCCGTCGGGCCTCTACCTTTAAAGTGACGAGTGGATTTAGTACATCTTAACGTATCAGTTGTGCGTTTTAACCAAGTATCCTGAAGCAGTTTCCGATGCGAGACCAGACAGCAGCCGACAGTAGCGAAGACCTTGTGACTGGTATCGTGGCGATACATGGTATTCCCTCGGCAGCTTTCTAACGGACTTAGGATCCACTTTGTTTCAAGATGATGCAGGAAGTTGGTAAGCTACTCAGATCGAGAGGATTCAGACGTCAAGCTATCATCCTGAAAGTAATGGTAGCTGAACTTTACCAATCTGTGCTAAGGAATGTTTTTCTCACTTCGTACAGGATAATCATCGAGACTTGGCCTGAGTTGGATCCCATATGTTGCTGGATGGCGTACAGAGCTTCGTCCATCGCGCGACTGGGGGTACTACGCCGTTTCTATTTGCTACACGCGAGAGACCTTTCCGTTTAAAAAGGTTTTCATAGTTTTGTTTCAACACTCAACGGTGTAAGTTATGATGTAGCTGGAAAACTATGGCGTCCTGGAGATGGCGAGCGATTTGACGAGATTGCTTTTTGATCATGTTCGACTAAAGTCTTCCGTGCGGGTCCCAAGAAGTAAGAGCCGCTCGTACAACACGGAAGAAATCTGGACCTGTCACTTTTAAGGTAGGTTGATCAGGGTTTACTTGAAAGTTGAGAGCAAGTGAAACCTGTAACAACCAAGGAATTCTGGGGCCTAAAGTGGCACTTCTGGACCGTTTTCCGGATTTTGCTCTCAACTTCACCGGTAAACTTCCGGATTACAAGGAGTGTATGGTGGGCGAAGAGCACTTAATTCACTGTAACTGACTGAAACTAGGCCCTGTAGGGGGAGATGAGCCTGTCAGAGAGTGGATCACCTACGGTTTCCTACGTACCTCTCGGAAACGAGTTGACAAAAAATCGTCCACTCTATATGCTACGGAAGACTTTTTGGATTGAGGTGTGGTGCGTACTAGGAAGGCGGGCAGAGCGCATGAAGACCGGGGATGAGAACATTCCAGGACATGGTGCCATGTGCATGCTCATCAGATAGAGGAGGAAGTGATGATGAGAGTGTTTTCGGCGCGAGATTCCTTGGATGAGTCCCATCGCTCGACGGAATTCACCTCAAGTGATGATTAATAGTGGTCTCACAACTAGATTCCTTGGACGAGTCATACACCTTGGGGTTCACCTCGACATGTGGGTCCCTCAGAACACGAGACTCCATTGGAGCTTTCGGCGGGAAGCTACACAAGATTCCTTACTAGGATGTTTCTATACCTAGTTCCACCCGCAACAGTATGGTGCAAGATTTTCCTTGGAAGAGGGTTGAAGACGGAGCACAGATGCCTTGGATTACCAGAGTTGCTCCAGGATTTGCAGCCAGTGGTCAGGGGTGTCCGGCTCTTCCTCGATATGGACTTCGTAGTGTGTTTGGCCTAACCGGATGAACACCCTTGGGTTCTGCCCAAGAGTAATTGAAGCCCTGGATTTTGGTGAACGGAGTTACTGTAATTCCACATTTTTAAGCATAATTGGTGTGATGCCGGAGCAGATGAATTACAGCTCTCATTAAGCCCAAGCCTGGACATTACAACAGCAACGCCCCTGTTGCCTGCTATCAAGCACTAGGTCGAGTGTGGGGGAGATGGGATCCAACTTCTCAAGACATGCTGAAAGAAGCCTGATAAACATGCATGAGGCCTCTGAGCAAGTCACAGGCCAATGGGTGTGATATCTGATCCACAGTTTTGATGGAAATGAGCCTGTGCCAGCGTGTCAAGGGAGTGGGCATTAGGACTAGCCTACCTTACCTGGCTTATGCTTAAAGTAACCACATCTGTCACATTGTTGTGTATGTTACTCCCACCTGGGCTCAACTTGACTTTTAGGTCTAGGCCTATTGATGTAATGACTGTATTTTTGTATTTTTAACGACTGTATCATTTTGTTGAATAGTCCATAATAATGTGTAGGCTTTATGTGTTTCTCCATCATGTATGCCACTTTTGTGAGTCCGCCGATTTTTTTAGAATAGTCAAATTTTAGGTCTACTTTTGTAAACAACTTGGTTCTGATTTTGCCCTGCTGTTAAGGAGCTACCACCTATAAAAAGTCAAAGTACTAAATTCACTGCCATCTTGTTGCTGTTTATACGAAGGCTGTAGTGTTGGGTTGGTGACACTGTGTGTAAATCATGTGTAAGGCCTATTTTCAATTTGACAGTATGTTTCATCTCTGACAAGAACAAAATTTGTTTTGGCAGAAATAAAAAAGAGGAGGAACATATATTTATTATAAGGTAGTAAAGTGGTTTAAGTTGGAGAAAAAATGAATAAAGTCTTAGGTTTAGACCATGTTTGTGTAATGTTGTGTATAGTTATGCTGGATATGCTTTTGTAATGGTGGGAGAGCGCCTAGGTTTTTTTTGTTGTGGTATACATAATTATTTCAAAAGTAATGCAAGTAGCCTAGCCTTGTAATCTTTGTGATTTCTCTGGGCTGGAGGTTGGATACTGTCGTAGTTTTATGTTTACGTTTTGCGTGAGCCTACCCTATGTTGTTCGGACTGCAACCCTACTGGAATCGCTTCTGGACTTCGGCCTAGATTCAGCAAATGCCTAGCTGACTGTGTGTCTTTCGTGCCTTCCGCAAGCTGGGGGGCGATATCGTCCGGGCCTTAGTCTGCTATGGGCTGGTTCCTCACATATTTGGACTTGAACCTGATTGTGAATGTGATGTTTGGAAACAGGAACCACAACCTCAAGAGATATGGTTCTGTTTGAAAGTAGCTGAGGCAGATGTATGGAAGCGGGTTATGCTAATGTATTTGATTTAGTTTAATTTATTATTAAGTCTATTTTAGCTATTCTTTGTTGCGTTACATTACCCTTCATTGGGTAGTGATTATGATATGTAATTGTGTGGTTTGGAATTTTGTATGGTGGTAATTGTAATGTAATTTCATGTGGCCTATTAATTATAAAAGCAAGTTAGGTTTATTGTGCAAAGTGCCAGAGGTGTAGCAAGCTCACTTCCCTGTACTAGTTTACTTCACGTTATGGAATGTGAATCAAGATCAGCATTTTGTGTAAAGTGTGTGGCTGGCTGTGATGACATTACACTTGGTGAGGTAATTAGGAAGAAGTGTGAGTTGATGAGACTAGACAGGTGGCAGGCTGGGTGTGACCATGAGGAATTAGTAGTAAATGGTCTGTGTGCTCTCAAGAAAGGTGGTGGTTAAGACAGTCTGAATTCCCAAACTAGTCTAAATCACATTTATATTTGCTCAACTGCTGTATACAATCACCAAATTTAACAAGAAAGTGTCGCTTAGCCATAAACAACGCGGATTCGACGAAAGTACTTATCTCTAATCAGTCACTGGAAATGAGAAAGCTCTCCCTACCATCCTCCTTCCCCAAACGACCCTAACATCTTACGCAGGCAGGTCCCAGCTCCCACCACACGATAAACTACAACGCATCCTCAGTCCCCTGGGTCTGCCAGTAGTCCCAGGTTAGCAGCCGAAAAACCACTGCCTCGAAGAGTCCACAATCCGCCCCTAATCGAACTCATCTATACATCTACGAGCTACGAGTGGTGGAGCAGGCGATTACAATTTTTGCATGTGCAAAATACCAAAAGAAAACATATCGACTTCGTTCTGCTAGGTTCTATCTGCTACTGATCTGTCACCTGTCTATGATGGAAAACTGGCCTATTGCATCAACCTTTTCACAGATTGCCTTAGCTGGAACCTATGACTGTTGGTTTAGTTACTCTATCGGTCCAAGGTTCAGGTTTGTGTCTAACTTATACACTATTTTGCATTAGTAAATAAATTAGGGTACAGTGAAAAACTTCATCTATCCGTTCACTGCTTGGACCAGTCCTGTCGTGACCATTCCTCATGGGGTCTGCTAGGAAAACTCTAAAATATAACATATGTTTCTGTGTTTTGCTATTCAATTTAAACAGCAACAATGGCAAACATGACTTTCCCTGATATCCGACAACATTCTCAAATCCATTGTCCTGTAAACAGAAAAACTACAAATAATTACACTCTGACCCGTGAGCTAATAGCATAGGAAAGTGCGCAAGGAAGACGATCACTCAGTCAAGTTGTTCCGGACTAGTTCACGGATGGCGCTAGTTGTATGAACGCTCGGTGCCTATAGCTAATCTTCATTCAACAGCGGAAGGGTTCTCACCACCGCTAGAAGAAACAGAAACAACAATCTTCATTCTTCACTCTACGCGACTCTACTCTACCCCTACTGCCCCACCCCACACTGCCTTGGCTGCAGGTGCCGTATTTCGCCGAAGCTAGACAGAGACAGAGAGATTGATAAAGAGAGAGAGAAGTAGACTAGCTAGTTCCCTATTCCAACGTCGGACTGCGCTAGCTGCGCGACAACTTCACGTCAAAAATATACTGCAGCGCCATCTGTCGCCTGGAATAGGAACTAAAAGAGCTTGTAGGCGCGGGGTCCGAGACGGAAGGGGATCTTGGAGTGGGGGTAATGTAGTATCCCAGGGACGAGGTGTTCTACCTGGATTACATACTAATTAATCACTGTACACTGTTTAGCCAACTCGTCTGTCATTACGTCAGTTTTATTCAGAACCGGACATACGGTCGACATCAAACTACTACACTAGTCAGTTAGCAACACTAGTATCTAGTCAAGTAAGAGAGCGCTTCCGGGAAGCGGGAGCATACAACATTCCCTCTTTACAACAATTAAAATAGTAATACAAATAAGAATATCAAATATATAGTTGAAAATAGAATAACTAGTACATAATGAATTTATGAAGAATGTCAATCAAGTTCTTAAATGTAATCAAATGAAACCACAGAGTATAAGAATTGTCTTTGCTTAGTCTTGGTAACGTATAGGCAATCTTCGTTCCCTCTGCGGCCTGGGTTTCACCTGGACCGGTGATCTTGGGCTCTCGGGCGGAACGTCAGCTCGAACGACCTCCTGCGTCCCATGGTTCTGCACATCTCCATTTTGTAGAGCCTTGTTATTAGGCTCAGAAGGAATTTCAGGTAGGGAACCAGAGTGGGAATCTCTGATATGGAACCTCTTAAAATGGGTAGAGTTCCGGGTATAGCGGGCACGGTCAGGAGTTTGAACGGTAATACTGTTCCCGTTCTTTGACACTACTTGGGTAGGGGTGGGAAGTAGGGGTAGTAGTTAGTTTGTTAGTTTTGTTTTGCTTCATCAAAACATAATCTCCTTCCACTATCACACTTTCCTTAGCGCGTCATGATTTATCTGCATATTCCTTCCCTTTCCATTTCCTTTCAAGGTCCCGGTCTCTGATTTCACCATCATCCACTGTTTTTGCCTCCCAAGTTGGTAACTTGTCTCGGATTTTCCTACGGTAAAGAAGTTCGGCAGGGCTTACGCCTGTAGTACAATGCGAAGTATTACGGTATAAAATTAGATACTGAAGTAGAATTTCTTTCCAATCTTGTCCTGTTGCTTGTGCAATACGCAGACGTTTTAACAAAGAACGATTTTGGCGCTCCACCTCCCCGTTAGCCTGCGGCCACAACGGTGTTGTGAAACGTAGATCAATATTTATTTTCTCCGCAGTATTTATTGAACTCTTCACTGGCAAATTGGGGTCCATTATCTGACCTAATGGATGAAGGTAAACCAAACCTAGCAAAAATCGGTTTAAGTTTCTCGATTGTTTTCTCAGCGGTAATGGACTTCATGATGTCCACTTCAAAGAATCTACTGTAGTAGTCAATAGTGACTAGTAAGTAATGTCCTGATGGTAGGGGTCCTAGAAAATCTACAGCTATGTCTTGCCAAGGGCGGCTTGGCAGTGATGTTGTACGAATAGGCTCCGGAACATCAGGTGCAGTGACAAGCTGGCAACCATGACAAGTCTTGACAAATGTCTCACATTCCCTATCAATCCCCGGCCACCATACCTTAGATCGTAATCTTTGCTTCATTACTGACATTCCCGGATGACCCTCGTGGGCCAATTCCATGGTTTGCTGCCTGAGAGCAACTGGCATTATCAAACGATTTCCACGCAAGATGATATTTCCTACCTTGCTCAGTTCAGTGGCAAATGCATGAAATGGTTTGCTCGAGTCATCACTCCAAGAACCCGATTCGAGACTACGAGATACAGACTGAAGCTCCATATCAGTTTCAAAAGCATCTTCGATATCCTCCAATCTTAGTGCTACTGGTGTTGATGACTGAACTATGATTTGAAGACATTTCTCACCTTCAGCATCAAAAGTTGTCTTACATTTTCCCGAATCCAACAGCCTAGATAATGGGTCAGCAATATTAGACTTTCCAGGGCGATGTACAATGTGATAGTTATAGGATTGTAATCTTAACATCCATCGCTCTATCCTAGCACATGGTTTACCTTTTGGTGACAATATGCATTCGATGGGCTTATTGTCGGTGATCAGGTCGAAAGTATCACTTCCATACAGGTACATAGTACATATGAAAATGTTCACAGGTTGTTATCTCTCTTATTGATTCTGGGATCAATTCAATTTGGTGAAAAGCGCTGTCAATATCAAGTTTACTAAAGAATTTACTGTCCCTTAGATCAGAGAGTACCTCATCAAAACTTGGTATGTGATGTTTCTCTCTTTCCACCGCAGTATTTGCCTGACGCATGTCAACGCAAATCCTGACATCTCCATTACCCTTAGGGACGACCACGAGCTGCGAGGACCACTGCGATGGGCCATCAATCTTCTCAATGATATCTTGGTCTTCCAACTCTTGAAGTTTAGTTTCTAGTATTCTTTGAAGGGGCACAGGAACTCTTCTCAATGGTTGGTAAACTGGTTTCACATCATGGTTAATGGGAAGTTTCATTTGAAAATCTTTCAACTTTCCCAATACAGGCTTAGGCTTATTAGGCCTTTCGATCTGATTCACTTGCAGGCCTATCTTCAAAACTCCTAGTTTTATTGCAGTCTCTTTCCCAAGAAGTGGCACACCCTTGCCTTTGATTACGTAGAACAAAGCGCTTACCTTCGGACCGGGTCTTACCTCTACATCTGCTTGGAATTTACCCAGGACAGTCAGGGGGGTTTTACTACCATATGGAAAGAGTGCCTTACTAGATAATGAAGAGCAGCAGTCAACTTTTTTTTCCTTTAAGCGAGTCCACGTTTCTTCATCTACTACATTACATGTAGCTCCTGAGTCAACCATAACCTCCAAACCAATTCCACCCACCTTGACTTTCAATAGGTCAAAAGAACCGTTCAGCTGGTTAACTCTGGTCACTCCGAAAGCATAGTCGCGGCGATCTTCCGACTCGTCGTCTGTATTTGAATCGACATTAACTTGTCTAACCTTGCTTTTCTCTTTTTTTCTCCTGTGTTTCCTTTAGTGCGTTCCCCTTTTTGTTTACTTTTCTTTCTACAGCAAGCTCCAAAGTGCCCAATCTGATGACACAGATGGCATTCTTTGTTCTTTGCTGGACACCATCACTACCTTTCATGTGTCCCACATAGCCACATGCAAAGCATTTTATTTTCTTTGACCTATCTAGGCCTAGGCTTACCTTGTTCACTACAGCTTGCTTGTCAGGCAGACCTAGCCCTAGGCCTGAGCTTACCTGCTCCAGTCCTAGCTCGCGCTGGTTGGCATCCTCCCAAGATCGAGATGTGTCCAACACAGACTGTAGGGTCATATCTGGACCTATTTCGATAAGTTTTTCTCTTGAGTTGCTTAGAAAAAACTTTGTCCAATATTTGGTCACGCAGGTGTTCATCTATGAGTGTGTCAAACCCACAGTGAAGAGCCTGGCGCCTTAACCTAACTTCAAACTTATCAATAGACTCACCCTCTTGTTGGCTAAGTGCACGGAACTTGATCCTTTCGTAAGGAATATTACTCCTAGGTGTGAACTTCACAGTCAACGCTGCGACAGCATCCAAATAAACATTGGAACCTCCAACTGCCCCTGCCGCTGGCAGACTGTGATACACGTCCTGTACATCCAGACCTGCTTTATGCAACAACGTTGCCTTCTTTCTCTGAGGGTCTTTAATATTAGCACTTTCTGCATAATATTCAAATCCCCTAAGCCAACGCGTCCAGCGTTGTCCCACTGTTGTCTGGTCACCTGAGCAGTCGAAAGGCTGCACGCCGTTTTCACCGGACATGATTGAACAATTCCGGGTGGTCTAGGCCTATGCAAACTGTTAATATAACTACCTTCCTACCTTCTTTTCAGATGTCGAATGCATTAATTTACCCTCCGTCGCCAATGTAGTATCCCAGGGACGAGGTGTTCTACCTGGATTACATACTAATTAATCACTGTACACTGTTTAGCCAACTCGTCTGTGTCATTACGTCAGTTTTTATTCAGAACCGGACATACGGTCGACATCAAACTACTACTGTTAACGCCGATTCAAATATCCCTCTCTCTCCTTCCTCATAGTTCACCTAATCCTCAACAGGTGTCACTACGCATCTATTATACACAAAGTGCTGACTGAGAATCTCCGTCCGCACCGAGATTTTGCGACTGCAGTTACCATCGCCACGTGTAGAACTGTGTGCAGTGTGCAAGTACAGTAACCTCCACGCGCATCAAGTGTGTGCGTGTAACCTCCTCGCCACGTTAAACTACGTGTGTACTCTCTCATAACTTCTCGCCTCTCTTGGGCAAACTCACGGGTGTTTATTTATATTCTATTATAATAACATACTCTCGTACGTTTTTAGTCTAAGTTATAACTTTTAGTGCCCCCTCTACACGCCCTCCGCCCCCACACACGTCGTCAGTACGTCCACCAACAACACGTCCAACCAGGTATGGTAATAGCTCTGCTTACGGCACTATCCCTCGTGTTATACTAACCTATATAACATATTTCCATATATACAGTCCACCCCTTTCCCCCTCATTACCTAGGGCATTTTCTAGAAAACTTTCTAAGTCAGAACTCTAGGTCGCGTGTACATCCTCGCCCTTGCGCCAACATATTTTGGTCCTCCGGGCCGGATCTTCAATCAGTGTTGATTTGGTTCTCATTGCATTAATTCTCATCTCAAAGCTGTTCAGTTTATAATTGTTCAGTCTCGCCTAGTGTAATACGGCCTTGTCGCCTGTTCGCCGTGCTCGGCTCGCCATATCTCGGGCGTCAGCACATTTTCTGTCGTCTCGTTCGCTCTAGCTTCCGTGTGAACGCCGTGTGTGACTGCAAGTCATTCACACTGTCTCTGGGGCTGCGCGTATTATCAGCGCTCTGTTGTTCTTCACTTTAAATATTTCTATTCAGAATATTTAAACGCCTCTTTGCTGGATTCACAATGTTCAATAGTGAATAATTGTAGCTGTGTTTCTTTGCGCATTCTTTGCTTTGGAAATTCACAGTGCTTTTCGCACGGCTTCTGAGCTCGCCCCCCCCCCCCCCCCCCCCCCCCCCCCCCCAGTGATTTCGTAGCATTCTTAGCGCTGGGCCCTTTCTTAACAGTTGGGTTTTCTCTCATTTATAAATTGCTCATTTGAAATTTTGATTTCTTTGAGCTCAACTTCCCCCCCCCCCCCGGTTGTACTTGTCATCTTTTCTGTTTTCCGTCGCATTTTCGTTTGTTTCTTTTTAAACCATGTCGGCAGAACAAAAGCGAGCTCCCTCGGCCCTAACAAAAACTTAGGGAAGAGATTTTGGGTCCGCTAAAGTTATCCATGACTCTTTTAAAATCTGAAATATGATGATGTGCACATTTATAAACCTCAGTATGACGAGCTCACGGCTCTTAAGAATGATTTCAAAAAAGTGCAGGAAGCTATCATCGAGTTTAATTCAAGCTGGATGAAAATGCAAGGGTTTTGACACCGCACCTGTCCGAATTAGCTTCAATGAGCTCATTTTCGCTGCACAAAAGCGTTTTCTCACTGCTTCAAACCCACTGCTGGTGGTGCAGCTGCGGGCCGACAGAAAACCTACAGCTGTAAAACCCGATCACTTCGCTCCTTTCTATTAGGTTCCCAAAACTTTGATGGGGACCTCTCTCTTTGGGCCCGGAGTTCTACTCACTGTCCACTTTTAGTTGATCAGAAGGGCTGCATTAAATAATGTAAAAGAAATTTCATTATCTGAGGCATCTTTTCAGAATGCTGCTTGGCAACTATATCAAAATTACCATATCTCAGCCGAAAAATTATGTTCTCGCGTACAAGGTTTTGATAAATCGGTATCAAAATCAACGGCTACTTGCTGCCATGTATGTACAGCAAGTGCTGGAGTTCGTACCTTTAAAAATCGGGCAACCGCCTCGCTCCAGCAGTTCCTCAATGTCCATAGAAGCTTGGGACGCTCTCAAAGGTTTTAGAAATCGGTGACTTGGCTGATTTTCTGCCTATCGCTCACGCTGTCGCCCCTTTGATCCGCATAACACGTAGGCAATTCGAATCTAAGTGTTCTTCTCATGAAACGCCCAATTACGACCAACTAATCGGTTTTATCGAGGAGCAAAGTCGCACCCTGGAGCTTTGTGGTTTAGATCCCATCTACTGCAAGTTTACCAAGCTCAAGCCTACCAACGCCTCAAAACCCATTTTACTCCAGCTGGGAAAAATTTAAAATCATTGTCGTCGCAAAACCGTCTCCTGTTGCGCAGTCTGGCGCACACAGCCACGATCGCCCGTCTTAAGCGTCAGCTTCGCGCTCGTGTCCAGCTTGTGACGGCGATCACACTCTCTAAGTTTGCCCCAGATTCCTCAAGCTGTCCGTCGACGAGAAATACAACACTCTGCGCAATCTAAAGCGCTGCTTCAACTGTCTTGGGAATCACACGAAGAAAGATTGCACATCAAAAAGTACTTGCCGTACATGTCATAGTAAGCAGCATCACTCGCTGCTACACTTAGCAGGCACGCCCTCCTCCTCAGTCAGCAGCTCAGTTGACCCTCGTCCACTGCAGGACAATAAACCTACAGTGGGGCTCGCACTGGCTTGTGAGCTCCAAGCCAGTCGGCCACTCAAGCGCACTGCCATTCTCGGGACTATAAGAGGACTTATCCGAGACCACTCGGGTACCTTTCAACCCTTTCGCGCGGTCCTCGACTCAGGCTCGCAAGTGTCAGCAATAACACTTTCTCTTGCAAGTCGCCTAGGCTTGAAAATGCAATCCAGCATCGTGGAATTGTCCGGTATTGGGCACGCGTCCGCACTAGTGCATGGTGTTGTCCATTGTGACTTAGCCTCTCGTTTCAAACCTCAACGTATCTTCGGCGTTGAAGCTCTGGTTCTGTCAACCATCACTGGACACATGCCCGCAAAATCGTTTCCCTCTAGAATCTTCGAGAAATATCGAGGTCTCTCTTAGCGATGACAAGTTTCCCACCTCTCAGACGAGATTGACTTCTTAATAGGAGTGATCTCTACCTCGACGTTTGTTCCCGGAAATGGGGATGTAATAATCAAACGCAATCCTTCAGCTTGAATACTGCGTTTGGCGGGTGATATTAGGTCGATTCAGGCATCGGACACTGCCTCTCACGCACCGCGTCTTGCTCGCGAGTTACTCGGGCTTAAAACCGGACTCTGCGATCTTCGGGGAGTCCGAGGAAATCTCTCGTCCTCAACACAAGGATCCAGAAGACCAGTTAGGTGAAGATCTTTTTCGGTTTCCCATAAGCGCGATGTGGAAGGGACGCTACTCTGTCTCGCTTCCGTTCAAGCCATCAGTTTCACCTTTATGCTCGAACGCACCGCCGCTTACCAAAGTTATTTGAGCTTAGAGCGCCGTCTCAGGCGCAACCCCGAGCATCATGAAACATATCAGCTCTTCATGAAGGATACATCAGCGCTGAGCACATGCAGCCTGCTCTTCAGCCTGCTGGTTACGTGACCCCTCATCACTGTGTGCACAAGCTCACCAGTTCGAGTAAAAAGCTCCGTGTCGTCTTCAATGCTTCATATCAAGACAAGAAGGGCGTCTTTTCCAACCACAACCTCCTCAGCGGCCCGAAGCTTCAAGCTGACCTTCCCTCCATTTGACAAAGTCAGGCCCCACGTTGTGGCCATTTGCGTGCCCTGCGACAAATGTACCGTCAGATTCTTGTTCACCCTAAAGATCGCTTTCATCAACACATCTTCTGGCGTCAATCACCTCACTCTCCTGTATTGAGTATGAGCTAAAACACAGTCACGTACGGCCTCACCCCCTCTGCGTTCTTAGCACAACGCGTGCTCTCTCAACGGTGACGACGAAGGGAGATCGCACCCGCTTGCAGTTTCAAGCCATCAAGAATCGGGATGTACATCGACGATTTTGTCTCTGGGGCTAGTAATCTGGCTCAAGCCCGCTCCTTGCAATCTGAATTGCAAGCCCTCATTGCCCTCGGGGGTTTTCGAATTCAGAAAATGGTCAAGCAATGTTCCGAAAGCTCTGCCCACGCTTCCGCACGAGCATCTAGAAACGCCTCTTGTGTTCTCAAATGAGGAACAAGGAATCAAGATTCTTGGGCTGTTGTGGGATCCTCGTCAGACTGCTTCTCGTTTAAAACTGAAGCTTTCATGGATCTGTCATAAGCCCCAGGGACTCTTCTTACATAGCCAAGATCTTCGATCCGCTCGGATTCCTCACCCCCTTCGTCTGCTGGATGAAGATTTTCCTGCAACGACTCTGGCTACACCCACTACAATGGGAGACCCGCTCCCGACCAGTTTCACTCAAAGTTGGTTGTCTGCGGGTCGCCGACGTACCTCAGCTCTCCTCGTTTCGCATACCACGAGCTTTCCCAAAACAGTCGTGGTGTCCCCCAGGCTGGTTGGTTTTCTGTGATGCCTAAAGAAAAGGGTTTTGCCGCAGTTCTCTACCTGCACACACAACGCGGATCCAATCTCACGTCACGCTATTGCGTGCAAGAAGCAAGGTATCTCAATCAAGCCACTGACAATACTAGCTTGAATTTCATCGCGCTCTTGTATCTCGGTCGTCCAGACGATTTTGCCTTCTCTCGAGGCTCTCTCTCTGCAATTCCGTGTTCTATACACGGACCGATGATCGTCCTGCCTGGCTCGTTTATCCACCTCATGCCCCCAAAACTTTCGTTGCAAACGTGTGGTTAAAAGTTTTGGAGACCTCAACCCCTACGACTGGGCTCACTTTCGCATCAGAAGAAACCCTGCAGACTGTGCGTCGCGCGGTCTTCTACCCTCTGAACTGATGCATCACCCCCTGGGTTGGCTGGACCTCCGTTCCTGCGCTCCCACAGCAGAAATGTGGCCACGCTTGCCTCATCCAGATGCCTCCACCTCGATTTGCCCAAGTGAAGACTTCAGCCAACCCCTCTCGTTGCGCAAGTCGCCCCCAGATCCTCTGCTCACCCTGTCTGGAGAAGTTTGACACTGCTCGCGCTCAGCGTGTATTTGGTCAAAATCATACGATTCACTCGACTCCTGCTGGCCAAAACGCACTAATGCTGAACCTCCCTCAGGACCTCTGCAGCCGTTTTGAGTTGCAGGACGCTCTTAATCTGTTGATTAGGATTATCAACAAACACTACTACGCAGATGAGCTCCGCAGATTGTCCGCAATCAAGCTGGATGTCCAAATCTCGCGTCCCTGAGCCCAATCATCGACGCAACAGGGCTCCTCAGGGTGGCCGGTAGGCTCCGCCACTCTCTGCTGCCAGAAGAATCACGCTCACCGATTCTTCTCCCCAAGCAAGCTCATCTCTCAGCTATCATCTGTGACTCGTTCACAAGATTTCACTCCATTCCGGACCTCGGACCGTGCAGTCGCTGATTCAAGAACGCTATTGGATCGTATCTCTCCGCGGTCTGCTCAGACAAGCGCATCCATAGGTGTCTCATTGCCACAAGTTTTGTTGCAAAGCCTCTACAACCAAAATGGCTGAAACCCCCAGCAGTTCGCGTACAACCCTCACGTGCCTTCATGCACACGGGCATGATTATGCTGGACCTTTCTCAGTGAAGACCAAACAACCGCAGAAATGCTCCAAGTACGAAGGGCTACCTATGCTTGTTTGTATGCATGGCTACCAAAGCTGTACCCTCTGGAAATGGTTTCCCAGCTCTCCACAGAGGCCTTTTTTAGCCACCATGGATTGGTTCATCTCGCGTAGAGGTCTACCAGCCCACATCTACTCTGATTGTGGAGCAAAATACGTGGGTGCTGCTCGTCACATTCGTGAAGTTCAAGATTTTCTCGCCAATCGGGGGAAACTCGATCTTGACTCTCTAGCAGTCGTGAAATCCAATGGCACTTCAATCCTCCCCATGCACCCAACTTCGGAGGCATTGGGAAGCAGGTGTGGGAAATCAGCCAAGTCTTTCTCCCCCCGTCTCATCTCGACACTCCTCACACGCATGAAGAATATGCCACTCATTCTCACGCATCGAGGCTGTTTTTAAAAAGCCCCCCTCTATGTGCTACGCCTCAAGAACCCAGCTGATGGACCCGACTATCTGAGTCCAGGTCACTTTTGGGCCGGTGGCCCTTTACTTCCCCCCCCGAACGCACGAGCCGGACAACGCATGCATCTGTCACGCTGGCACCCGCGTGAGACAACTCCACCAAGCATTCTGGACCCGTTGGTCCCGCGAGTATCTACATACCCAGATGCAGCGCGCGAAAATGGACCGGAAACCACCCGAACCTCCAAATCGGAGATGTGGTTTTCGTGCTTGAAGCTTAAAGCACTCCCCTCAATTGGCCCAATAGGGCGCATCATCAATCTGCACCCTTGGTCCGTGGCATTGTTCGTGTCGCCTCTATACGCAAACCCCATCAGGCTCGTATACTAGACCGTCAAAAAAGCTCATCACCCTCCCTGTTGCATAAAAGCCCCAGACCCCTCTTGTACAGTTTTTTTGTATTTTTTGTTTCATAGCAATTCTGCTAAGAAACTCTCATTTGCTCTTTTCTCGTCTGACTATCTTGCTTTTAAGCAACCTCTTTGTCTTTCTTTGCTCTACGGTCACATAGCCATGAAAAGGTCACTTCATTTTGGTGGCCGGGAGGTTAAAGCCGAGTTCAAAGATCCCTCTCTCTCCTTCCTCAAAGTTCACCTAACCTCAACAGGTGTCACTACGCATTTTATTATACACAAAGGCTGGGCTGAGGGAAACTCCGTCCGCACCGAGATTTTGCGACTGCAGTTACCACCGCCACGAGTAGAACTGTGTGCAGTGTGCAAGTACAGTAACCTCCACGCGCATCAAGTGTGTGCGTGTAACCTCCTCGCCACGTTAAACTACGTGTGTACTCTCTCATAACTTCTCGCCTCTCTCTGGGCAAACTCACGGGTGTTTATTTATATTCTATTATAATAACATTACTCTCGTACGTTTTTAGTCTAAGTTATAACATTTAGTGCCGCTCTACACGCCCTCCGCCGCACCACGTCGTCAGTACGTCCACCAACAACACGTCCAACCAGGTATGTGATAATAGCTCTGCTTACGGCACTATCCCTCGTGTTATATCTAACCTATATAACATATTTCCATATATACAGTCCACTCCTTCCCCTCATTACCTAGGGCAGTTCTAGAACTTTCTAAGTCAGAACTCTAGGTCGCGTGTACATCCTCGCCCTTGCGCCAACAACTACACTAGTCAGTTAGCAACACTAGTATCTAGTCAAGTAAGAGAGCGCTTCCGGGAAGCGGGAGCATACAACAGGTAAGAGTGGGGACTATATTCGTTTTCCCATAAGCGTGAAACATCTTGGGCGATAGCCTTCTTTAATCAATGCTGTTTCCTAACGAACAAACTCCCAACAGATTTGTAAGGAAACGGTAAAATGGGAGGAAACACTTTCAAAATAGTGTAAATAATCATTATTTATATCTCAAAACGTCCGCGGTTCGGATATATATACATTTGAATGTTCTTGTTTCTATGTGCCCATGGCTATAGTGGCCTAGGAGGTATGCTATATTAGCGTTTCCCTTTTTATAAGCTCTGATTTATCATTGACATTTTAGTGAAATAAAATGTACCTTTAGGCCCCTTTAAATTTTTTGCTTTATAATCCCAAAAATTTCCCCGTCCAAATCACATAGTAGAAAACAAAGCGGTGTTGATCTCATACAAACCCAATAGATTCGATTTTTGTCTGTTAACTGAACTTGATCCTACAATATACAGGCATAAAAAAAATGAACTAAGAATATTTGCTCATAATAGATAACGAAAAAACCTTCAACGAAATTTTGCCTGGAAAGTAGCCTTTGGTAGGCCTAGGTAACTTACTATGAAAAAAAGCTGGAAAAAATGGAATTAATGGATGGAAAGCAAGAAAATGTTTAAAAATATATTGAACAAATATTGAACTTTTTTAGAAACCAGAGTGATGTTTAAATTTTTTTTGTTTTGGATTTATTGTGTAGGGTATTTAATGGCGTAACTAAGGGGGGTGAGTTTAGGGGTTAACCCACCCCCCCCCCCCCCGCCCGAAACCACTCGAGACTCATATTTTAAAGAGCATAAACAGTAATTTGTGGGGGCAAAACAGTTCACCTTATACAATTCGACAGTCAATTTGGGGAAACGAATATGTTTTGTTTCTTGTAAGCTTGTCAAAAAGAAGTTGAAATTACTAAAATGGTCCACTTCCCCATTTTTTTTAGATTTTAGAGCGCAGATAGAGCTCTCTAGTTTCTGTTAAAAAATCGTTTGCAAGGTCCGAGTGTAATAAGTTTAAGTTTTAGTTTATTGAGCTATTCATAAGTCATTTCAAAACTGCCTCTATGATGTTTAGTTAGCTTAAAATCGAATTGAAATAGGGCCCAAAAACAATTAGGGCTTAAGTGTACCCAACATCCTTCATCAAACACCAAAACGGTGATCCCTTGAATTGCCAATTTTTCAGTCAAAGTAGGCCTAGTATTATTGTGAAATTGACAACAGCTGCCAGGCTTTTCTCCCCCCCCCCCCCCATCACCCCCGCTATCAGCACCGCGAAATTATTCAAAGTTACGTCACTGTTTGTGGTGACTATTGTTTGCCAGTCACTTGGCGTAGGTAGCTGGTTACTCGCATTGCAGTAGGCTACAGTAGGTAATACTGGTATTAGAACTAAGAAAACTGCTTTCAAACGTTTTAATAAGCTTTTTAATAGTATAGGCTTTTTATCAAATTATGAGGAATAAACTTGCAAAATTATGGCCAGTAGATAGCCCTCCCCCACTCCCCTCTGTGGCTGGTTCTGACCAGCAAGGGTCTTTCCTGCATCTCCTGGACCCCTGGGGTAACAGTTAACGCGCCAAAAAAAAACGTTTAAATAGCAAGGCCTACTCTACTCAAAGCCGGTAGGCCTACCCGAATAGGTATTTGTGATGAAAAAATGCATTTTATTGGTCCAAAGGCAGGTTGATTCACCGAAAATTATTCCAAATTTCATTTAAGCGATATGGCCTATAGGCTTTGTGATATCGGTAGGCTAGCCGCGAGGCTATCCTATATTTCGATTTGCCACATTCTTGACATTTGACAATGATTGTATGACATGACTGATCATGGATTAGGGGCCTACCGTAAATATCCTTGTAGTTGTAACCTGTCTAATGTCAGGAAACCATTTCAGTATCTCAGGCCCTAGGCCTACATTACGACAATAATGCACAATCCATGTAGGTAGCCTAGTAAACACACAGGTCATGAGTTAACAATTTACACGAAATTGATTAGGCCCATAGGCCGAGGCGAAACAAACTGATAAGCCTAAAAGAGACTTCTAGAAAGCTTCTAGACACGAAAAGTTGCAAGCACGTGTGCAACAAATGGAATGTGTTTTAGTTCCCGGGCATTATGATGTCGACACAGTATCTAGCTGACATGAAAACATAATAAATACATCAGCTGCCCTAGTACACAGACAATAGCTATTGATTGATGAGGGTGAATATAGGTTAATTGAGTTGAATTGGCAGAATAATTTGCAGAAAGAAGAGAGCGCCGGCCGACAAGTAGGCCTAGGCTTAAGGCCTACCAACTTGACGACCAAGAAATGCCATTGTAAATACGTCTATGAATAAAACGGTGAACACGTAGACATTAGGTAACATATCATAATACTTTCTCGTGGATATAATAACAGTAATTAGTCATGTTATTGTGAAAACACGGTCAAACATTTCATCCCGCCGAATGGAGTTACGCCTACCTGAGACGATGAGCGCTTCATTCGGTCCCACTGTGTAGATATTTCCCATCGTAGAGGTTATCCAATGAAAATAAGCACTTAACACAACAACTAAGTAATCACTAATAGCAATAGATTATTAAAAAATTCAACACTTCATTGTAAAAACAATAAAAAATGTATTGACAACACTATTCACTGACAGGAGCTATGATGCTTTCCCATGATGCCTTGCGTAGACACAGACGACATTGAAAGAATTTCACCAAGTGGTGCCACCTCGTGATAACTGTGCGAACTTGTAGCGTTGAAGTAAGCGCGGGAAACGGACGAACGTGCTAGAGTTAAAAATTGGGTGCGCTATTACATCTGTTGTGATTGTGAATTACGTAGTAATACATAGTAACATCGGGTAACATACACCACAACAATATAATATGCCACATGAACACAGTGTAAAGTATTTTGTTCAAGCACGGGAACGCGATTTTACAAAAGTTGCGAAGCTACTATTAATAAACGAATCGTCGAAGAAGAAAACAAAATTAAATAGGAAACAAGAATAAACTACTGTTCGTAACTTCTTCTAGCCACTACTAATGGCGGAGGTGCCGTTTACACACGTTTTTCAACTTTCTATGAGACTAGCTTTGCCTTTCTAAGGTAACTTGAGTTGGTGGATTTTTTTTATTTATCTTCCTAGTTGATGGGAAACAAAAACCACATGTTAATCGGAGGTCATGTTCGGTTTTCATCGTTAGATCAAAAAATTAATATACCTTTGAGAGACAGTTAAAATATTTGTCTTTGTGCAGTGTAGGCCTATCCAATATTACGACTTTTTAAATTGTATTTTAGCAATTAAAATTTGTACCATATCCGCTTTTACCAAAGTGGAGAAAATGAGGTTTGAATGTTTGATTCACCGCCAAATCGTGATTTATGGTTGAATTTGAGAAAATTGGTTGTTGCAATATTCTTACAATAAATAATATTATTGATTTAAAATGTTTAACATTGTTTTTACCCATAGCGTATACGTATTATTAGCACTTCCTGTTGGCACAAAGATTTTCAATTTGAATAACTTGATTAAAATTTGTGTACAATATCCACTGATTTATCAATGAAGACTCAAATAGACAAAATAACATATTTTATTGTTTATGCTTGAATTAAGTTGAATTTAAGCAATTTTGCTGCAAATGGTTAGATGAAAGGTATTTCATAGTTGGGCATTCGTAATATTAGCACTTCCTATTGATATGGAACAAAAATGTCATCAAACTAGAAAATTGGTTGAGTACTTATTTGCGCCATATCCACTTGTAAGTACCTATATGAAAATTGGATATGACACAAAGAAACACTAAGATATGGTGTCGTGGAGGTGGCACAAACTGACATTGGCCACCGCTATAACACTGTTTAAGCTTAAATATTTTTTAATTAGCATCAATGAGCACTAACAATAACTCGAAAACATCTAACTCGAAAAAAAAACGAAACGTGGATGTGGCACAAATAGGCCTAAGTAGTACTAGGGTGACGAGTATCATAAACGTACAAAGCCACTATTGAATTAATATTATAATATAAAGATGAACTTTTACCTGAATTCCACTCATGGCCGGTCCTAGAGCATTTGGCATGAACCAATGGGGGTCTGGGGGTAGCCCCCCCCCCATTACACGCGGGTAAGGGCGCGTAGCTCCGGAAAAATTTCAATTCTTCGGGTGTGTTTAGAGTATTTTAACGAGTTTTCGGCACTAGAAAATACCTTTTTGTTTACAGGAAATTTACCAATCCTATGCAAGAAATTAAACTTAAAAACCAGTATGCCTAGCTTATACAATTAAATTATAACATATTTCTGTAACATGGTAAAAATTGATTAGCCCTCCTACACGTTTCCATTATCTTAATTTTTGCGCCTTGTGCGAGGGCACAGGTCGCACTCCCCTAGATTTCCACTGAAACCTCAGCTTTAGTAATAGGTATCTTTATAAAATCATCGAGTTTAAAACATGTTCTACAAAGGTCACTCTTTAAAAATATATTATTTTAATGATTAGGTAAATATTTTCACAAATAAAATTGTTTTGTGGCAATTACCTGGTCCGCCCCTTCAAACAAGAAGCCATGTGATCTTGTATCATGACACTCGAGTAATGTTAAGTCTGAACCTGCACCTTCACCAATAGAGAATTTCAAATGTGCACAAGACTCCTTCATTATTATGTTTTACCCGAATCACGGGTCAGTCTACAAATACCAAATTTCGGGTACCTGCACAATAACAAAATCATGACGTGACCTATAAAAATATTGTTACTGGTATTTAAGAGGGAATGGGACACATTTGGCAGTTGGCACATAGCTATTCGCTCGGCCAAGATGCATCCGACGTATATGAAACTTGGCAAAGTTGTCAATAAAGCATACATGGACAGCCCTGTGGTCATAGATTTTCAAAAATTTGTCTTAGTCAGCCAGAAAAACATCCCGAATATGGTCAATTTTGGAGTTTTTTAACAAAATCAAAATTCGTGAAAACTAATTTATGTTTTATAAGTTATTTTAAAACAAAATTTGGAAATGTGTTACTGCAGAGCCCTATATTTCCACATTTGTGACATATGTTCAAAATGTCAAACACCTGTGGTGTCCCGTGTCAGTCGGCCGAGCGAACAGCAATTTGCCTAAAACGCATGTCCTACACTCTCTTAAAACTTGTACAAGCTACAGACAAATACACTAGTATTGCAATCTCACTGAACATTTTGTACTTAACTTACTTTTTAGGAATCTAATGTTTACAAATTTTGTTTAAAGTTGCTTCTTGTTATAGATATATTTGTGTACCAACCAATGCACTTCCATAGGCCTACGGATGTAATGTGGGAAAATATAATCTAGTCTAGCACCTACCTAGTAATCCCAAACACACCAACATTTATTGTAGGGGTGAAATGGGTTGAAATTTGATTTGTCTATTTGATGCCACTTTATTAAAAACTATAATTTTCAATTTTTATTCAATTGTAATAATCAATGTTTATAAGATTAATTCAATAGAAAACCAAAGTTTTAAAATGGCAAAATCGTTTACAGCAGATTAATTGCCTTTGGTACATACAATACAATACAAGAAAAGTAACAACAAACTGCAATTAAAAATTTAAAGATTGTAACAATTTGATAGGGAGAAGAATACTATAGAATATTGATAATCAATTAATCCTCAATTAGTAGAACTAATACAAAGTGTAGAGTTGCCAACTCTTATTTATTTCCCGCTTCTCATATCAACTCCACATGGGAATGAATAACTTTTCCATTTCCACAATTGCGTGAATACAACTTTAGTTATTACTTAGCTTCCAAAGTTCATAAACTCCCTCCTCCTAGGCTCTGGTCACAGCCAGTCAAGTTAAACTTAAGGTCTGATGGCTAGCCGTTACTTGGATCATCTCTCGCATCACAAAAAAGTAGGCTCAAAATATCTCGAGCAAGTTAGATCACTCGTTTAAAAAAAAAAAAAAAGCGCTTCTTGGGGCGAAGATCTACTCTAAAATTATTACATTCCCAGCAAATGAGAAAGCCATTTTTATTTAAATTATCATGTATGATTCACTATTAAATTGACTATGCTCTAACTTTCTCCTAAAAAGTCCTGAGCAGGAAAATCATCATCTTTCTGCTCTATAGGGCCTTTAGAAAATGTGATCTCGTTATATGAGAGTAGATCCGGACAGACCAAAATACAATGAATTTAAAATTTATTTACCAACTTACTTTATCACAAAGTTGTTTGAAATGTTGTTTGTCGACTAGGTTTCTTTGTCCCATTTGAAATAATGTAGTCATAGTTAGTGTTGCTTTAGGGCACTCAACAGTAGAGTTAATTAATGTGGTCATGAACTAACTACATTACGACAGAATTAATGTTATCTAAAACACATTTGCTCTAAAGATGACTGTGATCAAAAAATAATTTTCCAAACTGCCATGATTTTGTCCCATCTCTCCCTTTATATCGTTCCAGGACAGTTGGAAAATTCCATTATTTTCTCTTTTAAAAGTTGTCAATCCTATCAAACCTGCTTCCCGTTAGTGGCATGTGTGAAGCTACAAAATCTGGCGCAGTCAGTAGGACTACAGTCCAAATCATACCAGATACTGTACCCAAAGACCGGATTGAATGTTCCTGAAAGAAAATTATGTAAGCACCATATTATGAACAATCATGTGCAGATGGAAGCATCGAGCAAGGAAGAAAGGAATGACAACTGACAAGTAAGGTAGGTGTTACTTTGATTAGCAGTCTTCAGCAGTCGTAATCCCGCCAAATTCAGGAGAGAAATTGCAAATTACCCTAAGAAACTTCTTGTCTCTTTACTCTGTAGATTCACAAATTACCACTACTACAATATAAAACTAAAATTACGTCTGATCCTTGGGACTTACTAACTAATGTTAGATGACCTTGCTAGTCACGTGGTTGAATTTTTGAGACTGAGGAAAATTCTACAATATTTCATTTTCTGTCCTTATCAGGGCTAGAATTTAAAAAAAAAAACTCTGGGCGAGTGCTCTTGTAAATTTACTAGTCCAAAATTAAAAACACTAGTCTGTATTCCTACTCCAAACCACTACTAGTACTACTACAACTTAGACACGCAATTTCGTAATAATAATTAATTACGTCATATTTGGCTACTCTTTACAAATGGACCGTGTTTTATCTCCTACGTAAGATATCTCACAAACAGAACAAAACATCGAGTTTAGTTGTTGATCAAAACGTAGCCACGTGTGTTGTTAACAAGTGTTCTTGAAAAAGGCGCACACGATTCTTCTCAAATTTTGCATTGTCTGCAGTAGGATTAGGTTTCTGTTTCTTGTTTGGGTTATCAACTCCTTGTAAATACCGCCACATATTTGTTGAGCGCGTAGTTGAAACGTAATGTACGCAATTTATGTTACGGCTCACCAAAAAAATCACTCGCCCGCCGGATTTCCAAAAGTTACTCGCCCGCGCAACAACACACTCGCCTCGGGCGAGCGTTAAATTCGAGCCCTGGTCCTAATTACACATTTACCCAACTTTGAAGAAACTGAAATTGGTTAGAATTTTTCACTCAATTTTTGGGGGAACTTGCCTTGGATTAAACATTTGAAATAATCAATCATATTATTTTACACCTTACAAGTACTGCTGTGATACTGAGTGCTGGTATGCCATAGAATTTTACTTCCGGGGAGGCTACGAAGTGTTACAATTTGATACAATTAAGCCAATTATTTATTAATTTTGTAACAGTCAATTACAAAATTCCACTCCTAAAGCAAATACTGTACACAAAAGGATAATAAACCCATACAATAAACATAAACACAAGTACCCATAGTTTAATTTTGTGGTCGTTAGATAAGACAACAAAATGTTTTTATCATAGGCCTACACATCGTTTTAGTAGCAATGTTTATCCTTGAAAGCTACTAAGGTCAATTGTGTATCACAACCAATTTTTGTGAAAATTAGTTACTACTACTCAAGATTGTTCAACATTGTCACAAGATTGGGAAACATACAAGAAAAACACATTGCTGAATGTATTGGGCAGAACGTTACATAGCGAAAAACCGCAGCGGTTGAATGCGCGCCATTCAACTTCGCTTCAACGTGCAGTGTAGTTCTTGAAATATTTTAGGCGGAGAAGTACAGTGGTCAACTGTATCTATGAATCATGTTCTCTTTGTACCTATTGCTTAGTTTTACACTGAGAGTTCCGAAACAAAATAGCAATGAGTATATATTCGTTTCAGACTCTTCTGCAAGATCTGCATTTTCAGTTCCCAAATTTGTGATCTTTAGGATATTAGGGATGACTTTGGGTCGAAAAATCCGGAACCGGATCCACCCTCACCGGATCCGGTTCCTCAACATTAAAATTTTATTTAGATAAAACATTTAATAATGCGACACTTACTGAAGCGGCTTTCCATTCGTTTGAAGATGAACTGCATGGCGTGTCCTTGAAAATACATGTATGACACAACCTCTGCAGGGTGGCATACTACCGACTGCAGAATCGCCTAGCTGCCTCATTCTTTTTTTTGTTTGAATGATTGGGTTTAGGGCTGTGAACGGGTACTCGCCCATTGATAATAGCCCGGGTAATGAAAAGAGTTGTCGAGTACTCGTTTGATTGTTTTTCGTCTCAAATTCTGCTCAATTAACGCCACCGCCGTTCAGGCTTTCACTCGTCAGCGCGCAGCGGCGGCAGTAAGTGATTCGTCATTAATAAGCGCTCAAATTTTGTCTGTGTGGAGCTTCGGTGAGTGACGTCACCAACACGCTGCGCACGTACCATTATTCACCGTAATCGGACGATATGTGACTCGCGGAGATTTATGCATTCCGGCAATATCAATTCCTTCTGAAAGTGCGTTTTCAACAGCTGGACATTAGAAATGTGCATCTCTGGTGCCAGAGACCGTCGACATGTTCACGTTCATGAGAACGTGTGTGTTAAAAGTGACGACATGTCAATATAAAGTAAATAATTGACTAACTTCACAAAAAAAAAATCAAACCGGTTCCGAAAAAGGGGAACCGGATCATAATGGAACCGGTTTCCGGGTACCCGAAGTCATCCCTATTAGATATTGCAGTTTTTTAAAATCTATTGTTACAATTATCACCATTAAGGAGAAAGCGTTTTTAAAAAAAATCCTAGAAAAGTGGTACATAATAATTGACAAAATCTACGAGTTATGGGTACAAGCAGTAGGAAACTCTAAAGTTTGAACAGTAGGTAAGTATAAAGCGTATAAAACCAAGTGATGTGGGTATGAAATTCGAATCTCTAAAAAAATCGTCCTTTATCCTTCCATCACCACTTACAGTTATCACTTAAATACTACTATAGTAAGATTGCACTGATGAAATAATGCAACAATACCACCACCACCACTACAAGAATTAGAACTGTGACTAGGCAAAGATATTGATGTATTGTCGATATCAATATCTTGGCTTATTATTAATATAATTGATAATGGGGACACTCTTCAAATAATTAACTTACACAGTACAAATATTAAGGGCCACAGCCCACACTTTGTTAAAAAGTTTCACTACCATTACATTACAAATAATGTCTATGTGACAGAAGTTGAGTCACGTCAATGACCAAGAGGCAAGAACCTATAGGCCAAATGTGTTCCGTAAAATATATATATATATATAGGCTATACATACATATTATTCGATTTTCATAATGAAGGACTAATAGAAGATTGGAGTTCTGCACAGCAGATTCCAGCAGTATCCAGTAAGAAGTTACTGGGCATCCAAGTAACATAACGACTGCAAACACTGTACAGAGTCATACTCATAACGAACAGGAAAATAAAAAGTTTAGGCTGACCAACATTTTTTTAATATAATAAGCTTGATTACCTACAATATCTTTAAATACCAATAATGTAGAAATACATTTTACAATCACACAAAGAAGACAGGAAAAATATGAGCATAAACATAGCAAATTTGTATCTTACGTAAAATCATACCAACATCAATTTTTTATCCGATTTTTGTTGATATATTTTAAAAAATACTTAACAATTCCGATCGAATTGATAAACTCTCATGATTTATTTTCGTATTCCACCGTTACTTAAATGTAATATTTTCAAATAACAGCATTTTTCAATTATCCGTGCAAATATTTGGTTACAAAATTTACTTACAACTCCGCCCATTGCCACAGTAAGATTCAGGTCATATATTTTTTTAGTTATATAAATTTTTTTGAAACAATAGTTTACAAAATATTATAACTTAGCATAAAAAACCAAGACATCTTGTACATATTTAACATTTTTATCGACGTTTAGTATTTATTTTATAAAAAAGAAACAAAACATAAACCTGTACATAAATAAGTTGATGCGATTTTTATCAATTGTATCAGGAATTTTCTTGTTTGAAACGAAACGTGCTCACGTGCGTGTCGCAAGCACAGCTCAAAGTTATCCCCAATAATCATTGCATGATTCCCGTCAGTCGGTTTCACGTAAATTGATTATCGACCCTACACAATGCAAGTTCACAGCACACGGGACTTACAATCTCTCCGAAGAATGTCAGTAAAACGGGAGCCACTTGGTAATTAGTCCATTGAAATGAAACAAATAGCACTCCACGTCAATATAACCCCCACTGAACATATTAAAATTAGTCGTAAAATCTTCCATCGTGCAAGGTAAAGGCAGTTCATAAACTTGTAACAAAATAACAACATCTTGAACCAAAATGTTATTTAGTGCGTAACAAATCAGTGTCTTCCGGACTGTTCTCTGATTGATGATGATGACCCTCACTCTCCACAGCACTTGGACGTATTAGGAGTTTGCTCTCAACCTATTCCGGGCTGGAAACAAAACAAAGGCGTAACATATTATAATAAACACACTCGATTCTCTTGATACTCTATAGTATTCACATATCAAACTTTGAACAGCTTGATTTATTTATTATTCTTGCAAATATGTGGTTACACACTAATTGATAAATGGCTTCACATAATGGCCGCACCCCACTTTTTGAACTTGATATTTTAAAATATACCGCATAAATACAGTAGGTTAGACGCGACATCTATCTGCATTAGGGATGCACATCGATACTTTTTTCAGTATCGATTATCAAAATGGTAAAGTCATTATCGATAATATCGATATCATCATCAAAGCCTGTTCCGACCTATTAAGTGGAACCTTAAGTGTGGCAATTGTAAGTCAAAACAATATAATTGCGTTCTGTTCGCTGCCTCGCTGTCTGTGTCACATGTTTGGTTTCGTCATCGACTGATAACTCTTTTCCAAACATAAATCTCCAGTGTGACACCATCAGCCCAGCCAGTGCATGGCACAACGTGAGATAATAGTTTGGTTCGTGCACTATTGACCAATTGTTTGATATTTTGATAATCGATAATGAATTTTGGTTATATTATCGATTATCGTGTGCATCCCTAATCTCCATATTTAAAAATAAACTTTAATAAAACCGGTAAACATTATTTCATAGTTAATTGAACTTTGACACTGCTCTTAGGAAATTATCTTTTAATGTAGCAATATTTTGGAACGTTTCACATTCCTTCGACTAGCGGACAAGTGACATTATTCACAAAAATTCAAACACTGTCAGCCAGTCAAACGTGAAACAAACCGAAATATTGCTATATTAAAAGATAATTTCCTACCTTAGAGCAGTGTTGAATTAACTATGAAAAAATATACATCTGCATTAGGGCTGGGCAAAGAAATTGATATTTCAATCCAATATCGATAAGTGGAAATATTTTTGATATCAATATTTGGCTTCAATCAAAATTTACACAAAAAATGCTAAATTTTATACGTTTGGTGGAGGTGCCGGGTCATAACACGCGATCGAGATCGTAAAAATCGGTAAATGCGTTTTTGGTGGCCACAAATTAATAAAAATTGGCCCACTTTTTAAACATTGTTTTTGAACCAAAGTACCGAAGAAGTGCAAGGTTACCATCTACCACACCTACTTTGTTCCAATACTGACATATGCAGCACAGACTTGGAATATGACAACAGTGGTTGAGAGCCTTATGCAGGCTGAAGATATGAAGTTTTTGAGAAGCATTGTAGTAAGACTAGATTGGACCGAATACGGAATGAGGATATCCGAGATCAAGTATGCGTGAGGAATTTAATGGAGCAAATTGGAGATAGAATATTAAAGTGTTTATGTCAAAAGGATGGAAAGAGCAAGATTGTCAAGAAGGAAGCCAATTCCAGGTAGGAGACCAAGGGGCAGACCACGACAACAATGGCAGTATAGTGTGAGAAAAGTTGTGGAACAGTGAGCAGGAGACTGGAATGTGGTGGTGGCAGGACAGAATAAGATGGAGAGGCTCATCTTCAATGCCAACCCAACGCAGAGTTAGACGTGGCAACAGATAATGATGATGACAAACAATTATATTTCGATATTTATCGTGTGATATCGATAATTAAATGATATATGTCACTCATAGCCCAGCCCTACATCATGTTACAGACGTATCTTTTTCTCAAATATACAGTACATATAAGGTTTTGCATGCCATTATTTAAACAGACACGGCATACACTGTACGTATTGCAAAAAAAAAAAAAAAAGCAAGTTTGCAGGTAAAAATTAATTTTTAATATTATCTGCTCTACAAATGATTTAGGTATACTCCTTTTGGTACTTGTACAGTATAGTATAAGGTATGTGTAAATAAATTGTATTGTCAAGCAGAAAAAAATCACAGAGAAGATGATACATTGTATGTATTAGCCTGTACTGAACAATCTCAATGCTTGGCCTGAAAAGCTTCTGCCAAAAAACATACTAGTATGTAAATGCAGAGCGAGCGGTTAATTAAAAAAATTCGGGCGGACGATCTATTCGATTATCGATAATAGATTCGGGAAGACTGAATCAATTATCGATCGTTTCTGGAAATAATCGTATCGATCGATATATCGATTATCAAATGGCAACACAAGTTTCTCTAGTTTCTTGGGTTGCATGATTCTTTTTTAATTTTTGTACCGATTAACGATAAAAATTATGTACCACCAGAAACTACAGACAACCAGTTTCCTTTATATGTATTTAGGTTAAAGTAGATAAAGGAGTGTAGAAACAACCGCTGCTCAAAATTCACTTTTGAATTAGCTGGATTGATTTGGGCAATTTGAATATATATAATTGTTGATTCTGAGGTTATGTCCCATCAAAAAAATTCAAAAAAGAATCTGCTCGTCTATTAGGCCGCGCTTTCATTTTACTAGCTTTTCACTTTTCAGACGTCTTAACTGCATTCTTTAGAATTCATATTTGGGTCTAGAGATTCCCCCTAAGAGTCTTCACGAGACAGACATGTACATGGCGCGCTCGTAAGCACTGACACCGATTAGTATTTTTACGAACCGGATAATCGTTTAAGAAACCGGTTAAAAACCGGTTTTTGCTCCGCAAGATTTTGTGTGTATATTTGCCCCCCCCCCCCCCCCCACTGCACTAAACAGCTCTCAAGACAAGCGCTCATCAATTATCGTAATATCCCAAGATGTAATGCTGTCCCATAAACAATGACGTGTTGAAGAAGTAGTATTTCATAATCACGAAAGAGGAACAGCAGCAGGCCATTAAGATAACACTCGTGATTCCTTGCATCTGCTTTATATCTTGTCACAGTCTAGTCAAGGTCACGATGCGTTGGCGCGGGGCGGGGTAGGGGGGAGGGCTGGGGCCCGAATACTGGAGAGTAAACAAGATAAGGAAAGGCCAGCCTCTACAGTATCTCTGTTCCCATGTGATTAATTTCAGTTATTACCACTGGTGACAGCTTTGACATCTAGCAGATTGGAAACATTAGACTTGTTATGGTTGGTTATAAGATCGCGAGTGGTTAGACAGAAGGGATGGGGGGGAGGCATACTCAACACACTGCCACAAGCCGGCGGCATGAACAAAGGACATTATAATTCAAAAGAAAATCGCCGCCAAGCACAAAAGAAATGAGAAAGCGCATGTTTACATTAACCTTCAGCCTACAACGTGACACCTGTGTTGCACGGGAAAGCGCGGCGAATTGAAAAAACTTTATTTTTGAATTTTTGAAAAACCGGTTTACAAAATGAAAACCGGTTTCCTACGTAACCGGTTTCAAACCGGTTTCCGATTATTCGATGTAGGCCCTAATTCAGATGTACAATGCTCTGGAGAAAAATTGAAATGACATACGTGAATTCTAAAATGAACAAGATACAGATATTTTTATGCAGAACAACATAAAACAAACAGAATTGATGTATGTAATAAACCCTACTATATGCCATTGTTAAGCATAAAGTCGACACAATGGGGAAAAAGAAGAGGTTGCTCCCTTCGCGTTGACTTTACACATAACAATGGTGAATAATAGGGTTTATTACATAAAGAAATTCTGTTTGTTGTATGTTCTTCTGCATAAAAATAACTGAGACTTGTGCATTTTAAAATTCACGTATGTTGTTTCAATTTTTCTCCACAGCGTTGTACATTTGAATTTGAGTGCTTACGGGCGTGCCAAGGTCACATGTCTCGTGAAGACTTAATATGTAGCGGAAACCAACTGCACACTAGGAAAAGACACAACCAAAAAACAAATATATTTCAATTAGGGGTGTGCAAATCCATTTTTAAATTTCGAATCAGAATCTCAAATCCCAAGCAAAAAGATTCGCGAATCCAAATCCAAAATTTGTTTACCTCACATGGAACAAGTAACATTAAGAAATGCCATAATTTCATGGTCCCGTGCTGTTTTTCAATGTTTTTAACATGTTTTCGAGACTCCGTGAGATCTTCAGCCAATCAACAACACTTCATCCATCCAGGCTTCTCTGAACGCGAAGTATTTATCTCGCGCGGTAGGCCTATCTTATCTTTTGGCATTGTTCTACTTTTCAGGATAACATCGCAAGGAAACTTCTTGCTGTCATTTAAGAGCACATTAGTAGGCCAAAACATAACATTTATTCATTATTGTATTTGCTGGCCTTTTCATAGACCCACACTCGGAGATGGGCATCGTTTTTGTAATGCGACCACCTGTCATCTGAGCTGGCAGCCGGCCGGCTAGGGTTCCCGTGAGTGAGAGAGGCAGCGCGCACTGTGCCGTCTGCTTGTGCAACGGCTGCAGGCAGCCTGCCAGCATCGTCCAAGAGAGAAGAGAGCACACTGTTGTTTTTCGAATGCCAAGTGCGAGAAAAACATAGCGTTTTCTTGAACAACAAGACGCGAATGCAAATTCTTCGATTACATACGCGGCGACCATGTTATCACGTGATCGATTGCAAACTATAAAATCGACCTATCGATATATTTGCAAGTTTCACGGAATTCACGGGATTCGAATTGTTGAATACTTTGAATTTTTACGATTTCGGATTCGACCAACGAATCGAATTTGAATACTAAAAGATTTGATTCGGATTCGATAATTTCGAAGCTTCGCACACCCCTAATTGCAATCTGATACTGTACATACTCATGCAACTTCACAAACTTGCACAAAATACTTGATCAAAACACAAACCACATGTTACTTAATTATTAGAGAACTGAAATCCCCAACGTGCACTGTTAAAAATAAATGTACATCACACTGCAAACTCTTCAGTACACACGATTATATTCTCGATCAAAAAACCAATACAAGTTCCCTTTAACGATCAGCCGATCACACATTTGCTTCAATTTCTGTAACAAGTCCCAAGGCCGTCCCAGCTGTTTTTCATACACTTCTCATGTATACGTTAAATAAATATCTACACTGCATGATATTAAAAACAAGATTTTTTAAAATTAAAGTTCTTCCATGGAAGACAAATACCTATAAAATCTCACTTTTTCAAATTAGCCTTAACCATAAACAAACTCAATAATTATTGTGACACTGTTATTTAATATTTATGCTAGCCTATTAATCCTTGTTCAAGTTAATTAGTAAAATAAAAAAACGAGCAATATTTGACAAGTACCTGCAAAAGACTTCTTTAATTAGCCCTAAAAGTAGATCAATAAAATAATATTCTCCAACTCGGTTCCAACTACGTACTATGTCAGGCTTCGTTGTGGTAGGGCTACATATTAACAGTCAATTCAATTATGTACTATAGGCTGGGCAGAGTACGGTAAGCACTACTTCCCAGACAATCATTCATAACTGTAATGTATTTCTCATACCTCTCTTAAAGGGGTATTTAACCGCTAAACTCAAAAAATATATTTCATTCAGGCTTACAAGTAATGAATTTAGCAATTAACTAGGGATGTGCGGGTAGTGGTTTTTGAACTCGGGTCGGGCTCGGGTCGGGTAATTGAAAGTACCCTCGGGCTCGGGTAATTGAAGTAGGCTCGGGTCGGACTCGGGTAGTGAATTTTTTTTAAATTTGTGAATCCATTTTTTTTTAAAATCCTAGAAAACAGTTTTGCATTGGTTGCAGGTAGCCACTCTGGGCTGTGTTGACACGAAGTTCCAAATCGGCGTCTTATGAACTTTTGCTTGAGTAGGCCTAGGCCTAGTACAGTGAAACCCCGCTATTATCGTTTTCCTGCATCAATCGTTCGTTATTCTCGGAAATAATATCGTAACGATCGTTTTTCTAATATTTCCGACCCAACCCCAAGAAAAACGGATGCGATCGCGTATTTTTCTCTTCCGGCCGACGAAATCATGCGTTTGTACCAGCCATGCATCTGACGAAATCGTGCGTTTGCACCAGCCTTTCGGTCTGACTCCGCCCAACGCTCTGCTGCGCGCAACGATGCGCACTAGATCGGACTTCTAGGCCTGCCGCCTAGGCATTAGACGATGTTTATTAGCGTTGTTTCTTTTTCACCATTCGCCTACGTACGTAATATTCAACTTGCTTTATGCCGTTATTAGCGTTGAATAACCAGAAGACGAGTAATGACGGTCAGTAGGGGCCTAGGGCCTATTACTCCAGCGGGGACAGCGCCGGAAGACGGGAAGAGCCAAGGACACAGCATCATAGCATAGCCGCGCCCACGTCGTAGCGATTGGTCCGCTCCGACGTCAGCTGTTCGTTTGGCGTGTGAGCGGAAGGTTCAAAAGGAGCAGATTGGCGTGTTCCTTTATTACTTCTACCCGACCCGACTTTTTCGGGTAGGAATTGACGGCCCGACCCGAGGTCGGGTAATTTTACCTACCCGAAAATTACCCGTTTTTCGGGTACCCGCACATCCCTACAATTAACAGAAAAATTATTGGGGCCACCATGACCTCCCAAAAAATTGTCAAACATGACATTTTTCGAGCTAGGTCCTATCGGCAAAAATCTCCCATAAGAAATAACATGGGGACGATCTTGATGCCTCGTGACCTTGGAGGATTTTGACCCAAAAAAAAATTGGCCATTATTGACGTCAGACGTACTCTACAGCCTTTTCTGTAAATTCTCTATTTTGTTTGGTAATTTGGGCTAGTAGTTTGGTCAAAATATACTGATTAGTGATTACCAAGATGGGGTGTGATTTTGGAATGCATATTTATTATTTTTGCGTGTTTCAGGGTATATTAGGGCACAGTTTCAAGACACGATGTAAAAAATGGGCATTTTAGATAGGTATTATACTCTAGTATCTACCTATGTGGACCAAAAGAGAAGCAGGTTAAAGCCGATTTAAGAAATTTCCCAAAACACCAATTTTCGCTAATTTCTGGATCAAAAAAATTGAAAAAATCGTGTTAAATCACAGTTTCAAGATATAATTTTTTAAACTGTCATTTTAGTGTAGTATTGTGTTATAGATCATGTGGTAAAAAAATAATTTTTTGAGTTAATAGCCCCTTTAAGCTTAACAGTATGCATGTAGGTAGGGTAATCTAAACACACATAACAAAAACTTGTAAAAATACAGCCAAACCTTACACACTCAAAAGAAATGAGATCTAAAAAAAGGGCCAAGCTCATCTACCCTTCCACATTAGCGCATTCTTAATTCATAAACGTACAGTGTCCCGTAACAACATCATTGAAAAGCTTGGCAAAATAGAATTTGCAACTATTAATTTAAACGTAATTTAGTTCATCCAAATTCTTTTTTCTAATTAATTTTAACGTAATGGTCATGCAAATTCGATTTTGCCAAGCTTTTCAAGGATGTTGTTACGGGACACTGTACATTTATAATTAACAATGCGCAAATGTGGAAGGGTAGATGGGCTCGGCCCTTTTTTAGATCTCATTTCTTTTGAGTGTGTAAGGTTTGGCTGTATTTTTACAAGTTTTTGTTATGTGTGGGATCTCATTACTTTTTCAAGTTCCATTGCAAAATTATTTGTTAAATAATAATAATTTTATCAAAGTCAATTTAATTACTATGGTATTACCAATTAACAATAGAATGAAAAAATATAGTGGTCCAAAGACTTGCTTTTTGTAAACAATGTAGGCGATTATTGTCACGTAACTACAGTTACTTGTTGATTGTATGCCTGTAAAAGGCTTATTTCAAAACTTTTATTTGGAAGCCTTCCAGCAATTTTTTTAAACTTTTTCTTTCAAAGGGAATTACATCACTATTACCTTAATGTCCATGTAAAATATGAACGTTGTAGCTTCACCCGTTTGGTCAGAATCGCTGGACAATTGAAACTGACGAATTAGATAGTAGTAGTAGTAGCCAATAGTAACTAACATCCTTGAAGTGATTTTGAGCATGTTCCAAGCCATTTTTTCACCAAGAAGGAATGCTCGTACCCCAACCAAATTAATTGGCATGTGTTGTCGGACACCTAAATCCCCTCGATTTTGATAGTTTTCAAGTTCACATCACGTTTCATGACGGCTGGGTGACACCTCGAAATCACCCCAACTCTGCTTGCTGTATAAGGTGCCAGAGTGTGTAGCGCACCGCGGCTTGGCTGCGGCGCCCTAACGGGCACCTAGATACTACTGTAAATGATTGGGCTGACGATTAGCTCTTGTTACTAACTTACTAGGGAAGCGAATTTTAACTTTCATAATTGTTGGGAAGCCAGACCCCTGTCACAACTTCTTCAGGTCCTATTTACTCTCCTCTTCCTGCTCTGCTATTGATACTTCCATCTCAGGTTGCATTGTGATACGATACATATTAATAGTAGGCCCTATGTATCATTCTATAATTGCAATGTTTCATCATATTTTTACAAGTATTTAGGCCTATCCTGTATTTGTTACCCTCGCAATACGATATCTCTCCGGGCAAAGATTTTTTCTACAGTTGACATTGACTTGACAGCAATATGTATTTATTTTGGAATGAAGAAAATTGAAAATTACAAAATAAATTTTAAATTCGTTAAAAAATCAATTTGAATAAAATCTTATATAAAAATCAAAATATTTTTGTAGGGTAGGTATTGTAGGGTCAACATCAGATTGTAACCTGTGTGACTCTCTACAGGTGTGCAACTAGGTAGGTATGTTGTGGATAGGACAATCGTGAAGGGATGTCCGAGGACTGTTTTTAAGAGGACTCAATCCCTTACATTCGCATTAACGACTGAGGAAAACCTCGGAAAAACCTTCAGTCAGGATTGCCGGTTTCAAAGGGATTTGAATCCGGGACCTCCTGAATCATAGTCAAGCACTTAGCGCGCGAGCCAACACTGCCGATAATCTTATATATAGTAGGCCCTTTGCCTAATGCCTATAAGTATTATTTTGGAACCAACGATATCCACCACATTCCCCAACTTTTCCATATAGAAGGTATTTTTCCAGGTTGTAAATTTGGATGATAATGGAAATAATAGGAGAATTGACTTTCCCCCAAACTTACAATTTCACGAGAATGCCATTCCATTCCAAACGAATCATGAGGGTTGACCGGTTGACTCACATTTCAAACTCATAGAAACGTGTGTTCACCACCTACATCTAGTCAAACAGCTTTCAAGGCTATTCTGTTCCAATAACACAGAGGCAGACATTTGTGGTACGATAGGAAGCCATTTGCACAAAAGCAGTGAATTTATTTTCCACATTTTGGAATTTTGGCATGATGATTGATCTTGCAAAGGAATTGCCGGTTAAAATTAAAACATGTACAAACTTAGGTGGTACCACTTAAAATTAGAGGCAGGTATGTACTATGTGGTAAAAATTAATTAAAATTACAATTTTTGGCTTGCCAAAAAGCGGTGAATTGGGTGGCACAAATTATTAAAAATTGTTGTTTATAGGCTTAGTTGTGAATTTGTGGTTTTTACTTTTTACTAAGGCTGGGCAACGATGTTAAATAGCAACATCGACAACGAAGTCAAATAATCGATGTCGAAAAATAATCAATTTTTTCCAACAAAAAAATTATTCATGTCAAACTTTCATATCGTTAAAAGCGCCAAAATAAGAATAAAATCACAATAATATTGTGTCAAAAAATATCCCGCTGATACTGTCACTTTGTAATCATATTGCGATATACAATCGACATAAAACTAGCTTCTTCGCATTTGCGTCAATTTGCCATTCAAATTTAGAAGAGCAAAGTGTTGAACTGTTGAAGAGTAGGCGTACCTCAAATTGTGAAGTTACACAATTGTAATTTGAAATTATTGCGTTGAAATGAATTTTCCAATGTTTTAAGCATGAATTGCAAAATTTGCAAAATCAATAATTTTATTTTTTACACATAATTAGAGGTAGTGAAAAATGGTGATAACGAAATTCGCGAATTTTTTTAAATGTCCTTTTTATTGCCTAAAATGTAATATTGTCGACGAATTACATCATTTAGTGATGGAAAAAAAACATTTTGAAAACGCGAATTTCGCGAAATTTCGTGTATAGCGCGAAATAACGAACGAAATTACATCAAACTGGTCAAAACGCGAATTAAATCGGGAAAATGAACCGTTTAGTGTGCAAAATGAAAGTCGATGTGGAGGTTCCAGTCCAATTTTGGTGGAGGTGCCGGTCCAGACCGAATATTACGCGTGCGGTAGGCGGTACCGTGACGTCACGGGCTTAACGAAAATAGACCTCCAAAATAACGGCGCGTATCACGGCTTCCGCGAAAATAGTATACCAAAATAACAGTGCGTACAATTTTTTTTTAGTGATTTTTTTATTTTTTAGTAACATTTTTGCCAATTTTTTTGAAATCGCAAAAAACGCGAAATTTGTTTTTTTTTAAAACGAAATTTGGATTTTTATATCACCATTTCTCATTACCTCTACACATAATTAATACGGCTGTACGAGCCTAGAATTTTTAAGTCGAGCCGAGCATTAAAAAATAGCTTGATTTTCGAGCCAAGTACAGCTTTTTAAAATAAATTAATGGTTAGCTACATATTTTTTAGGGATGATATCGGGTACCAGGTTTTAGAAATTACCCGAAGCAGACTTTATCCGGGTATTTTTCGCGACCGCTTGTATGCTAATTCACCGGTTTATTTTACGCGCTACGTCGATGCGGTCTTTCCTGCGGAGCTTGCCCGCTGCCTAAAAAGTAACTCGGGTCGACAACAGAGCGCATTGTAAGCCGACACGTGCTTCTGTCCGTCCGTCCGCCCAGCGAGTCGTGCCCATGTCTACGAGAGAGTGCAAGAGATAGATGCGGCGATATATCTCGAGCAGTGCCACGGCATGCGCATCGATCCAACCAACTCATAGCTGATTAAGAACAAAGACGGTCGGTGTGGAATTAGGTGGAAGAAGAATTGCGATGCGATCATGTTAAAACCGATTCACGAAATTCGTTATCACGACGCATTGGATTGTTATTCCTGGGGTTATCTTCTTTCTTTCCCAGTCTTATCTTGTGACGAGAGCTTCAGCGCGGCCGATAGTAGCGAGAGGTTTTCCCACATGTGAGAGAGAGAGCCACGTTTGCATTCTACTGCGTCGAGTCAAGTTGGATTGCATTGACTGTTGATCGCTGGCTGCCACATTCTTCCGCAAAAGTCTTTGTTGACAAGACTGTCTGTTGAGTGGTGACGAAAATGAGCTAACTGCGTGTTTTTTGTAGCGAGCCTAAAGCCAAGCTCGGCTCGAGCTCGAAAATGAAGTTCGAAAAAGCTCGAGAAATCGAGTACTTGCACAGCCCTAATAATTAATTAACAAAAAACATCGACTACCACACACAAAAATCGATGTCGAAATATACTCCCGACATCGATAAAACATCGCTTAATCGATGTCGACGCCCAGCCTTAGTTTTTACCATAAGTGCATGCCCCTGCCTCTGTCACTGACCATACCCACAGTATTTCTATGTATCACCAAATAGCACCTGCAATTTCAACCGTGAAGTAACAAACCAAACCGCACGCAAAGCAAGCCCAAGTAAGGCGTACTCCGAAAAGATCGGATATAAGCCAAAGCCCCCATTGACCCGAACGTACTGAAACTCAAACGAACCCAATTGAGCCTCCCTCGGTATTATCGAACCCGCCATGGTCCGCATTCTCCTCACTAAGAGATTGGCAAGAAAAACAAAAACATTTACAGATTGTTACGAGAGGTGTCTAGTAATCACATCATAAGTTGCCGCGTGCAACATCAGTCTTCTCTTTGTCATAATACCTATCCTTTAACCACTATTCATGTACGCTGTGTTGTAGTCTGTATTCTTTTACAACACCGTATCAACATTCTTTTAATTTCATTTCATGTATTATGTTGGTTGTGATAGAATGCCTATTGGCTTGGTTAGTGTGTGTGATTATTCTAAATTCCAGCATTCTCTAGGCAATCCACGTAGTTTGTTCCATCATTTAGATACGGTACGTATACATACGTTGTTTTAATGTTTTTTCCATATTATAGAATCAGTCATATTATAGAATCAGTCACTCAATCAAAGCAATTCTTTACATTTTCCCCTGCCATTTGCACCTATCATAAGTAGGCATCCACCTATTAGCTAAGCCAGTCCAATCAACAACCATTCTCAGCTCCATTATATTAAATACAGTCCTACTGCATTCATATCCGGATCCCCTGTCGATACATATTCATGCCTGAAGAACACGAGAAAAAATAGACAATTAAGAGCATTTAAGAAGATATTTTTCTCATTTACAGCCACCTAATTTATTTTAAATACATAAAATAATAATTTTCTTTAGCCCACATGGCATGCCCACTGCAAAATACAAAAACATTGTTGGGCATTGCCGATACAAAGTAAAACATGGATTTTTGCATAATATTAGGTTTAAAATAAGACTGCCACCGAAACTAGATTTTTATGAGATTAAAGTACTTGAAAAATGTCATTCTCATTATGGAAAAATAACTAAGTTACCAACCACCACATTTTACATCTGTAAATGAAATCACAGTCTTATGTTCAATGAAATGGTATTGGATACACAACTATTGCCAACTTGATACTAATTGATGCAATTCTAAAGGACTTCTGAATGCTTTTTGAATAAATCAGGCCTCCGATGCGACTTGCAGAACCACGTGGAACTTAGCTACGTACGTAACTAAGTAGAGGTAATAAAAACAATAACATGGTGTTCTGCGTCCCTCTCGTTTTCTATGTCGTCTTCTGAAGTTCTGATATCTCACTGGACTAAATATTATCTGGATCTCTACTTGAAAACAAAAGATCCTAATGAGTGATCAACCGCTCATTTCATTACCTCCGATATCAACGGGCGGGTAGACTACCGACAGTTGGTGGCCCTAGTCGCTGGGTGAATACTATAATATTTCACAACCTTTAACATCCATCTTATTTCTTTGCAATAAGTGAGGCTCCATGGTCCCGAAGGGATATTCCTGTTTCCAATCCAGAAGGTTCAGGGTTCAAATTCAAATCCCAGTTTGAGCTGGAGTTTTTAACTTCTGAAATTACCTAACTACTAAATCCATGAATAATATTAATGTTATGTAGGCCTACTTATTAGTATATTATGGCTCGAGGTATGGAAAAATGGTGATAACGAAATTTGTGAAATTTTTGTAATGCAGGGTTGCCGTTTTTACGGATTTTATCCGTTTTAACGGATTTTGAGGGTGCAAAACGGATACACGGATTTTTAGTCCAATTTACGGATTTAAAAAAAAAAAAAAAAAAAAATTTTTTTTTTTTTTTTTTTTTTTTTTACGTTTTACGACTTTTTTAACTAGGGCTGGTCAAAAAATCTATATTTCAATGCGATATTGATAAGTGGGAATCTATTCGATGTATAAATATCAAAATTTACACCAAAAATGTAAAATTTCGGAATTTTGGTGGAGGTGCCGGGTAGGTAGTCTAAATTAAATTAACCTGGCTGGTGCATATGGTGGAGGTGCTGGGTCATAACACGCGGTTGTGAGATCGTAAAAATAGGCATTTATGGTGATACCTTATCATTCTATCAACCCTATTTGGCCTCGAATCATTTTTTTTCCCGATTGATTCGGGGCCTACAGGTTGGCTTGGTCGCTTTGATTTACTGTGTCCCACTGAAAATCAGTTATATAACTGAGTGGGTAGACTCTTTATACATTTAATAAAATTTGTTTATTAAAAATAGGCCTACCTACTCTATAAAAAAATTATATATTCAATTTTTTTACAACAATTACATTATGATATATCGATATCGTATTGAAATTGGTACATTTAGGCATTTTAAGGATTTTTAAGGATTTGGGTGTTTCATTTAAGGATTTCTAAGGATTTTTGATCTGCTCAAACAGGATTTTTATTTTTTCTTGGTGGCAACCCTGTTGTAATGTTCATTTTATTGTCAAAAATGTAGGCTAATATTGAAAAACAACATTTTGAAAACCAACGCAAATTTGGTGAAATCTTGCGTATAGCGCGAAATAACGAACAAAATGGTACGAAAACGGTCAACACGCGAATAAACTTGCCAAATTGAACCTTTCAGTGCACAACATGTGGGGGGATGGTGGAGGTGCCGATCCAGACCGAATATTACGCGTGCGGTACAGTAAACAGACGACAACGCAACATCGTTCAGTGACTCCATGGGCTCCACGGAAATAGACCGCCAAAATAACAGCGCGTACAAATAGTATTTATTTTTCTTGGGAATAGATTCTGAATAGATTCTTGGGTCACAATGATCAATTCTAACTTTTTGGAATCAATATCATCTATCCCTACATAGGCCAAATGGCTCCGTTTATTTATTTAATTTTAATTTTTTAGTAACGTTTTTGACAATATTTGTGAAATTGCAAAAAAACGCAAAATTATGGGTTTCTATATCACCATTTCTCATTACCTCTAATTATGGCAATCAATGTGCATGTAAATGGTGATTTTGTACCCGTCCTTGCACAGGGTACAAAATAAATTGTGTAATGTTCGCCAAGGAATCGGCCAGACTCGTAGCATACAATTGGTTGGCGATACATCCCCGCAACGCATTCTGACGAGATACGAAAGAAAACAACCCACACACAAAGCAAAGCCCAAGGTGTTACCCGACAAAGATCGGATACAAGCAAAGCCCCCATTGACCCGAATGTATTGAAACTTTGACGAACCCAATTGAGCCGCCCTCGGCACTATCGGCCCCGCCCTCCTCAGCATTCTCGTCACTAAGAGATTGACAAGGAAAACAAGACATTTACAGATTGTTACTAGAGGTGGTATACTAAACCTTCACCAATAAATATATGCTAGTACGTAACGTAATGTAGTTTCAACACAACTACACGCAAATACAAAATTACTTTTTAACAGTCTCCCACTATTTTACAAACAACATGATTCAATATTCAATTCAATATTATTGGTTCCTTTGTAAACAAATTTATTACAACAAACCTAATATAAAAATAGCCTTAAAAGGTAATTGGGGCCCTGTTATTACTTTCTGGTTTCTACCAGGTGCAATGTACGAGGTAGACCAGGGCCATAAAACAGAATAAAGATTCAATAAATATTATGTAGCCTACTATGTTGGTATTGTTCCTATTGTCTGTAAGTATTAGCCTCCCAGTACCAATAGATGATTGATTGTACAGTTGTAAGTTAACATAAACGTGTTGCAAATTACACAAGCTTAGGCTCACTGGTTCGTGGCAAAATCAAAACACTGTGTAGAAGAACATCGTACTGTAGTATTTGCATACTACAGACTGCTTCACTGTGCTACGCAAGCATTTAGAATCATGCACAAAATGCCAATTTAGATTGTACAATCATTGAAAAGAATATAACCAGGGCTCCATACATGCTGTAGTTTTATTCGTGCACATACTACTAGGAATTTAGACAAAGAAACAAAGGAAGGTCTTCCAATACTCGTGACAGATTACGTGTCCCACTCCGGAATTAGGCCAGACACTGCAAAACGTCAATGCATAAAAATAAAAAAAGACAAGTCTCGAACTGACCGTCAGTTTAAGAATGTTAACAAAGTAGTTTTAATCTAAACTTGAATGCTACCGAGCAAGGAGACACCCGTCTAGCAGGAAGACCAACCTTACAATATTAGAATCAGAGTTATTACTTGGGATTGGGCATCTTTTCTTCCCGTGGTTTGGCTCCGCCGAATATCTTTGAGGCCTGGCTGGTTGCAGCCAGCTCGTTGAGCGGGGTTTGTACAGTTCGGGGCTGAAGCTGAAGTCTCGGTCGGGGGGGACCGTCAGCTGTGGGACACACACACATGAACACACATACTAGCCTGGAGGGGAACGGGAATCAGGCTACCTAACACATTCATTACCAACACATATTTTGCATATAACATTCTGAATTGTAATCTGACTATACTACTACTATGCCTATTGTATTTGGAAAGATTTGACAATATAGGCCTACGTAACCACACAGACAGAGACATCCCGTGACGTGCATGTGTACGTTTCTACTTTCTACAAATCATATTATGCCTTTCTTAACATTATCAATCATAATGAAATATTCAACAAACCTAGGGCTACCTGTATCAGATTCTGCAAATAATGGCCACAAAAGAAATAATGAGGGCAAAATAATGTTAAAACAGGAGGCCAAATTCACATTTTTCACAATTGCCCTGCATGAATGGCTGAATGTTACGTAAGATACCATCTGAGCTCACCTGCGGGGGGTGGGTCTTTGAATTCTTCTTGGTAGGGTCTCCTCTCTCTTTGTTGGTCTGGCCTAGGCCGGCCGGCATCATACCCTCCTCCGCCCCCCATGGCGCCTCCTCTTCCGCCCCCACGACTCCACTCCCTCCCGCCACCTCCTCCTCCGCCCCCTCCCTCAGCGTCAAAACCACCGTAGCTGCCCCTGTTCCCGGGCCGGTCGAATCCTCCCCCGCCTCTACCGGCACCTCCCCGGTTGCGGTCGAATCCACCACCACCACCGGCGCCTCCGAAGTCGTTGAATCCACCTCCTCCACGATCACCACCCCGACCGCCACGGAACCCACCTGCACCGCCAACAAACAGACACATCAATGATAAAACAGTAAGTAAGTCCGGTCAAATAAAGAAGTCGGAGGTTTAAGTTTCTCAAAAAGAGAGACTTAGGCCTATTGCTTGCTCTCATTGAACCAAGTTGAAAGTCACTTTGAATCTAAATAAAATGAAAATGGAAAATCTGACTAGGGTTGCCATATTTCCCAGATTGGAATTTGGGATATTTTTAGGAACTGAGGGGACAGCAAGGGGTCAGGGCGAAGCCCCAGCTGCCGGAGTCGAAAATTTTTTTGGGGGGACTTTTTCGACGAAATGCCCAGAAAACGACGTTTTAAGTTATTACATTTTTCATGTTTGTACTTTTGTAGTGATAATAGAACACACAATTTCATAAAATTAAGGTGATGTTGGGTTGGGTTCTTGTTCAGTTTATTTGAGCAGCTAAAAGAGTTGTACGACTGGTGGTGAGTCACAGCATGAAAAGCGCTCGTGCCATCTGCTGTCGCTATTTTTGTAGTTTCTTCAGTTGACACCGCGAAACATTGTGTAAGTTTCAAAGAGCTCGCCACTTAAGATGTAGGCTAGCTAGTTTATGCTTCTTGCTTTGAACGTGCGTAACCAAGTCGCGCCGCCCGCCGTGTGAAACCGATATGTAGAATCTGTAGTAAAATAAAGACGACAATGGAAAGAAGTAAACCAACACTATAGGCCTTTAAGTCTTTAAAGCTACGTTGTAACGTTACAGCCCTACCCCTTGTATTTTTATATTTTTCACTGTTTTAAATCTATCTATGTATTTCATATCATGTGGAACTTTCAATATTTTCAAGGCCTTAAGTCATAATTTTCTAACAAGTGTTCAAGCCAGTGTGAATCTGCATCTAGGCATGCAAAGGCCAACCTTAGGGTTGAAGGTGTGGAATGTGAAGTTGTGGAGCCGAGGCTCATGTTTTTGGTTTCGGGTTTACCAGAGTGGCCTAGAAGTGACGTCACCCCATGTTAAATACGGAACGTCCTGGAAAAGTGCGTTGGCTTCAACTTTCGACGGCAGCGAGCAAGGGTTGAGGAATGCGGCAAGCATAAATGGCAACGTTGGTGACAAAACCAACGGAAATGTGTATTTTTGTGAAGTTTGTAGTCGACGAATCGCGAACCCAGAACGACCCGCGGAAGTTTGAATCAAGAAGACTGACCAATGGCAGTGTCCAGAGAGACACACGTGACCGGATGGCGAGGCCGAGCAGAAACCCCGGACGAGGCGAGGCAGGCAGGAACATCCACCTCGATCACAGTGGGTCACGCTTTGGAACCGGACGGTCGAGTCCGAGGGTGCACGTGTGAGTGCCAGCGTGGTGTCCCACCCTGCGAGAGCCATCATGGTCGTGGAGCCTCCGTCTACCACGGAGTGGCCGACTAGGGCTAGGGAGTTGGTCTTTTTCTAACCTCTTTTATTTTTGTTGAAACTTATTCGGAAGAATCCGACGCGTTTTTGGTGTACCCTATGTAAAGGGGAACCGACAACAGTACGTCTAACAATGACGACCCGGCGAGTGCACGGTAATTTCTAAACAACTACAGAGTTGCGGGGAGCATGAGCTCACATCAAGTTTACAGTTCCTGTCTTCGGATTGGCTTTGCGGTGTCGAGATAGGGTGCACGTGTTAGTGCCAATAAAGTATAAGACCACGTGGTGAGTAAACACCACGATGCTAGACCAAGGGCATCTCTCCCTCTACGAGAACATCTGGGGCTGTGGTAAGCTAGATTAAACATTCTGGGCGAGTAGCCGAGAAGGAAGCAGTAGGACGCCAGGTTCGCGTCCGCCACTGGACGTCTTCCCCGTAGGCTAGGCCTACCTACGCGCCGGAGCGCGTCGACGCTTGCAGCCACATCATTCCCCCCCCCCTCTTCACTCAAGACCAAGGAACAGGATCGGACTTTGGAGTGAGACAGAGAGGACTTGGATGAGTAGAGCTTTGGTGTTTACTTGTATTTTTATTGTAACCCTGGTATCTCATGTATGTATTTTTCTTTTGCCTAAATTCGGATCCGATTGCTAACTTCACTTGAAACCTAACTTCATTGTTGTAACTTAAATTCATTGTTGAATCAGTAAAGTCCACTTAAAGTACACAGCTTTTCACTTCATAGTGCATGTTTGCCCCCTGTTTCCCTCAACTCATAGCGTAGTGTTTTTGCTAGGACCCTCAGTCCACCCCACGCCGCTTCTCGGGTGGTTGACCCACTTTCAGCAGCAGTGCCTGGGGCCCCAGAACGAGCGTGGAGCGGATCAGCGACGGCGTGGCTCACCACTAGCGTGCCTGATAAGGTGGGTTCTCTACCCCCAGTGGGTAGTGTACTGGACCGTGCTGGGTTGCACTGTCGGTACACTCTGGTTGTTGTGTTTTTGGTGTTTGTGTTGCGTTGTTGTGTTTTCGATTTGCATTTTGTGTCTCTCGGTTCATGTTAGTCTCATCTCTCCGCGAGCTAAGCTTAGGGCAGGTTGGCGAGTCAGGCATAGAGGTAGGACGGGTGACCTTCACCTACACCACCCCCGACCTAAAGTGACTCCAGTTGGAGAGTCACGAGTGAATCACACTCTGGCGCTGGTCGGGTCCTTCGGGCAAGGTGGTGTCGGTAAAAGGTTGCGACGTGACTTCATAGGCGGGTTAGACCACGTAGGACGTAGCACGTTGGTTGCGAAGTCACAACGTTCAAGACGGATAGCTTTGACACTGTTTCGTGAATCGTGATAGAACAGGTCCATCACAAAAAATAAAACTACTGTTACTAACATCAACTGGCCTACCAGTATTCATCTGTGCTATACCCACTTACTTGCATAATGAATGATCAATGGCCTTCGAAGTCATCTCGTCCTCTCTTGAACGATGGAAATTCTTTTTCGTATTCAACCTTGTATTGAGTTTTTCATTTAGGGGCGGCATTGCCTCGCCACACTCGCAGCGTAGCGGATAGCTCACAACACATACTCGACGAATGCCCTTGACTGACTGACCCGACGGTGCAAAAAACCGGAAACACACTGTGCTCGCTGCCCAGCCATACTGAGCCAGACACCGCTGCACTGGACAGCCAATAGACACGTGACCTGAGCGGTGATGACTTTAAGAGTGGCGCGCCACATTTGAACCGTCATTCTTTCAAAACCAACGGTTTTGAAACAAATACAAGTATGAGTAGGACTACGATTTAAAAAAATCGGGACATTCCCGAATTTCCGGCAGACGAAAAATACAGAGTTCAAAATCGGGACGAATGGCAACCCTAAATTTAGCCTACAATCTTCACTAAAAATATGAAATTTTAAGAGGTTGTTTACAAAGGATCAGTAGGGTTACATGGTGTGATCAGAGTATATTTAAAAATTTGTCCCCTATGCAAACTTGAGAAATAACTACAATTAATTACCTGTTTGTTGGCATATTTAGTCACTTTCTAAACAAAAGTGAGCACTATTGGGAAAATGTGCTCTGATCATGCCATATGTACACGTTCTTACTTTATTTTGGTTGTGCAAACCATAACCTGATAGGTTAAACAATTGAGCTTCCAAGTGATCCAAACTAAACCTGTGCATTCTGCATCAAAACCTGGTTAACTTGAGCTCATCAGTCTAACATGCTTTAATAATAATAGGCCTACACATCGCTTACCTCGCCCCCCTCTGCCCCTGTCGAACCCTCCTCCCCGGTCGTTACGCTTCCCGTCAGCTACGTCCACCTTGATAAGGTAACCCTCCACGTCTAACATTCCGTCAAGCGCAAGAGCGTCTTCCAAACTCTTTAGGTCATCAAATTCCACGTAGCAAAATCCCTTGAATCGGTCAGTCTCGCGGTCGTGAACCAAGCGGACATTCTTCACCTGGAAAAAAATAAAGAAACGTTATATTTCCGGCAACCAACTGTAACCCAGTAGTATAAATACAGCATGAATGGCACCTAGCTGGCTTTTATTATCTTTAAGTTCTAAACTAGGAAAACGCTCAGTTGGACGCGTTGTTGAGCGAGCACCGGTACGTGCAACATGACCCGAGTACGACATTTCCATAAGGCCCACCACACAGTGTAGGCCTAACTGGATATTGACATTGTACACTATACTATTCCAACATCTTTGCAATGTACTTATTGACGTCATGCCTTCTAAAGTGTATCTTTGTATCTTCACTGCCTCCTTCATTTTTTAACATCATTTTTCGAATTATGATTACCAATAAGTCTTTAAGGTCTTGACCGATTTAGCTGAAAATTTGGAAAATAGGAGAGAATGTTGTACTTATTGACCCTGCAAAATTTCATAACGATCGGTACATTTTTATTTTTTTATTTATTTTTATTTATTTTTATTTTTTATAACCAATGATCGGATTTTGTTCAAAAACTATACAGCAACCCGCCTAGGTGGTATGTACATGTGTGCAAAATTTCAGGTCAATCAGAGAAACGGTGCGACCTGTATCTAAGCAGTAACAGAAAAAAAAACAAAAAAAACAGACATTCGAGCCATAAGAGTCAAGTGGATACGCTCGCGTCAATAAACACGATGGTAGGCCCACTCGTTTGGTCAGAATCGGCCCAAATGCCACGAAAATATTGCACTAAAAATAGTAAAAAATCGTGAAAGTACGATATTCATGAGAAATATTTCTTCGATTGTACCCAAAAACGTGCCAGGTCTAAGTTTAAAGATTTCGCAAGTCTCCAGAAAATTTCATCGCAATTGGAGTATCGGTTTAGCCGGAATCGTGTTAACAAACACACAAAAATACAAACAGAAAAAACAAGAAAAACAAAAAAAAAATCGTAAAATTGCGATTTTCATAAGAAATAATTTTTCGATTGCGCTCAAAAAGGTGGCAGTTCTAAGTTCAAAGATTTCAAAGGTCTCCAGAAAATTTCATCGCAATTGGAGTATCGGTTTCGCCGGAATCGTGTTAACAAACACACAAAAATACAAACAAAAATAAATAAGAAAAACAAAAAAAATCGTACAATTGCGATCTTCAAGAGAAATAATTTTTTGATCAATTTTTCGTACGGTGCAGTTCTAAGTTCAGAGATTTCGAAGGTCTCCATAAAATTTCATCGCAATCGGAGTGTTGGTTTAGCCGTAATCGTGTGGACAAACACACAAAAATACAAAAAAAAAAAAAAAAACATTCCGGATTTTTTTCTCCGGTGTAGTGAAATGGAATCTTCGCTACGCTCATCCAACTACAATCAACTCCTCTTTTTCTGGATACGTTAGGTCTGGCGCGTCGTTTATGTTTTCAACAGAAACTGTAAATGGAGAGATCTGAAGACAGGTCAAGTGTTGAACTTGAATTATATCTTTCTTGAACTGATCTTTAGATTTAATTTCCAGCTTACTTGCGGCTTTCATTGCAGTTGGAAAAATTGACATATCGCCTTCCTTTATTGCTTATGTCCACAACACTAGTTTTTTTCTTTCGAAAAACACGATTAGTAAAATAGCATCAAAAATCCATAGTGATATTTACTTTTTCCACACATGAGCGCGACCCGGTACCTCCACCAAAATCGTGTTTTTTAAATACTTATCAAATACTAGACAAGTCGAAATTTCAGGTACTCGCACACATCTAGCTGTCACTCACTTTAAATTCACCCTAGAACTTTGGCGGTAGGGCCTAGGGCCTATATAGAGTTCATGTTAGTGGTGTTCATGTAGGCGTACATAAACTTCAATTTAACAATAAATAAACAAAATTCTTGCGACACACCAGTGTGTCGCGACACAGTGGTTGAGAACCGCTGTTCTAGATAATGGGCGAAAACCACCACTCAACCCGACCCTAGTTGGAACTGATTATTATTATTATTATTATTTTATTGGATGTATTTCATACAAACTCGGTCAAAACCGGAGCTAACATGTTGTACGGACTTACGTCAAGTACTTCCATGTGTATCTATATTACATACCTACATTATTACTTTGTCTTAACTCTATCTAAAATAAGTCATTTATAATATAGTTTGTAGATGATGTTTTCTTTCTGCTGTGTACGGTCGTGGCCGATTTCTCGTCGCCATCCTAGCATTTGCTCTTCGGACTATGGGAAACCACGAAAACCATGTCAGGATGGAAGCTGTCTCGGAATCTCGAAGTATCATTCTTAGTTTAGAAATTTACGAACTATTCTACACGTGTTGAGTATTACTGCCTTTTGAGTCTCGATGTAAACATTGGGTGGAAGATCTAGTTGTTTAATGCTTTCATGTAGCTTCATCGGTATGATGCCATTAGCCGATATCACGTATGGGATTGTATTTACCTTTTTCTGTTTCCACATCTTCTTGATCTCAATTGCAAGTTCACTATACTTGTCAATTTTTTTCTTCCATGTAGTCTCGACGTTATGGCACATTGGGACAGCAACGTCAATAAGGGTAGTTTCTTGTTTCTTCTTGTCAATTATAATTATATCCGGTCTGTTGTGATGTATAGTTTGGTCTGTTATAACTGTGCGGTCGTAATATAATTTGAAATCTTTGCTATCTAGTACTTTCTCCGGTTTGTATTTGTAGTAAGGTGTGTGTGTATCAATGAGGTTACTTGATTGCTAGTTTTTGGTGAATAATGTTAGCTACTTGGTTATGTCTGTAGAGGTAATCCGTTTGACATAGTGACTGGCACCCGGATATGATGTGTTCGATTGTTTCACCCCTTACACTACATTTTCTACATTGATCGTTTACTGTCGCACCTTGTATAATGTATTTTTTATAATTTTTCGTTGCAATCACTCTGTCTTGAATAGCCAGCAGAAAACCTTCTGTTTCTCCTAATAGTTCCCCGTTGTTTAACCCTATTTGATGCTTTAATATCTACGTGACCTTTATGTAGTTCATCATAATGTCTCTTAGTCTTGTGTAGGGTCTTTTTTGATTATTATCATCTTAGTTAATATTTTGGTAGGCCTATTCTTTAAATATGGACATGTTATCAAAAATAAAATTACCTACCTGGAAAGTAGGTAAAAAAAATAAATAATAATCAGCAATATCACATAGATATACACACAGTCAGTGGCGTAACTACCGCCCCCGCAGCCCCCGCGGTCGCGGGGGGGCCCGGGGGTATGAGGGGCCCGCAACGGGATGCTCATACAGTGTTTTGGCTTTAGTCAGACTTTGTCGCCACGCAATGAACTAAACAAACTGGATATCTTATTATAAATGATATCTCTAAGTTCTTGAAAAGCACTCAAAATTTAATAACTTCATCAACGAGTGATTACACCAGCAGTGTTGGCTGATTCATGAAGTCCCGGTTTGAAGTCCTGTTGAGATCGGAAATCCTGACTGAAGGTTTTTCCGAGGTTTTCCTCGGTCATTAATGCTAATGCAAGGGATTGAGTCCTCTATAAAACAGCCCTCGGGCATCCCTTCGCAATTGTCCTAACAGAATATGTACCTACTAGTTAGACACCTGAAGAGGGATGCATTGCACCCTTGGGCACTCTTCCCAATAAAACAACACGACTACTTACGAGATAAAGGTACTGTACGTTGGGTCATTCCATGTGAAATGAGCAAATAATAATTAAAAATGTTGCGCCTTGATTTTTGATTTTTTTAAATTTTACATGGTGGTTACCACCAATGAGCTGAGCTCAGAACACACTTACTTTTTTTTGTGATGAACCGTTCTTGAGCCACGATTTATCGAAGTTCGGCTTTTTACGAGAAATCGACCGTCGCAGAACCATAGCGATTATTGCTGCCATTTGAAAACTAAGCGAGATATCAAGATGGGAATACTTGCAATACATTCTGTGAACCATGCTCTAGCATAATACTATGTCAGATTTGGATATACTTTTAATTAATAGGGCACAAAAGTTTTATCAAATTTACTGGTCAAAATTGCATTTTTTGCCATATTTACATCAATTCTTTACAAGGAAGGGTAAAAAAAAAACAGAAAAAAACTTTTTAGGGTCATTTACTACACATGAGTACCTATCTAAAAAACATTCTGTTGTTGTTGTTTATTTCAACCCTTCAATGAAAAAAATAATATTGAAAATTTGATAAACTCAAAATTTGTCATTTTGGATGCCATTTTCACCAAAAGGGCATGAATTTAAAAATTTCAAATTGTGTTTTTTTAGAATCACTGGACATTTATCTGCAACACCTGAAAGTTTTGTTTTGTTTTTTGAGGGGTATAGAAATGCTGATTTTTTTATAATCACAAATTTGTAATTGTACGATACATCGAATTAAAGGCTAATAGTCGGACAATCACACATATTTAGTATTTAGTTCCTCATATTTTTTTCTAATGGTAGGAGTACACATTTAACTCCAAACTGTTGAATCAATTGTCTTTGTCTGTGTTAACTTTATCAGTTATGTTGCGGAAACGTACGGGAAATTATTAATTCAAGAGGTGAAAGTTTGCAAATGATGGTTACGTTCTGTACCCAAACAGTAGGGCCTATCATTGCTAGATAGTTTAAAATTTAAATGAAGTGCCTGGACTAGATGGGTGAAAGAAAATAACTTTGAAATCCATATTATATTCTAAAGATTGCTCTTTTATTATTCCATCGTAAACAGTAAATACGCAAGGTCGTTTATTTTTTTGATTGACATAAACTCATCCGTTCACGATTTTGGTTTAACTAAATTAAAGCATCTCGAAGTTTGATAGGTTTTGATGTTCTATAAACTTTGATAAGAGTTCTTGCCATTCCCCAAAACAGACAGAATATGAAAATGTTTCAATTGGTGAAAATAAATCATTTTCTCTAGTGTGGTGTTGTTGTTGCATTGTCATACCATGATGTGAGCATATTCTCTTCCTTTTCTACCATAGAAGATGCAACATAAAAAGCAAAACACCTTTGATTTTTCAAGTTGCAGAAGAAATTGTATAGCAACTGGTGTAAGAATGAATTCATCCTGCAGAGAGGCTTAATTGTGACAAGTCGTTTCACCATCCCACCAATTCCATCACACGGCCCTTTGCCATGACTTGTGGCAAAAAAGTTACCATTGGCCATCATCCAAAGTCTTCAACATGATGGCAAAGATAAATTTTTTTTTTAAACATTTTTATTAGGCTAACTAACAACAGCACCATCAGAAAAGTAAGAAAATATGCTCACATCATTTCAAGGTATGTCAATACAACAAACAATACTGAACAATTGAGGAAAATCACTTCTATCCACCAATTGACAAGAACTCCCAAAGTTATAGAACATATAGGCCTAAATCTATCAACTTCCAGAATGCTTTACTAGCTAAAACAAAATCATGAACGGGTGAGTTTTTGTGTCCGCCAAAATAAACGACGATGTTGCGTGTTTACTGTTTAGTGTTTACGATAGAAAGGTGGCTAGGAATATAAAAGAGCAATCCTTAGAATATATGGACTTCAAAGTTTTTTTTCTCACCCATCTGGTCCAGGCACTTCATTTAAAATTTAAACTAGTCTGTCTAGCAATGATACTGTTTGGGTACAGAACGTAACCATCATACGCAAACTTTCACCCTTGAATTAACAGTTTCCCGGACGTTTCCACAAACACAATTGATGAAGTTAACACAGGACATAGACAATAGATTCAACTCAGTGTGGAGTGAAATGTGCACTCCTACCAGTAGAAAAAAAAGTGAGGAACTAAAATACTAAATATGTGTGATTGTCCGACCATTATTAGCCTTCAATTCGACATATCGTACGATTACAAATTTGTTGATTACTAAAAAATTCAGCATTTCTATACCCCTCGAAAAAACAAAACAAAACTTTCAGGTGTTTAAGATAAATGTCCAGTGATTCTAAAAATCACCAGTTGAAATTTTTAAATTCATGCCCTTTTGGTGAAAAATGGCATCCAAAATGGCAAATTTTGAAATTTTTAAAATTTTCAATATTATTTTTTTCATTGAAGGGTTGAAAAAAACAACAACAACAGAATGTTTTTAGATAGGTACTCATGTGTAGTAAATGACCTAAAAAGTTTTTTCTGTTTTTTTTACCCATCCTTGTAAAAAATTGGTGTAAATCTATGGCAAAAAAATGCAATTTTGACCAGTAAATTTGATAAAATGTTGTGCCCTATTAATTAAAAGTATATCCATATGTGACATAGTATTATGCTAGAGCATGGTTCACAGAATGTATTGCAAGTATTCCCGTCTTGATATCTCGCTTAGTTTTCAAATGGCAGTAATAATCGCTATGGTCTGCGACGGTCGATTTCTCGTAAAAAGCCGAACTTCGATAAATCGTGGCTCGAGAACGGGTTCATCAAAAAAAAAAGAAAGTGTGTTCTGAGCTCAGCTCATTGGTGGTAACCACCATGTAAAATTTTAAAAAAATCAAAAATCAAGGCGCACACCCATTTGTTCATTTGACATGGAACGACCCCGTTATCAAATTATTGAGGTGAAATTCAAACAGATAACACAGTTATGTGAACCAATTTTGTATAACCAAGCGTCGCCAAACAATAAATAAGCCCTGGTTTATATTAAGGGGAATCAACCGGCCTGAAAAACAGTCATACGCCTAATTGCGACCATCAGTCGATAAGCTATGTGAAATAGTCATGCTAGAAGATCCCCCGCCCCTCCGAGCCGGCTGACTAACCCGCCAGGGTCTACGAGGTCGCATCTGATCAGTCGCGCTCGAGGCGTTGATGAAGCAGGGTCACGCTACTCCCGGCCGCGGGCGGCTTACGTGTTATGCGATCGGACCTTTTTTGAATGTCCCTTGCCGAAATGCGCTGTAAAGATCGTTCGGCTCGTACGATTGGAGCAGGAAGGAGTCTTGGTTTAAATCTCTTTTAGATTTTTGCTTCTACAGAAAGAGTTCAAATTGAGATGAGATATGATTACTAGTAATAATTAGTGTAGCCAGCTTTACACGATATTAAAAATAGTATACAAATGAGGAATAAGACCGATTATATACTTCCTCCAATGGAAGGTTGAGTAGTCAGATCAGCCGCCTGCTTGACAAGTATTTGTTTATGTATTTTATCCAATTTGGTAGACCAGGGAATTTGAAGAATAGAGTTCACTTCCCCGCGAATAGGACGCGAGAGCTGCCCTTTCACTTGCTTTATTTCCGTATTAGAGTAGCCTATCGACAAAAAAGTAACCTCTATACATATCGGAGCAGGATATCCATAATGACTGAAAACCATTTATATTATAATTTATGTGACCAATCAGGCTCTTATTATTTGTTATAGTTAAATCAGTATTATGCACATAGATACTTGCATAACCCCCTCATATCAATCTTTCGAGGCTGTTCAAACTTACGCACAATTTCAATTTTTAATATTACCTATGATTGTGATATAACTATTAGATTGTATACAGTTCACACCTCATATTGACTAAATTGTTTTTTGTTTTTCGACGCAATAGGCCTACATACATTGCTACACACTGGTAATTTTTGCGCCTAATTTTTACACATTGCGCCTGCGCACTATTATAATGAGCATGGTACAAATAATGACAAAACATTCTAATTACATTCTAATAAGCCTTGCTTGCAAGTTTTGCCAGGAACTCCTTCCTTTGCACATTCATTTCATATTACTTATATACTAAGTCAGTAGCAGTAGCGGCAGGCCCATAATCAGCGTTGGGACCAGCTTAGGTGGTCGCTTGCCTTCCTATGTTTTTATGTGGAAAGGTAATTTACCAGGGGCAACGCTTCCCCAAAGTACATCTCCCCCCCCCCCCCCCCCAACCAACGTGTAAAGCTGTATTTTACTGTGGCAATGCAAACGCAATGGCCCAAGTGTAATTAATAAATATTTTATCTATAATATATTTTAGTCAAGTTAATTGGTTCATTGAAATTATTTCCTTATTTCACGTAAACGCACAATTTTGGTTCGTCTTTGTCCACTCCTTTGTTCTCTGCAGACTTGGTGACTTGAGTTTTATTGCTGGGCACCAAAACTTGAGGTCAGGTCTTTGCAATCAGTGTTAAACTCAGCTATAATGCCGGGAACTGTCATTCGCCGCCGCCCCCCCCCCCCCCCCCCGGAATAAATTGACTACATGCACTATATATTCCTTCAATTTTAAATGTCACTTTGCCGTTTTTGAAAGGACACGAGCATGAGCATATTGCTCTGAAGGTTTTTATGTTTGAAGACCCTACGAAAAACGTGTAGGCAACTCACGAGATCAGGAACTCGATTTTTGATTGAATAGTCATTCAACGGGATCCGACTTCTGTTCATTTGTATGGTGGCTCGCATTCGCGCCTTGAGAGAATATGCGCTTGCAGGACTGATGACGGTGTTTTCTACTTCAAAATATGCCGGTCGGCGGTCTCTAGTCGGTCATTGATTGCTCGTCGATGGTGTCAGCGCCTACAGGGTTGGCTTGTTCGGCTTCATATTTACTGTCCCCCACTGAAAATCAGTTATGTAACTGAGTGGGTACATTATAAATACGAATTTATTTTTGTATGTAATTATTAGTGCGCTCTGAAATGTCACTGTTGTCGGCCTGCAAAAGCCAAAAGCCAAATTTTCCAAACAAATATTTGGATTTAAAATTATACTTTTTACGTTGAAGAGAGAACCCACTCCACAATGTCTACGGGTCAACGGCAAAACAGTACCCTGGGCAGCCTCCAACCCTTATCTCGGAGTTCTACTAGATCGACGCCTGTCGTGGAAAGCCCACATAGACTCTGTGCATGCCCGTGCAATACGCAAAATCTTTGCCCTGAAATCTCTCATGCGTTCTAAGTCAATTGCCCTACCCGACCGTCTCCGGATCTACACCCAGATAGTACGACCGACTTTCACGTACGCCTGTTCTATATGGGGCGGAACAGCCCAATCACACATCGACAAACTGCAAGTTCTGCAAAACAAGGCTCTTCGTATCGTGAGCAGTATGCCTCGGTCTACACCCATCCCTCATCTACATGCTACTCTTGGATACCCGATGGTACATGAACATTGAACATATCACCAAATTAACAAAAAAGTTTTACACCGCTTTAGACAGCAACCCTCATCCTGAAGCTCGTGCTCTAAGTGTTTTCATCCCCACCACATTCGACTTCTATCGTCGCCCATTTTCATATTTCGCTAGTGTGAGGAAAGCGAAGAAACGCATCATCGCCAGGACCCACAAACTATCTAAGAAGAGACGGGTCTAAGGGCCCGTTCCGATCTGTAAATCATGCCCACAAATCCAAGTACTTGACTGTAGTAAGTAGTACTTATATCACGACAGAATGTCTGTCATCTCTACATTCTCAATGCTCCATAACCCACTCTGCCAACATGGCAAAACGCGTTTTTCTCCCCTGGTAATACAATCATTCTACATTTGAGGGTTTCGGACCCGGTATTGTAAATGTAAGCAAGAAAAATAAGTCGTTCATTGCATAATTCTAAACTAAACTAAAACTGAAAAGTACGATTTTCATGGCAAATATTACTCTGGTTTCGCCATAAATGATAGAATAAAACTAGATATAGCGGACGTTTCCTGAAAATACGAAGATCGGGAAGCTTGCTAGTGCAGAGAGCGAATTGAAAGCAAATGCAGCAAAATAAGAAATCAAATTGTTTTTGCTTTTTTGATAAGAATGATTTCTTCGGTTGCATCCAGAAAATGTCCCGTATAAAACAAGAGATTTCAAAAGTTCCTAAGAAATTTTAATAAAGCATTCATTAAAATTTCTGCTGTTTGACCGGCCCAACAAATAAGTTACATAGGGCTATTCAACCGCGTTTTTCTATTTTCCAAAATATGCTACCAAGTCAAAATATAGTGAATGGCTTTGAAACCGGCTATTTTAGAAAATCAAAAGTATTTTTTTTTCAATTTTTTCTGATCCGGTACACGGCCAATATCGCCACCTCAAAATAATTTCAAACTTCAATTCGCCAGGGCACACCATTCAACGTAGGGTGTTGTGCTTTTGTGACATTCATTTTCAACTAGTTTTCTATAGGCTGACTGAGAGAAAAAAGATTTTTTTTAACAATTGTCTTTCCAGTGAATTTTTTCGTTTGGCGATATTTTGTACCGATTCGTACCACCAAACGAAAAAATACGCAGGAACGACAAATGTAAAAAAAAAAACTCTCAGCCAGCCCCTAGAAACCAGTTGAAAATTAATGTCACAAAATAACAACATCCTAAGTTGAATGGTGTGCCGTGACGAATTGAAATTTGAAATTATTTTGAGATGGCGATATTGGCCTTGTACTGGATCAGAAAAATTTGAAAAAAATAACTTTGATTTTCTAAAATAGCCAGGTTTTAAAGCCATTCACTATATTTTGATTTGGTTGCATATTTTGGAAAATAGAAAAACGCGGTCGAATAGCCATAAACACGAAAACTAAAACAAATCCAAGCTTTTTAAATGTGTTTAGTCAAATTGATTTCTTCTCGCATAGCTCACTTCGTTCATCCATAAATCACTTTTCGCGTGTTACTTCATCTCCGAGGCTGAACTTTATAAGGAGGGAGGGGGGCAATGTCAGGTTCCTAAGCAATTAGATATTTCAATCAAAAGCAAAAGTTCAAACACTGGCAATGAAGAAAAGTGTTCTTGTTTACTAAAGTGGAATAAAATAACTTTTAGATGCTCCATATAAGGACATATTTTTACACAAAGTAAACATCTACGTAAACTTTATTACATTTTTTTCGTTACCATTTATTTTTTTCATTCTAATAATTTTGCGTTGATATATACCACACAAAGAGTACAGCGTGTACACACTGTGATATTAATAAATGACATATATGTAAACAATGGTCATATTTCTTATTGGGCGGAGCTAACTTAATTTTGCCGTGGCGTTGTGCAATTCGACAATATCATTTCAAAAATATATCCTGAGACGATTTCAAACCCGGGGCCATGGTTCAATAAATCTCGCAGAAACGAATAAATAAGAATCTTAGAAAGCCAAGTGTCTTGTTGTTTGTTTGTTTTATATGTCAGGCATGAACTCAGGACCATTATACTCGGCCCGAGTCGGCTGTTGAGAACGTCAGAAGACTGTGTTGAGTGCGTCAGCTTATTTCGATATGAGTGCATGCGTGGCCTTGAAACCCGAGCGCTGGGTGGGGACTAGCAGTAGCCTGGCCATCCTGCGACACTTGATTTATTATCTGACAAATCACGCGCATTCCATTATTGTTTATTATCGGCAGCAGAGATAGCTCTGCACTTTAAAAATGATGAGGCCTAAATTTAGGAGGACGACACTGTAAGTCACCAGTTATGTCGAGTCTTGTCTGAATGTGTATTCAAATATATATTTTTCTAATTACGGGAATGGTATGGGCTTCAGTACCTCACACCTTTGACTAACCTCCCAATTACCCTCACATATTTTTCACCTTGTTTGTAAAAACGAGTCAAGTTGTTCATGGACAGTGTTCCTTACGTGAATGTATTTATTGTTGTTGATTGCAGTTTTTCGTCTCATTATTCTTATTATTTGTCCATTCGGTATTTTGAGATCAACACGAAAGTAAAGTGCTGCTTACAAATATCTGAGCTGAGCTTACGTCTGTTTGACAGAGTTTTTGGGGATATAATAATAGCAGTCTTTATTTTAAACTTTTCTTCTGACTGACCAAGCATTAAAATAATACAAGTTATGTTGATATGAATGTGTTGTGAATATGATTATAAAACATCCAACATTTTACAAATCCCTAAGCAAGATAATCCAATCTAGGGTTTTGTTTTTTCTGACTTATGATGGGTAAACATTTGAAAAATGCACTGTCATGATTGCCGGTAACTGACACACTGAATTAGTCTTAAGTGTAATGAGTTACCTAATAAATAAAATCTATATAATTATGTTATTGTTTTTTCTCGCCAAGCGAGATGGCCTTTGTAGGGCACAGTGCCGTCTTTAGCCTTTAGGGTAGTTAGGAAAGGAACGTTCGAGGGTTGTTTAAGAGGACTCAATCCCCTGCATTCGCATTTACAACTAAAAAAAACTCGGAAACGACCTTCAGTCAGGATTGCCGGTCTCAGCGAGATTCGAACCCGAGATCTCCCGAATGTCAAGCGCTTAGCGCCCGAGCCGACACTGTCGGTAACCTCATATAGGCTACCTCTGTCGGTTTCAGGTCAGTTTTGAGCTTTTGACAGGCATTACCACAAAAATTAGAAAAACTGCTACCAGTTAGGTATCACTGACAATTGTTATTGGTAAAGCAACCTTGTAACTCATGAATAAATTCAGTGGTTCCCAACCAAGGTGCCGCGAAATCCTTGTACATACCAGTAAAAACAAGTAGTTTTTGAAATATAAAAAATACAGTAAATAATGAATAATGAATTTTACACCAAGAAAAATAATTATAGGCTACTAGCTAATCAACTGATTAGCATAGTTTTTATTCAAAATGGTCCCAATTGAAAAATGGATATTGCGTAATCACGCAGCAACGATGCTGATCTCGATTCCTATGCTAGCTGCCACCCCCAAATTGGCCAATAGTGAATGGATTGAAGTGACGTGTAAAAACTAATGTTTGCATAAATAAGTTAAATGCGCGAGCAGTGATGCTAATAAGAATCTGTGAAAACACGGTTGTATGACGCCGATGACGGCAACTACTTAGCGATGGGATTCACATGGTGGGGTGGTGAAGAAAGACCTAGAGTAGTAGAAAGTGTGTAGAAAGACTTGGTGTATTGTCTGTGGTGAAAAGCTAGCAAATCAAGTTATGTTTCCTAGCAAATTGAAACGTAATTTATTTTTACTAAACATAGTCAGCAATTGACATCAAATTGCTTAATTTTGTTGTATTTTGTTTACCAGACATGCTAAATACTACTTGGCTGAAGGGGGTGCCGCGAAATTATTAAATGTAGCAAGCAAAGAGACGTGGAAAAATCATCAATAGATGGAGGTGTTTTTGTATTTAATTATCCATGCAAGATTGGATTCTTCTTGTCCTTGCAAGAAAATTGTACAAAACGTTAGACCATCTAAAACAGGCTTCAGGGAAACAACAAAATCAATCAAAGACGCACGGGAACCACAGTCTGTAATGACGTTTTGTTATGCTACATAAATCGTTGAAAAATTAGTTCAAGTTCAGTAAGTTTAGTTCGCTTCTTTTTTATTCCGTCATCACAACGTACGCAAACAACATTATTGGCTGCTAGCTACTCAGTATACTCCAGTAATACTCTGTAGTGTGTGTCACTGCTCTAGCGTCACTCCAAGGTCGTTTTTACTCTCTATGATACTATTGCTTCGCTCAGTCAGAATACGAGGCGAATTAGAGATAGTTCGCTGGAGAGACCATGAGCGGCAGCACTGAGCGGCAGTGGTTGGACGCGTCGAATCTTCGCCGCGACTGATGCGCGAGAAATTTTTCAAGTTTTTGCAATGCACTCGGAACTTCAGCTCGATCTCGATAGTGCCTAGACCGATTTTGAAGTGTTATACCTCGTTGGAAAGTGCACTTTCGTGCCAAAAGTCTGACTGCAACATATATAACGTGTGTCACTTGCTGCAGTAACGTCAGTGTACGAAACGAGCACTATATTATATGACATTCGTAGAGGTACGCGAAAAAATTCATAGCTGTCAACCCATTGCACAAATTTCAATTTTTCAGCAGTCAGAGCAATTATAACACTTTACTCTAAATGCGTGCCAAATTTGATTTGGTTTCAGTCAGTAGTTTTATTTAACGATTTGAATTAGAACACATAAATATAAGGTATCGAAACCCCCAAATACCCCTCCAATTCCCCCCCAAAAAATTCCCCATTTTTTTTTCAAGTTTCTATAATATACATGAAAATAGCCGTAACAAAAAAACAAGGTTTTTGGACGTTGAACGACCCGGTTGATTCCCCTTAAGAGCAAATAAAAACGAAATAGGCCTAAGGATAAACCAGATTTTTTTGTTCATGGGTCAAAGTTCACAAAATAATCCTACCCAAAGCATTGCAAAACACATTTGGATCTTTTAATTAAACTAACTCTTAATCTAGGTATAATTTGTGACAACGAGTGGTCACATGATACATTTGTGTAAATATTAAACAAATTGGTACTCAAGGTCAACGGTCACATTATCAATAAAATAATAGGTCCTATTTAAAATGAAATAAAATATGAAATGTTCTTCCAAATGCAAACATTTATCAACCACATTCAAAATTTAAGTTTTTTATTATTATATTATTTGGTAACATTTTTTTGGTTCCACAACACGCGGATTTTTTAGGGCCTCCTCTTGGCAAATTTGGACTGCTTGTTGAGTAAATAAATGGTTAACATGAATGTTAATGTTAAAAAAAAACAAAATGTCTACTGGCTATGATGAAATACCAATGGTCTTGGTAAAAAAATGCATTCCATTTATAGCAGAACCCCTTAAAATAATTTTTAATGAATGCTTACAGTCTGGATCTTTCCCCGATAAACTTAAAATCGCAAAAATAATCCCTCTTTATAAAAAAGGTGATCAAACAAAAATGGATAATTATAGACCAATATCCCTCCTTCCGGCTTTTTCTAAGATTTTTGAAAAACTTATTCATATAAGAATTTCCAAATACTTTGAGAAAAAACAACTTTTTTCAGAAAGCCAAAATGGGTTTAGAAAAAATAAATCAACCTGTACAACAATAAACAAGTTTATGGTAAAACTTGTAAATGCTTTAGAAAGGAAAAATCATGTAATTGGAATATTTTACGACCTATCTAAGGCATTTGATTGTATTGATCATAAAATTCTTCTAGATAAGGGTCTGTCCATACAAATGTGTCCATTAGTAGAAAATTGTAAATATTGTTATTTTGAGCTGATTTTTTTTCTACTATCTACTAAAAGTCTAAATTGCCATTATTTATATCCAACATAAAAAAATCTCTCCCAGTTATTTGGCAAATTTCATTCAAAGTTGAGATTTTGAAAATTGCTATTTCTCGGAAGATTTTTTCCATTTTTCGAAGTTGATTTTAAAATGTAAGTAATGGTTTATTTTTTATACCAAAAACTTAAATTTGTCAATTAAGGTGTCTACTTTTAAGAAATCATAGTTTTAAAACATCATGAACATATTGACATAATAACAACTACCCCTAGAACTGAGCATTGTAAGAATATGTCACAAGGGTAACAAAAACTACTCAAAGTTACGATTATATGGCTACCAGTGGTGCTATCTACCTGGAATTTTCTACACAGCTTGCTCATGCCTAGAAGAATGATCTCTGAAAAAATGGGCATCCTGTGCTTTATGCTCTGCCTTGCAAATGGAAATGAAATGTGGTCACAAGGGGTAACGTGGGGGTAACATGCACCGTATGTCACAAGGGTAACATTTAACCAACTACTTGTAGAGTAGAGCACAATGGTGATTGCATTGAGATTAATACCTAACCTGACCAAGAAAAGTAACTCAGTGCCTTTGAGGCATCCTAAGACTGGTTCCCTGTTTGACAAAACACTGCTGCATAAATAGACTGGGCCTTTGTTATGTGGAGAACTAAGACTATATTATCATATCATCACAAAGGCCTACCCTAAAATTTCATGCTCAAGATCTTGCTAATTGCAAATTGCTCACACGGGATGCTGCATTTATAAAACTGTCTTCAACAGAGTTCCAGTGCATTCTAAACCTATTCATCCTTCAACTGAAAGTTTAATTTTACAAGCAATTTTGTATAACACGTTACTAATTGACCTACCCACATAGCAAAATAGGCCCTTTGTGTTATTAGTTTTTAATTTATATATATATATATATATATATTATATATATTTATATATGATTATATATATTTAATTTATAATGGCCCTGAATATCTATCTTCCACCCTCTACAATAAGCTCCCTGACCACATCAAAACCTCTCCCACCCTGTCTTCCTTTAAACATAAGTTGAAATCATATCTTAAAGCAAACAGCTTTTACTCCATCAATGACTACCTCTCCATGTAAATATTTGCAGTTAATTCATTTTTTCATTATAATATTTACAAATTATCTAGAGTATAACCACAAACAAGCACTGTAATTTAAAATTTTCAAATGTTCCCTTAGCCGAAATGATGTAACAAACTTCTATATATAATATGTGCTTACACGCTTCCTTGGATTGTGCAGGTATATAAGACACATTCTGCTGTACATCCTCCAATTGCTGTTTTCTGTGCCATCAGCAATTCTCATCACAATATCACATCAATATTGCTTTATATCCAACTTTTCTTTATTCTATATGAATTCTTAATCTAGTAGGGCATTCTATTATTTTGCATCTACTTTACTTTAACATAAACACTAATCAATCAATCATCACACACATATATATATATATATATATATATATCAATTATATATTATAGACACATTCTACTGTACATCATTGCTGTTTTCTGTGCCATTAGCAATTCTTATCACAATATCATATCAATTATTGCTTTATATCCAATTTTTCTTTATTCTATATGAATTCTTAATCTAGTAGGGCATATTTTGCATCTACTCTACTTTACCATAAACACTAATCAATCATCATATATTATATACTAGACACATTCTCCTGTACATCATTGCTGTTTTCTGTGCCATCAGCAATTATTATTATCACAATATCACATCAAAAATTGCTTTATATCCAACTTTTCTTTATTATATATGAGTTCTTAATCTATAGTAGCGCATGCTATTGTTTTGCATCTACTCTACTTTAACATAAACACTGTGTTTATCATTATTAATCAATTAATGAATCATCATATATATATATATATCAATATTATCAATCATCATACATATCAATATCAATATCCATATCAATTATCATTTATGCTTTATATTCAACTATTCTTTCTTCTAACACTGTGTATATCATTATAATTACTATCACTTTTATTATTAATTATTAATTATAGACTATTCACTTTCTCTGCAAAGAGTAATACTTGTACACTGTACTAGTCTAAGTGAATAAAAATATCTATCTATCTATCATTGATACTTTATAATTATATTTTAAAAACTTGGAACGGCTTTAAAGTGATTTTTACCTTCTGACGTCAGTATAAAATCCATAGTCACAAGGGTAACGGTCACAAGGGTAACACACTTTTTTTATAATTAAAGCAGTTTTTATCATCAATTTTCAACATATTCCAAATCTAATTACTGATACTCTTTAACAGAAAGATAATAAATCTAATCATTAAAAAATCATAAATAAAACGTGAATACTTGAGGAGAAAAATGTGGTGCAAAGTATGGTACAGATTTTAGCCTGGTTTCCTTGTCACAAGGGGTAACGCAGCTTTTTATTATACAAATTTATAAAATGTTGATTATTAAGGGCCAATAAATTATGATTTCTTAAAGCACACATCATGCACTTTGTGCTAACAAAAAGAATTACCACTGATTTTTATGTTTTGATAGTAAAACGCTGTGTATTAATGTTGATTGTGCTTCCAAATGTCACAAGGGTAACGATGGACAGACCCATAAACTATATTATTATGGTATACGTGGGATCGCATTAGAACTTATAAAATCATATTTAAGTAACAGATACCAATACGTAGAAGTTAAAACGTACGACACCAAGGGTAATGAAATTAAAACCGCATCCCCTAGTCTACTAAACAGATGTGGTGTTCCTCAAGGATCCATAGTAGGTCCTCTATTCTTTAATATTTTCATTAATGATCTTCCTTTCTGTATTGACGACATTGAACTTTTCGCAGACGATGCTACTTCTTTAATTCAGGCACCGTCTAGGGATGAATTAATAATAAAAGCAACAGAGAAGACAACGACATGCATAAACTGGTTTACGAGTAATAAATTAATCCCAAACTCTTCTAAAACTAAATTAATTCACTTTCACTCAATACAAAAATCAAGACACTTACAACCGATTAATGAAATAACAATTCAACCACATAAAAATATCACCCACACAATCTCAAGGGTGCAGGACATTAAATTTTTAGGCATTTTTATGGATGAATCCTTAACATGGAATAAACATATAACCGTTCTGACAGGCAAATTAAACTCAGCCTGCTATTCTATTAGACAAATAAGAAATTCAACAAATGTAAGTACATCAAAACTAGTTTATTTTGCACTTTTTGAAAGTCTAATAAGATACGGGACTGAATTCTGGGGACATTCATCACACCATGACAAAGTATTCAAAATTCAAAAACGTGCAATTAGAAATATTACAAAGGCGCACCCGAGAACACATGCACAACCTTTGTTTCAAAATCTAAAAATACTTACCTTATACTGCATATACATCCTTAAATCAGTCCTATTTGTTAAACAAAACTTTCAGTCACTAGAAAAAAATTATGAAACTCATTCACACCAAACACGGCAACAAAATGACATCCATATAGACCACCATAATAGTAAACTAGCTCAACTTAATTCTAACTATATACAAATTAAATTATTTAATAAACTCCCGAAAGAAATTAAAATAATTACATCCATAAATAGTTTCAAAGATAAAGTAGTGAATCTCCTACTAGACAAAGCATACTATTCTCTAGGTGCATATTTGGAAGATAATAGTAATCTAAACACTTGTGAACACAACATCAAATCACAATGAATGTGATTATGACCTGTATTATATTACCCAATACTATAATTGTGTATTCATCATATTATCATTATTATTGTATATAGGCCTATATTCTAATGAGTGATGACTACTTATCACTATTATTGTATAGGCCTGTATTCTATTACTTCATACTATAATTATTGTGTAATAACACATCATTATTATTGCACACATATTCTACTACTTTGTACTATAATTATTTAATAATTAATCTATATTCTATCTTAGTCTACGGTACCTGACTGTTACAGGTTAAAATTGAGTCTAATTAAATATATGTATTATGTATTTATCTATGGCAAAATCAATAAAACTATCTATCAATAAAGACTAATATTTTTTAGTGTTCAAAAATATCAAAAATGTAACCGTCGTAAAGTCATAATGTAAGTTGACCCCCCCCCCCCCCAACTCCCCGCCCACAGAGGCTCGGCACTTACACCTTTATTATAGAGAGGGGCCCAAGTGAACTACGTTCGCAGGGGGGCCCGCTCTTAGTAAGTTACGCCACTGCACACAGTGCTACATATCTATACAGGTAGTTGATTTCAGATAGACGCCGAGAGTCTGAGCCACGGTGGTATTCTAAAAGACAAGTAGAGGCTTTTTCTGAGGTCTTTGGTTAGACTTTTCATTTAAATGGTGCTGATTATAAAAACAAGCAGACCTTGATGTCTGTGCTCATGTCCTTTCAAGGTCTGCTTGTTTGCATTTATAAGCACTGCCATTTACAATATGCAAAAGTCTACACAAAAGACCTTAGATAAAGCTTATCTTAGGTCCAGCAAGAGTCTAACACCTGTCCCGTAGTAGTCTCTCCGAGTCTATCTAAACTGTGTGCATTACATGACAACAAAAATATTGCAGCATACTCGCATGTAATCACCTTAAGATACGTAGCATCATGGATAGAATAGAACACAAACTGATGGAATGTAATTTTTTAGCCACACTTTTAGGGATGGAAAAAAACGGACAGTTTCCTAAACGTTTAACCCCTTGAACTAATTACGTATAAACGGTTAACCGCGGCTTTTTCGAGCCCCGCAAATCGATAATTTTACGTGTCCGGTGTCATTGTACCGGCGGTCTATTTCCGCCAACCCATTAGGCCTATAATGGTGACAGGCGTTTACCGACACTTTGCTGGTGCCAGACGATCAACCGGACGGTTTGTCAAGTGTCACTCTTGTCAGTAGCGTCAAGTGCGCGTCGTAAGAAACTATGTAGCCTAGGCCTATATTGCCCAGTTTGACGCCAATATTGTAAGCATCGAACGTAAAAATATAGTACTTGTAAAATTATTAAAATAAAATAAATAAATTCGTATTTAGAGTCTACCCACTGAGTCATAACTGATTTTCATTGGGGGACAGTAAACCAAAGCGACCAAGCCAACCCTGTAGGCCCCGACGCAATCGACGAGTGAGCGATAACCAACCAAAGATCGATATTTTTTAATAAGACATAGGGGCTAGTATAGCAATCAGTGGTATTGGCAGTCAGAACACCCCCGGATAAATGCCAGAATCAACAAGGCCGATTCAGATCAACTTTAAATTTATTATGTGCCTTGTTGCTAGGACGGACGGACACAAAAATGGAAATGTGCATCTTAACCCCTTAGCATAACAAAATAACTAGGAAAACGCTTAAGTCCCGCCGCGTTTTTGGATGAGCGTAATTAGTGCATTGAGCTGCCATGTGTTATGTGGATTTTCTGTTCTGTGAAAAAATCATTACTTAGTTGATTTTTTTTTAATTATTTAAAATAAATAAAAAATAAACTTTAATTTTTAATTTTTGTAATTAATCGTAATTTTAAAAAAGAAAAAAATTCGATTTCCATAAGAAATAATTATTCGATTGTATTCAAATTTTACACGAATATATGAATTCATAAAATTAAGGTTCTGTGAAAAAATCATTACAATCGGATAAAGAATGTAGGTGTTATTTGTCAAAGAATTGTTTTAAAAAAGAAAAACCCCGTAAAATTGCGATTTTTATGAGAAATAATTATTTGATTGCGCTTAAATTTTCCACGAATATATAAATTCATAAAATAAAGGTTCTGTGAAAAAATCATTACAATCGGACAAAGCGTGTAGGTATTATAAATCGAAAAAAAAAATTAAAAATCGAAAAAAATCGTAAAATTGCGATTTTTATGGGATTTTTTTTTTCGATTGTGCTCAAAAACGTGGCAGTTCTAAGTTCAGAGATTTCGAAGGTCTCAATAAAATTTCATCGCAATCGGAGTATCGGTTTAGCCGGAATCGTGCTAACAAACAGACAAAAATACAAAAAAAAAAAAAAGAAAAAAAAAAAAAGAAAAAAAAACATTCCGGATTTTTTTCTCCAGTGTAGTGAAATGGAATCTTCGCTTCGCTCATCCAATAAACCCTTGCTGCCATGAAATACTATTTGCTATTTGAAATCAAATAGGCCGAGCCTATATGGAAAAATAAAAAAAATTATCTTCCCCTTTACGGAAATTTTATCGGATCTTATCCCACATTGACATTTTTTTGCCCCTCTGAAATTTGTCCGAAATTTCCCATTGTAGTATTTCGTGAAATTTTAGAATTATAACAAAAAACTAGGCCCAAGCTATACCCCTTACACAACCCTTGAAAATCCCACTCGCACGCTCGCTTTTTGCGAGTGACAATTTGGCTCTTGCGAGTAACTTTTATGGACGTGCTTCAAAATATCGTTTTTGCGAGAATTTGAATCGAGCGCCGATTCATGCCGCCGACTTGTGGCAGTGTGCTGAGTATGCCCCCCCACCCCCTCCTGCCTAACCACTTGTGCGATCTTCCAGAGATTATACCAAATACCGTAATATAACACTACGTTTAATACAGGAAAGAGGGCTGTAAAACGGGAGACAACTAACAACAGCGATCCTGGCGGCATTGGAGTTACATTACCACGGCCATCTGGACGCCAAAACAATTAAAATACATTAAAGAAGGCGTTAAATCGGGAGACAAGTGACTGCTTTGCTCTAAACAAAACATAAACATGTCATTATTGTATTATTATCTTGACAGACATGCTCAAAGGTACTCGTATTATCACTAGCCTACGTATTTGTATTGATTGTTCTTGTGTATTTAATATTTTTGTATTGGTTACTGAAGAACTAGATATCAATTTATGTTTTAAATGTGTATACAAAGTATTACTAATCTAGTTCCTGGCACACTTTAATATTAGTAATAGGCCTAACCCTAAAATGAATAAAGGATGATCATAATATTTGTTTTCACCATAGCTACACTTGCAATAAAGATGCAATATAATATGTTAATCTTATTTTTGTTGCTATGCACTGAAGCATAAAATTAAAAGGAATGACAACCCCTCCCCATGCCTTACTATACGGTTTTAATGCTTGTAGTGGCAGTATACATGATATGCACACCAAGTTGTGTGTCTATCCACGCGACCGCCTGAGTGTCCAGATGGGTTCAGCATGCCTGAACCCGGGGAGTCGAATAGGCCCAGAGCTTACCTCTTATGCTCATCGTACAAGGCAAAGAAGAGGACGTCGTCTGCCCTCGAGAAATTTTCCCCTTCCCTTTGACTACCTCACCGACGACGACGACGACGGCGACAATGACAAGACGGACGATGACGCAGGCGACAACGATCACGACGTGGGGCAACCCCCAACAACCCCTCCCCGTGCCAGCCCCGCGGCCTGATTTCGTCACAACCCACCGGCCCCTACCCCGCCAACCTTCCCCCTGTCTGTTTCTGAATAGCACAGGCCTACCCTCACCGTGTACCACCGCGTTTCCCCTTTCGCCCCAATCTTTAAAAAAAAAATAACCGTAGGGCACTAATAACCTTAGGATTGTGATGACAACTCCTCTCACGTGCAAGAAGCGGCGACTAAAATAGTCTGAGTTTAAGTGTTTTCGATAGTAATATTATGTATTAAGCCTGCCCAGGGGCATCTTGCCCTTGTTTTGTCGTGTAACGTAATTGTCCAATTGAAAAATTACACTCAAACCCGACCCGGTAAAATAATCTATGCGCTAACTCCAGTATTTGAATTTCGCGCCCAATGTAACGCCAATGCCGCCAGGGGCGCTGATCCAAATTGTCTCCTCCCACAACAATGGAAACACAGCCATCTTTCCTGTATTAAACGTAGTGTAATATTACGGTATTTGATTATACCGCGTAAATAATTACCACAACATCACTTATGTTTTCAATCTGCTAGAAGTCAAAACTTAAAAGCTATCACCCATGGTGATAAATCTTTCCTTATCTTGTTTACTCTCGTTCGGGCTCCAGACCCCCCCTTCCCGCGCCCCGAGCCAACGCATCGTGAGTCGTGACCTTGACTTGACTGTGACAAGTTATAAAGCAGATGCAACCGAACAGTGAGTGTTATCTTAACGGCCCGCTGCTGTTCCTCTTTCGTGATTATGAAATACTACTTCATCGGCACGTCATTGTTTATAGAACAGCTTACGTCTGAGATATTACGATAATTGATGAGCGCGTTTCTTCACAGTTCATTAGACACCCCACACGATTTTTTTGTTTTACTACCCGGGTAACCCGCGGGCAATGTGGACGGGTACCCGGGTCGTAAAAAAGTCGGGTTTCGTCATCCCTAGTAAACAGCCAGACACATTATTGTAAGACGCGATCGCGAACATAAGTCATTGGGCATTTTGTTGATGCGGCGCATATGATTTGTACCATCAGTGTTCTTATCTTATCTTATCTGCAAGTGGTTTACGAGTTTTCACGGTATAAATACTGAAGTTTTTCAGTACTGAATTAGGCCTCTATGTTATCCTAAAACGCACCAAACGCTCTTTAATAAAACCTGACCTCAAAATTTTTCGCCTGCGGCGCTATTGTTGGGGGGCTCCGCCCCCCAAACCCCCCTTGCCTTCCCGCCGAAAGTACCTTCCCGCTAGGAGCGAGTACTAAAAGACGGGTGCGAGTTGATTTGTTACACAATTTTCAAGGGTTGCCCTTACAATAACGAGCAGCCTATAGATACCTATAGATAGGGTCTAGATAGGTACCTACCTAGTCTTTATTTTTGTTGTAGCCTACAATAGGTTATTAGGCCTATAGGCTGCATAGGCTCACGGTCAAAAGATCGCCGCAAAAAGCACGCCGCCCAATAGAGCGCGACAATAAAGGCGCCGCCCATAAGAGCGACAGACCAATAAGGTCGACAGGTAAATAAGAGCGACTGGCCAATAAGAGCGACTTCAAAAAGAGCGAATAGCCAATAAGAGCGAAAGGCCAAAAAGAGCGCCAGGTACAACTTTGGCGTTTCCCAAGTAAAAAGTAACATTTCCGATGCTGCTGGCATCGACGGTTGACTTGTGACTACCAGCGGCCAAAATTGCAGTTTCGACCTTCAAATTGGCCACAGTTCACATACCTATGAGTTAGCATCGACAAAGTTGCTCCACATAAAAATAAATAAAACTAGACACCTACCTGTAAAATTGGTAGCAAAATTAGCGAAATTCGCTCTTAAAAGTGTGTCGTTATTTTAAGCAAGTCACAGCATGTCGCTCTTTTTGGTCTGTCGCTCTTATTGGTCATTCGCTGTTATTGGCCTGTCGCTCTTATTGGTCATTCGCTCTTTTTGGTGTCGCTGTTATTGGCCTGTCGCTCTTATGTCCCTTTCGCTCTTTTGGGCGTCGCTCTTATTACCGCGCTCTTCTTGGTTTCGACCTTATTGCAGCGCTCTTTTGGGCGGTTACCGCTGCATATAGCCACAAAGATCGTAAAGGCAAGTTACGTTATCCCTTATCCCGTGCCTTGTATACATAGGCCTAATTCGCATAAAATACCTACATAAAAAAAATATTCGTGTTTGGTGGTTTCTTCCGCGAAAGTTTGATTACTCCCCGATTTGCTGTTCCTGATTTTTGGCAAACCTCATATTTGTTTGAGTGGGATCATTTGATAAGTCATTTTTTTCTCTTTTAATGATTTTTTCTTCTTTCTTCCTTTCTTTTTCTTTTTTCCCCTTTCCTTTCCTTTCAGTTTTTTTTTCTTCTTTTTCTCTCCTCCACTTTTTTATTTGATTCATTTATTAATTGCATTTAATACCCTTTTTTTGTTACCAAAATTGAGGCGTTTTTTTTCCAAAAACAGCCAATGTCCAAAAACACATTTTGCAGGAGATCAATTAAATTTCATACCATCTGCAATTAGTGTAGGCCTATTAAAATTCTAATTTTTGGTTTTAACTGTGTATCTTGATGATAGTTTTTATTTCTGCTATGACATTTTGTTGTAGGCCTAGTATTTCTCAGAAAGCCAAAAAAGCCAAAAAACCTTTCAACATAATATGTTGTTTTTGTAAAATATTTTGAAAAAGTATGATTTTTTTTAGGTAGTGTTCCAGAAAGCTCTATGGGATAATATAGGATGTATATAATATAGTTCCACACATTGAATATCTGGACAGCTGTCACCTAAATGCACCGCCTTAAATGTAAAACAAACAAAAAATCAATGGACATTGGTTGTTTTTGTGATTTTTTTAGTTTTTCAAGCTTTAACGTGTGACATGATGTTTTTGCCAAAACTTTTATGATAGGATTATTCCCAGTGAAAATACAAACTTTTTGATAGTATGGGTTCGAATAATTCTAGACATTGGCTGTTTTTGCAAAAAAAAAAACGCTTCAATTGTTGTTTTAATGCATTGTTGTTGTAATATTAGGCCTACTTTTTCTAATATTTACTTAAATGTAGTTTATTGTTGTGTCTGCATATCTATGTAATTTGTCCTCCTTTGTAAATCAGTTTTTATAACTAAATACCTAGGATAGACATTAAATAAATAAATAAATAAATAAATAAAATAAAAATAAATAAATTAGACGGAGCGGAGCGACTGAGGATCTCCATTCAACTCAAACGGCGCTTATTCTGTGATTCTGTGGGTGTGTAGGCTAGGCCTACATAAAAAATCAGCTGAATCGCTGTCAAATGGATAGTGCTGAAATTTTAAACAGACATCCGGGACGACCGGGTACTCAACACATGGCTCACTCACTCGTCTATACTTCCTCCAACGAAAGAATGCAGATGCTTGGTAGTGGTGGGGGTAGAATGAATGCTCGGTAAATGGAATGTCGCCTTTGTGTATGAAATGAATGAGAAATATCTTTTACCAACGCAAGCAAAAATTATCTGTGCTAGATCACAGAGTTCCTCCATGTGCTAGATCCTCGCTGAGCTAGCGTGAATAGAATTGACAAAGTTGTTATGTTGGGAAAACAATTTCGAGCCACCAGCATTCTTTCGTTGGGACCACTATAACAACTTTGGTGTTTCCCTCCCTCTACATGGTTTGATGTGCAAACTAGTCTAGGCTCCAAGCTGTTTGACTTTGGAGAAAGGACTTTATTTGATAATTTTGTTTGTGTTATGTTTCAGTTTCATTTGTTTTTACAACATTCTAAACAAATTGTTATTGATCCAAACACAAGTGTCAACAGTCTAATAATTATTGTCACTGTTAGCTCCATTAGTAGAGATGTGCAAAAATGTTTTTTTTTTAAGTTTGAAAATTCGCGCCTTAAAAATAAAAATTTGCGATTTGTCTCGATTTACCAAAAAACACAATTTTCTCATGCACAACTTTTAAAAAAAAAAAAGTTTCTAGATAATTTGATTGATTTTAATGATTGAAAAGAAAAACAAGGTCATGAGAGTGAATTCAGAATCAGTTTTAATTTTAAGCTCAATTTCAGCCTTCAGTTTTCAAAGTTTCCGACAGTTTTTACCAGAATTAAATTCGTCTAACCGGCACCACCACCAAATTTACGAAATTATGCATTTTTTTTATGTAATGTCATTTGATATGGATATGAAGTATTTTGAGCTTCCTCTCGTTCAAACGATTATTACGATCTCACAATCGCTTTGTATGACCCGGCACCTCCACCATATTAGTCAGGCGGCATACCTGGAGAATACTTCAATTTTAGTATAAAAGCATGAAATTTGGCATGATGATCGGACATAGGCCTACCCTACTGATGATTTAAGGAATTGGAGCCAATCGAAAATTTACCCAGGGACCCCTCAAATCAAAGATGGCGTCAAACATGGCCTTTTTTTAAAATTATGGTCCTATGTTATTCATTTTCACTTTACGCACGTACTTTCAAGTACTGAATATAAATTTGAGGTTCAAATTAACTTTTTTTAATCAGAAACCTCTAAAAATTAAAGATGGCGGCCAAAAAATCAGTTTGTCATTTATTAACGGATTTGATTGAATTTCGGTTTCTACACGTATATTGAGCTGCTAAGTATCATTTTGAGGTAAAAAATATGTTTTGTGACATTTATTGGTCACATAACCTAGAAAAAGTTTGAAAAAGGACAAAACAAGATTTTGCAATGTGATTATTTTCTTATCACTGGTAGCCAAACCTGATAAAACCACAGTAGTACGTATTAAGCAAACACTAATTAATGTTAAATACGTACTAGTGTGTTTTTATCAGGTTTGGCTATCAGTGATAAGAAAATAATCACATTACAAAATCTTGTTTCGTCCTTTTTCTAACTTTTTCTAGGTTATGTGACCAATATGTCACAAAACATATTTTTTACCTAAAAATGATACTCAGCAGCCAGCAGCTCAATGTACGTGTAGAAACCGAAATTCAATCAAATCCGTTAATAAATTAATGACAAACTGATTTTTTTGCCGCCATCTTTAATTTTAAGAGGTTTCTGATTAAAAAAAATTTATTTGAACCTCAAATTTATATTCAGTAGGTACTTGAAAGTACGTGCGTAAAGTGAAAATGAATAACATAGGACCATAATTAAAAAAAAAATTAGGCCATGTTTGGACGCCATCTTTGATTTGAGGGGTCCCTGGGTAAATTTTCGATTGGCTCCAATTCCTTAAATAATCAGTAGGGTATGTCCGATCATCATGCCAAATTTCATGCTTTTATACTAAAATTGAAGTTTTCCGTGGATATCTCCAGGTATGCCGCCTGACTATATGTACCAGCCAGTGTTAATTTAATTTCGACTTCGACCCGGCACCTCCACCAAAACTTTGAATTTTTTTTATTTTTTTAAATTTTATGACCTAATTTGCATTTAAGGACATAGCCTAATTGCTAATTTCGCAACTAGTTTGCGGCATCAACTAAAATTTCGCAAAGATTCGCGAATTGGAAATTGATACCATTGAATCACAATTCATGAGATTCATGTGCAAACTGAATTTGAAGGGATTATTGCAACTTTAAGAAAATTCGCAAATTTCGTTGTCACCATTTTTGCACATCTCTATCCATTAGTCATATAGGCCTATAATGCCAACTATAATAATATGTTGTGTTAAAAAAGAAGGCACTAATCTAGAAGGCAGCTGCCTTTTCTAGCAACAGTGCTGCTTGTAAATGTAACAGTAATTAAAACAAACACAAATGAGAAGCTGCCCCCTTTATCCGCTAGATCACATATTGGTGTTCCCTTGCGTTGCGGATAGGCGGCTTAGGCCGGTCGGTAGGCCTAGCTACTTAGGTAGCCTATTGAAAAAGCTTTATTGAGTCCAAACTTCAAGGTATTATCCCCCCACCCAAATTCGTAATTGTCCGACTCTTGAGATATACGGGGCTTCTACCATGTACCTACCTAATAGGATTCTGTGGAATATCCCAGGTGAATAATTGATGTAGGGCCTACCGGTAAAAGAGTGACAATATGACCTTGAAACAGGGTAACCCACTGCAGGCTAGGCCCTAAATCTCTAGCAAGTGACAAGTTTAGGCCTAGTAGGCCCTACCATTGCAGACCATTAGGCTTATATGTCATGTAGAAGTACGGGTAAATATCTAAAACACACTTGATAAAACATGTCTAGCCCTTTCTTGCCCGAACCTAGAAAAATTTAAAAAATGATTGTTTTTTAATTTTTTTACTTATTTATCAAACAAACATGCCCAAAGAGAAATTTTGTTTGAAACTTTTTTCTTTCTTTTGAGTAGGTATTTTAGATTTTTTTGGAAAATTTTGGATTTTGAATATGCAGGCCTACCGCAATTTCCAACTTTTTAATTTTGTAGAAGATTTTAGTTCAAGAACAAGCATCTTAATTAATAAAAAATGAAAATTGGATAAAAAATGGCAAATTTATAATTTTTTCAGATTTTTATACCTAGCCTATATTATTTTCAAAAATTCACTATTTTCAATTTTTTTACGCAAAAAGAGTTTAAAAATTATGAAGCCTACAAGGCGTAAATATTATCCCATGTGAACGTGCGATAGCTCTATGTGCTCAGGAGAAGTGGGACTCAAACGTCCCGTCAGGCTTATAGAGCTATGATCCAATCCATGTTAATGCTATACCACAACAAAACTGAGGGACTTGTAAGACCCGTCAGACGAGAAAGGGCTAGACTGTGGGCCTATGCACTAATCTGATTGTTAGCCCCAAACATGTCCAGTAGGTAAGCCAAGGCCTAGCCTAGGCTGCTTCTGAAACGCTGATCCAATATGTAGGGTTTAGGGTACTTCTTCGGTTGGTATGGACCGGTTTTTTAACACTGTTTTTTTTTTCAATAAAAACACTGAAAAACAACTACGGTAGGTAAGTAATTTTGTAACGAAAAGGATTTCGGGTGCGCTCTTATCGATTATATCCTAGAACTAGCGCGGCGCAGGGTAACCAGCTGAAAGTTCGGCTAACCTAACGCAAGTAGTTTTGTGAAACCGGTCCATACCAACCGAAGAAGTTCCGGGTTTAGTACTAGTACCTAGGCCACAAAGTCCGACACCTCATATGCAAAAGTTCATTTTAGTAAGACCTAGGTATGGTTGGCTAGCCCTAGGCCTAGCCCTAGGCTATGTTCAAAACTTGGCAAAAGGATATCAGCCTTACCATTTGATTTGCAAATATTTTGTTTACATCTCCTTGGACTATTCCCATCGGCAAGTTTCCAACAAATGCTGTGTATGGTGGCTCAGTGGGAAGTGGCTTCCCTCGCCGACTGGTGCCTCCGCCTCCAAAATCCCTACAAGTACAAACACATAATTGACAGAACGTTTAAGCAAATGTGCATTGACCCTAGGACTATCGAATGGCTACATCTAAACTTACTGCATTATAACTTTCCGTCTACGCTAGAGCCAGATATGAAATTGAAAATTGGCGTAAATGAGGGATCTCGGCTCCGGCAGGCCCCTTGAGCCTAGGTAGGCCGAGTGGCAGCAGAAACCTCAAGTCAAAGAAGACGGTGCATGATCTTAACCTCACATTTGAATTAACGGTCAAAAAGAACCGAAAAATGACTTTTAACAATAAATAATACAAGCCCAACAGTTAAATGTCATAATCTTGTTCTGGAATGCCCTACTTAAGCCGTAATGATTGATTTACTTACCTTGTATCACGTTCATCATAACCACTTCGTCCAGCCATGTTGGAAGCGACGAGATCGCCTGGAAAAAGCAAGAGACTAATTTTATTTAAAGATGTATTTTTATTTAATCATCAAGGCAGATCAATTTTCCATATTAAATTTAAAATATGCAATTTAATATTCTTTGGGAGAACTTTTCAAATATTTTCTCAATAAAAAGTGGGATTTTATGAAAATATGTTGTATCTCCCTTGTTTTTGTCTGGCACAATCAAAATGGATTCTGACGCATTGGCGCACCACATGGCAGAAAACGAACCGCATGATAAACCTACGAAGTTATCTACTAATATCCACGAAAATGTGTTGCTGTGGTTTTCAAAATTATCAAATCCTAGTGATAAATGTGTAGATTCTGCAGTTTTAATTTTGAAACATTTGATTCGGAAACAAGGAAGTCAGGTTTGTGCCTCCTCGTAGGCTCGACATTTTACACTTTTTAGGTTAGGGTTGCCTGTGCCTAGGTCCCAAAAGGATAATTTTGTAGGCTTAAGGGCCTACACAAAAGCTAGTAGCATATTCTTCGACACCAAATAGTCCCTAAATTGAATGGCACTTGTTATTTTTACAATAGGTAATGTTGTTGTTTAATTGAGCCAGGCCTAGGCGTTGCTTTTGCTTATGTGGCTGATAACAAAAACCCTTCAAAACCTTTCCAAAGAAGTTTCCCTTTTTCCTTTTTAGAAGGAGAAGAAGTTTCGGTAAACCTGTAGTAGAGCGGACGTGGGTATGGCCAATACTCCACCTACAAAACCTTTAACGTCGCTATTTTAATTATAAAGGACTTTCAACGGAAAAATACTTTCGCTTAAAAAAGCGACGTTAAAGGTAAAGAAGGTACTTTAGATTTAAAACAGCAACGTAAAGGTTTTGTAGGTGGAGTATTAGCCGCTATAATACCCACGTCCGCTCTGCTACAGGTTTACCGAAGTTTCCCTTTTTAAGTGGCCTAGGCCTAGTCCACTTAAGTTTATCACTGCTTTCAATGCAACATTTCAGGGCCAGGGCTAGGGCCTATAGGTAGGGCTAGGCCTACTCAAACCATAAACCAAAGACGTGGGTTTGAATTCCACTTAAGACATCCATTTTTTGTAATCGTCCTTCATTGTCATCTATCATCACACATCGTTTTTTGTTTAGGATGAGATCTGCACGGAGCTGTCGTACGCCATCAAACGTCTGGCCTCCGGTATGGGATCGAGTCGCCTGGATGCAAGAACGGGGTTCTTCTCTACTTTTGTTACATTATTATCAACTTTCCCCCAAATAACAGTCTCAAGATTGTTGGATATAGTTGGGAAAGATTTAACAACAAATAGCACCCAAGCAAAGAGTGTAAGTTGTAAATACAGATAGGCCTACATTTTAATTACACCACTCAACACTCAACAGTAGGCCTACTCAGTTGAAACAACATTTAACACACTTCCCTGGTGAAAATTCTTGTCAAGATCTTGCAAGATCTTGTATAAAGTAAGATCTTGCCAAAAACTTGTGTTAAGTAGGCCTAAGATCTTGCCAAGATCTTGCATTGAAATAAGATCTTGTTTATTTCTTGCCAAGATCTTGCCAAGAATCTTCTTGTCAAGATCTTGGCAAGAACTTGGTTAGAAACAAGATATAAACAAGATCTTGTCAAAATCTGCCACCTGGTGTTAGCATCTTGAACCTCATTGGATGAGCGAAGCAAAAACTTCAATTTCACCGACCCCCAAAAAATTTTGTTTGGGTGTTTTTTTTTTTTTTTCTGTCTGTTTGCTCTCTACCGGGCAAACGGCATAATTATGCGATCTTGATGAAAATTTGAGGGGACCTTCGAAATCTCTGAACTTAGACTTGCTACGTTTTTGGATACAATCGAAGAAATATTTCTCATGAATATCGTACTTTTACGATTTTTTCCCGATTTTTAGTGCAATATTTTCGTGACATTTGGGCCGATTCTGACCAAACGGGTGGGGATACAACGTTCATATTTCAAATGGACATTAAGGTAATGGTGATGTATTGCTTTCTGAAAGAAAAAGTTAAAAAAGTTAGCCAGAATCCATAGAATAAAGGTTTTAATATGAGTTTTTTTAGGTTTATAATAACAATTAACAATAGAAACTTAACAACAATCACTTACAATGCATTCACAAAGCACTTGCAAAGGAAAAGTGATCCCACGCAAAATAAAAACTTACAAAAAAAGCTCATCCATCAACGCGGCGGGACTTTAGCGTTTTCCTAGTTACTAACAGTTACATCAAACAAGCCATGCAAGCCCGCATTTGTGCTGTCTCACTAGCCTTGTTTACATGGAGGACTGAGTACGGTATTGAGTACGGTTTTTGTACTCAGTACGTCATGTAAAACACGTAAAAACCGTACCGTACCGGTTGGGTTCGGTCCGACGAAAAGTAGCTACCGTACTGGAAGACCGTACTGAGTACTCACATGTAAACAGCTTCCTGAGAGGAAACCGAACTGAAAAACATGCAGCCTAATTGCAAATGTCAATAAATAAGTTTTAAAATGTTGTATCTATTTTTAACTTCTGTTCGTTGGGCTCCAACTTCAAATGTAGATCATACACGCCTAGGCCTGGCCTTCAATCCTACCCGTATTTACGAAAATGACATGAAAGTAGGGTTATGTAACAGTGATGTTTTGAGCAATCGCCGTAAGATGGCGTCGATGCTGGACCGAATGTCAATTCAGTTCTAGTTGGGTACTCGACATGTAAACTCGTCAAGGACATGGAACCGTACTTAAATTTCAGTACCGTACCGTACTCAGTCCTCCATGTAAACAAGGCTACTGTTTCAGTTTTTTTAGAACTAGGAGTAGACAGTTGATAATAGACCTGGTCTACATGGTAGGCAAAGGCCACATAGGTACACATTTAAATAGCTACAGATAGCTGCCATGTCTTTTACAGACCTCAGACTAAGTGAGTATTTACAACCACTACTTGTAGTAGTAGGCTTAGATGACAGTTGACTAACAGTCTTATGCCTTGCACTATAGGGCTAGGCCTGTGTTTGCCCTAGCCTCCAGGCAAGCCTACTTGCTTTGTTCACAAGGCCTAGATTAACAAGCCACGGATAAACATCTAATAAGGTGGCATAGTGTGTATCGAAATTGCATCAAGTAGGCCTACCGCATAAATAGACCAACCACAATCTTGTCAAGATTATACAAGATCTTGCCAAGATTATAGGCTACAAGATCTTGCAAGATCTTCAAGATCTTCAAGATCTTGCAAGATCTTGGCAAGAAAAATACAAGATCTTGTCAAGATCTTGCCAAGATTTTTCACCAGGGTTTACATTGCGTGAGTGACTTTTTTGTCAGCCACCAGGTCCAGGGTAAGCCTACTGTCCAGAGCCAGACCCCCTTGTTTTAGTTTCAGATTCAGTTCTTTATTGTACATCTAGGTATTATGTGTATGATAACACTAATACATGGTCAGTAAATTATTAATTCCCAGTAAACATTAACTATGTTTATCAGGCAAGCTGGGCTAGGACTACTCGGTGCATGCTGGATTTCCAATCTCAGTTCACTAATGTTTATCAAGAGCTTTCAGACCAGACTAGCTCAGTCTGAGCTAAAAGGTTTAGAAATGTCACCGCTTGCTAAATTTATCAATGCACAGCTGTTTGTGACGGTTATTGCTGCTGTTGTTGGAAGCAGTGGCTGTGATTGGACGATTACAAAGAAAATGGCCGCGAGTTTGCAATATTTGAGCTCGATTGGGTTTAGCAGTCAAATTTCAGATCGTATCAACCGAGCTGGTTCGGTTTGTGTTGCGAGCCGAAAAGGGAGCGTGAGCCGAGACGGGTGCGCATTCAGCAGAGCGTTTACAAGCAAAATAAGCTCGCACCGAACGAGCTCATACCAAGTAGTCCGAGCCCAGCTCGCCTGATAAACGTAGTCTTTGTCAGTAAAGCATTAGCCTAGCTTACAATGTACCCTAATACAATTAAAATTAGCCCTACATTGGAATTCACTTTTGTGCTATCACAGATTGCTATCACAGCTATAGGCCTACAGATGAACATATTTAAAATTAAAAAATTGTGATAAAAGAAGAACTGACTGGCACAAGGTTAATGCTGCTGCTGTAAAAAAACCATTGTAAGTTGTAACGGGTCAAGCACGACCTACATTTTGCCGTAAAAATGTGGTAGTAGCCTTTCCCGTGGCTTTTATAAATTAAGCCTTCACTACTCTCTAGTCTAGGAGAACAAAACAAAACATATTCTATTCTCTCAGTCCAGCTAGGCTAGGTAGTTTTTCTAAATTATAGATCTAGAGTAGGGATGGGCAAATGCGTGTACTTTCCTAAACGTGCACACTCTTGGCTGTCAGCGCGTGTACACGTACACTGTGTTATGTTTGCCACTTGCTAAAAAAAAAATGGATTTACAGTACGCGATCTATTTTATTGGTGTAGCGCCTATTCACGCGTCAGCTGGTAGCGATCGAGTCTGGTAAGTACGTCTCTGCGCAGGTCCCGAGTTCCGTGTGATGATGCAAGACGCGACGCGTCAGTCCGACCTACACGGAGAGCTGTAGAGATAGAGCTTTCCCGCTCCACTCAACTCCTTGTCTCACTATATGCCTTCTGCGCAGTGCGCCTGCGCCGCGTCAGTCTGGTAGACAGAGCTATCAAGACAGGCTCGCTCCTCTCTCGTGAGGCGAGGCCACCCGCTGGCCGCACACAGCATAGAGGCATAGGGACACGCACACACGTTTATTATTTTCGTAAAAACAGTAAACGTGTAATTGCATTAAAACTTGTACATGTTTACACGTGTACACTATCCCATCCCTAATATAGAGCACTAACAACACCACAATAGCTCTTGCCAAAACCGATAAATCCAAGTTGCCTTGAATGCAGGTGAGTCTGCATGTAGGCTACCATGAGTGATCAGTGGGGAAAAGAAAGTGAAAGGTGACGAGGTCATCCCGCGGCCTTAAGCTTATTGGGGAGATATATGTTCCTTGTGACTCCCGGTAAGAACCGAGCCCATACGTTGCCCATATCTTATGGAACGCCTTCAAAACATAGGTACCGTACCTAGATTGGACCACTGTGGTGTTGGTTGGTAGGCCGACATCTAGACTATAGCTCTGTAGACCTAGTCATTATCGGACACGTCTGTAGAGTAAAAATTTTCCTGTTCAGCCTGTTAACCTTTTGTTTTGGAGTGTTTATACCCCTGTGCCGAGTTATTTTCAACAAAAAGCACTTTTCGGAAAAAAAATCAGAAAAGGTTAGGGCCTAGGTTAGTTCCCAAAATTATGTGTTTGAAAAACCATAATTCTCTCTCATACAATATAAGACCAACCCCACCCCAACCTCCCCCCCCCCCCCGGCCCCCTCCAAAAAACACAGATAAAGGGGTAGGGTGTAGGCCTTGGTAGAGGTCTGCACGGGCCTACTTCTAGAAGCCCGGCCCGGGCCCGTAATTAACTAGCTTATCAAAGCCCGGGCCCGGCCCGGGCCCGTCATAAGTGTAAGTAGGCCCGTTTAGCCCGTTCAGAGGTTAAACTCAAAGCAACAGCATGTGTTTTTTTTTTAAGTTTTTACCATGGGATATGAATGAAATGAACGTCACGGTGGGATGAAAAGTACTATTACGAGAAACAAAACGTTTGAAATTTTGTTTGAAGAACATTTCTATGATCGCAATCGCAAACACCGATTTCAAATACATCATAAAGCCCCGAAAAAAAGCCCGTCTCATTCCAGTGAAAAGCAGGCCCAGGCCCGGCTTAAAATGCATAACAAGGCCCGAGCCCGGCCCGCGGGCCGAGCCCGGGCCCGTGCAGACCTCTAGGCCTTGGTACCTAGTTCCCAAAATCATGTAAAATATTTTGAAAACTATTATTTTTGTTCCCATGATTGTAAAACAACCCAAAAACAACTACCCCCAAAAAAAGAATAGGTACCGGTACTCACTTCCAAAAACAACCGCCCCCCCCCCCCCCCCCCAAAAAAACAGATATTTAAATGGGTATTGTCCCCGAAATCATGTAACAAATTTGAAGAAAAAAAACAGTTCCCAAAGTAATGTAGTAGGCCCTGCCGGGTACGTAACATAAAACATAATTGAAAAACCATAAATAATTCCCTCATACGATTTAAGACTAACCCCAAAACAACCCTCCCCCCCCACTAAAACAACTCGCCCCCACCAAAAAACAAGACTTTTTTATATGTTGTTTTATTTTTTTATTTAAAAAAAAAATGTTATTTATTATTATGTATTTTGTTTGACACATAAAGGTATGTAATGTGCTGTGCCCGAGTTATCTCGGGTGTAGCACTGAGGGCTTGCCGCCTTAGCCCGAGTTAACTCGGGCGTAGCATAGAAAAGGTTAAGTCTTGAAGAACGTGATGATGCATGTTGGACAAAATTTTACAGGAGAGAGCCGAGGTATACACTGCCAAAATATTGATGTACGGTGCCCTGATTCAATCGAGAGCTCTTATTTCCTCGAGTGTTGATGAACAACAACTCGTGCTGACAAACATGCTGGAGACTTCCCAGAAGAGGAGTTACTTGCCGGTGGCTGCGTACACCTTCCTGAAGGAACTTGTGGATCAGGTGAGAACTCCTGGCAGTGCAGGTGCTCTCGAGAAGAGACGGTTTTAGCCACGTGCCTGGTTTTTCTAAAGCTACCACTCCAAGCTCTGCACTTTTCTTTGACATCTCTCTGTGTAGGCCTAATGCTTTGTTTGTTCATCCTGCTTCCCTGACTACCAATTTCATCAAATTATTCCAAGCTCCATCCACCATGCTCCATGCACATAATGTGTAATCTATAGATCTTTCTATGTTTGTCAATAGGTAGGGGTCCAGGAAAGATATTTTTTTAATTGAAAAATTGTGCTCTTATGAAATCCTATGCTTTAATTTGCTGTTTCGTTATTTTTTTAAAACGTCACTAAATGCGCCTTTGCTGTGCGATTAAAATTGGTAAATATACCGTCACAATCAATTCAGGCACGATTGATTAGACATGGCTAGTTTAGACCAATGGCACAAAGATTCGAGTTGGTTTTTCGATTTTGACTCTATAGTCGACAAGTCAAAATCATTTTCTTCACCATCTTTTCAGGTAAAGACATTACAAAACACTGACAAAATGGTTGTCATCATCATTATCCATCGATCGCTATTTCCTGCTTCTGGCAGGGTCAGCTTGGGTTTAGCATAGGGCTGGGCAAAAAAATCGATATTTCGATATGATATCGATAATTGGAAAAAATTTAGATATCGATATTTGATTTCATATCGAAATATCAAAATTTTCACAAAAAATGCTTAATTTCGAAATTTTGGTGGAGGTGCCGGGTAGGTAGTCTAAATTAAATTACCCTGGCTGGTGCATTTGCTGGAGGTGCCGGGTCATAAAGGTCATAAAACGCGATTGTGAGATCTTAAATAGGTCTATGGTGACACCTTATCAACCCTATTTGGCCAAAATTATGAAAAATAACACTCTAATTTTTTTTTTTTTTTTTTTTTTTTTTTTTTTTTACAAACAATTACATTTTGATATATCGATATCATATCAAAATTTTTCGTGTGATATCGATAATTGAATGATATGTCATAGCCCAGCCCTAGTTTAGCAACACAATTTTTCCCCTTCTTTTTATCCTCCCACAATCGTATCTCTTCCACATCTTCCCAGCTCTCTTCTCTTGCCTCCAAGTCTTCTCCTATGATGTCATTGTCCTTCCATCTCTTCCTGGGTCTACCCCGTCTTCTTCTTCTTTCTTCAATCCTTCTTTCATACATTTTCTTGGGCATCCTATTTTACCCCATTTGTTTCATATGTCCATTTTTAATTTAAATGGATTTACTTTGTTCTCGGCTTAGGTAGGTGAGAAGCATTTCAAGCGGATCGTGTGGCCGGCCCTGCAGACTCAACTGCAACACCCCTGGCCAGAACAGACCCTGGAGAGTCTCTACCTGTTGCTGGCCATACAATCACGGTTCCCGTCAGTCGTCGACTCCGGTTTCCTAGAGACACATCTGGGAACTCCAGAGATCTTACACCAGAACTCACTGGCACACTGCTGCCAGCTGCTCTTGGTAAGCCTTACTAGAGATAAACGGTTGATTTTATTCATTACCATATCGGACCGAATATAGCGCAATGTTTTTTTTCCGAAAATACAATCTCAAAAACAGCACTCGCTTGGTACTCACAAGAACTTTTATAGTAGGCCAGCCGGGCGAGTTTAGGTTAAATAAATCTATCTACGTAAGAGTGTTTCTCTGTGTAGACCATCCCGCGTAGAACCTGCGTGCAGCACCCTGTGTTTGAAGAGATTTGCAAGGCACTGGCTGCGTCTCCCCTACTCTCAACCTTCTGGGAGGACACACTGGACCCACATCTTGCCAAGGACCGCGTGAACAAGATGAAAGAAACTGCTACCGCTCACGTGTTTCATCTCGTACTCACGTATATCACCGACATCACGCAAGTACGTGTTTCATCTCGTACTCGCACATATAACTGAGATCATACAGATACATGTTTCATCTCGTACTCACACATATCACAGACATCACACAGGTACATGTTTCATCTCGTACTCACACATATCACAGACATCACACACGTACATGTTTCATCTCGTACTCACACATGTCACCAACAGTACACAGGTACATGTTTCATTGCGTACTCACACATCACCGACTCCCTACACAGGTACGTTTGGTACGTGGTGCTCTCTGTTCAAAGCTTCTCAGTGAGTTAGTAAATCTAAATATAGTAATACCTCTTTCATCAGTAGGTAGATCATGCAGTAGTAGCCTATGTATAGCATACATATTGCATAGTTTAAAAAATATATAGGCCTATACCGGTATTTTAGTTTATATTACTAGTGTGAAGCTGAAGGCCTAGACCTCCTTGTGTTCAATTAATTTAAAACATGTAGTTTTCTATTACAATCCTTACATTTTAACTTTTTAAGAGCCACAGGCAATTATAAACATTTAATTTTTCCTACCCCTAGTTAACAGCTGTCGTGTTTCCCTTTCAGGTGCCCCACTTTTTCACTTCTCACTTCATCGAGCTACTGATGCGGTCCGGTCAGAAGAAACGCGACTGCAAAGACGAGGTGTGCGAGAAACTGCATCAAGGCTTGGATCTGGTGGTGAAAAAGTTCCAAGGTCAACCATCTTCAGCGCAAGATGAGTGTCTGTTGGAGATCATCAAGAAGCTCATGTTCTACCCGGGAGATTTTCGCATAGAGACACTGACGAGTGAGTGTGCCTTATTCTTGACTAGATTAGCTAGGAAGAATATTATCACAGTGAGCCAAAAGATCTAAGTTGTCTGGTTTAACAATTCTCTAATCAGTAGGTAACCTGTAACTATTCTGCAATATTTGTTGCTTATTGTTGCTTACCATATATGATATATACCACAATTTGTTGTAGTATTCATAGACCTGTGCCCAGAGCTTGCGGTACTAAGAGGCACTGAGAAAGCAAAGAAGTAGGCGTACGTATAGGCCCTTGACCTATGAATATGATTACTGGTTAATAGGGTTGTGCGAACCCACTATTTTTACTTCGAACTCTCATAATTTTAAGATTCGAACTTCGAACTTCACAAAAATTTCGAACCCGACCAAACTCGAACTTGAACTTAGGCTAAATAAATTACTGGAAACAATTATTGACAATCCATAATCCAAGATTTGTATTAGCCTACAAATTGTTGACATTGAATTTGCTAGGCCTATGTATGTAGCCCCTATCTGTCGATGGAAACTTCAAATTAGGCCTAGGCCGGAGCCCTAGGGCCTAGCATGTAGGACTTAAAGGCAAATCAAATATTAATAAGAGGTAATAAAATGGTAATCACATAATACAAATAGTAAAACCCAAAGGAAGCTATAGATGACTGAGTAGGCCTAGAACTGGACCCAGGTCTAGGTCTATTTGCTTTTTTCTCCATTTATTGATCTTTATTAAAGGATGCAAAATGCTTGGGATGGATTGCCTAGGCTACCTAGGCCTACTGTCAATGGAAACTTTAAACTAGGCCTAGGCCCTAGGGCCAAACCCAAAGGAAGTTATAGATGGCTGAGTAGGCCTAGAACTGGATTTAGGTCTAGTCCTAGTATTTGTTTTTTCTTTGTTTATTGATCTTTATTAAAAGTTGCAAAATGCTCGGGATGGATTGTTGTACCTAGGCCTACCTAGGCCTAGGCCTACTTGTTATCCCACATGTGTAGGCTCAGACATTTTCTACAATATTTACATTTCCCGTTCTTCCCGTCCTTAGCAAAATAATTCCAAATCGCACTTTTAGGATTACCATCAACTATTTATCTATTCCTGAATCATCGGCATCTTCTTCAAAACTCAACATGACGCGAGAGAAAACAAAACAAATTAGTAAAATTACAGAAGCGCACGACTTCATTCCACAATGATGTGAGGTGAGAATGTTGCGATTTGCAAATGCGAGAACGTAAAAATGTCAGAAAAGTCACCTAAATGGGAGTGAGCGCTGATTGGTTGTTAATTTAGAGTAGAACATAACTGCCAACTAGCGAAAACGAAAATCGAGTATACTCTGTTGCAGAAACTCGTCTTTTATTATGACTTTGGTAGTTTTGTAATTGGCAGCATTGCTCTTGGCATCATCACGCGCGCGCATGCGCATAGCGGCGAAAAGGGAAATTTAAATTTTGCGCGGGAAGTTCGAAGTAAAGAACGAACCTGAATATTACGAACTCGAACCCGTTTTCACAATTCGAACTCGAACTTTTTTTAAGTTCGAGTTCGAATTTCGAACGTTTGCACATCCCTACTGGTAAAGGTCCAAGCTTTAGTAGGCCCTACTAAGTAATAAGTATATGTGTTCTTCCAGATTACAGAATTGTGCGTCAACTGACGGCTAGGCTTGATAGCAAAGGCGTGAAGAAGCTTTGCAAGTTGTATCAGAAAGTGCTTCAAGCATCCAAGCCTAGAGTTTGTGGCCTTGATGGAAAGACTAAACCATGGAACAACAGTGTAAGCAATTAAGAAGTCTACTTGACCTATGTTTAAACTTTAAATCTTGGTTTCTTGCTGGATTAATTATTATATTAAGAAATGTTTAACATTCAAAATACCGTATTATCCCGAATATAGGCCGAACCTGAATATAAGCTGCCCCCTTACTTTAGTACCAGTAATCAAAATTAAAAAAAATAAATTTAAGGAAAATTAAAAAAATGAAACAATTTAAATCAACAATTTATTTTATGAAATTGAAAGGAAAAATGCACATTATCTACAAAGTTTATGCAAAGTATTGTAGGACCTACAAGAAGAGAAAATGAATTGCAGTTGAGCCCTTTTAATTCAAGTTAATTCAGGCCGGGCTGAATAATTTTTTAAATTTATTTTATGCTCCGTTATTCCTGCCGTCTATTTCTGCGGAAATTATGCCAAAGTCATTTTTCTTCGGCCTATTTCCGCAAAGCCTGTGATGACGTAGCGATATCTCTACGCGGACCGGTTCTTATCGCCCAGTCCAGTCAGCTGTTCCGCATCACACTTCACTCGTCAGTAGGCCTGGAACACTATGGAAATAGCGTTGCATCCACCGTGCCTGCCACATTGTTAGCGCAGCGCCAGACAGAAACGGTGAACTATAGGCTTAGCCTACTTATTTCCTTGTCACGCCACTGTAACTTGGTGTTTAAAATTGGCGCATAAAAAGCTGATGCTCGCATATAGGCCGAGGAAGGATTTTGAGACTTAAAATAATGAAAAAAAGATCTGCCTATATTCAGTACAATTTGGTATTTTATAGAAATCAATCCAGAAATTTAAAAAATACATCCTAGAAGGGTATCGAACCCTGGACTCCCGATTGCCGGTAGAGTGCTTTACCCCTAAGCTACCGGGACGATTAACTTGTTAACTGTCTTGTTGTGTGGCTCGTTGGTCTTGTGGTTAGCGTATCTGCTTCCAATGCAGAAGGTCCAGGGTTCGATTCCCGCCTAAAACTTCTGATTTGGACTTAAGTCCCATCAGTTCTTGTCTTAGGAGTTTGTAAACGGTGACTTTGGAGCCGTCCTAGCAACGAAGCACATAATAAATTCAGAGTTGTTTAGAATCGGCCTTGTTGATGCTGGCTTTGATTTGCGGGTGTTCGCACTGTCCATACCACTGATTGCTATATTTCCTATTAAAAATATTGATCTTTGGTTGGTTATCGCTCATTCATCGATTGTGTCGGAGCCTACAGGGTTGGCTTGGTCGCTTTGATTTAAAGTCCCCCACTGAAAATCAGTTATATAACTGAGTGGGTAGACTCTAAATACAATTAATTTATTATTTTCATAACATCTAGATTGTTAGTGCATTGTAGATCTGAATAGATTGGAAAGTACTGCAACGATTCTGCTGCCTTTGAACTGACCATCTAAACTCGATTTTATAATGTTTTTACCTAACGCAGGTATGAGCGAGGGTTTATTTTTTATTTATTTATTATTATTATTATTATTATTATTATTATTATTATTATTATGTTTAATTTCTGGATTGATTTCTATAAAATCAATTACACCTATGGGAGTGTTTCCCGATCAATGAAATTGAGAAACAATACGGTAGGCCTATGTCTAAAATTTAGACTTGCCAATGGGTAAATTTCATTTGATTGCCGGCCACATCACTGATTGTTTGGTTGCGTTCTAGGACCGAGTGCTGTCCGCACAGTTGATTAGCCGTCTGATATCCCACACCGCCATGCAGTCGAGTCTCGGTTGGAAGTCCAAGCAGCTGGGTCTCTTGCTACAGTTTGGGCTGTTCAGGGTAGACAAGACTTTGCCGCAACCGATTGCCACTCAGGTTAGTGTTGACACCTGTACCTTCTTCTAGCTTGGGGTTAGGGATGTAAGGAAATATTTATTGAAATTTTCTCTTCCTTCCACTCTTTATCTTGGGACATTTAGGTCAAAATATTGGTAGATTAGTGCAAAATTTGTTTTAAAATGCCTGTTAATAAAAAAAAATACAGAAAATTTCTGCTCTTTCATATGACATTCTTAAATAATATTTTAGTTTTAAATCTAGGTGTAACTTTGTACGTCAGGGGCAAGGGCTATCCCTAGAGCTATGAAAAAATAGCTTTTATATTCTGAATATTTAGCATTAATTTTTCCAAATTTAGCATTTTGTAGCATTAATTTTCTTCTTTCCACCAAAACCCCAAATGTGGGGAGTTTCTTGTATTTTTAATGGGGAATGAATTCAAATTATGCTTTATAGGAACATTTCAATTCAATGTAGTCACTTTGAACGTTAGAATACAATGCTAAATCAATTCTCAATTGGTAAAGGTAAACCTTATTTTCAGTAAATTTAGCATTTTGTAGCGTTTTTAAGAATTTATACTCACTGATTTAGCATCAATAACCTAAAACGCTAAATTTTCATGCCTCTAGCTATCCCATATTATCTGCTAATCTTTCAAATTGAGGTTTTTATACCCTTTAGACAGCCCCAGAGCCTAAAGTTAACATTACATTTTGTTGGTCCCGGAAATATTCCCGTAAATTTTCCTTTAAAAAAATTTCCGGAAATTTTACATCACTACTTGGGATGCAATACCACTCACCAGAGGTGGTTGCTTTGTGCATTTTACTAATCGTTTTGGAACCGGCACAATCTCAAGTAACAACACTAACAGTAACACTTTGTTTCACTTCACTTGCATCATCAGCACAACTACCATTACGTGCTTCACTTGCATTAAAAGAACAAGGCTACATGTAAAGATTTCACATTTTTTTGTGTGGCACTGGCATGTAGGACCCATTTTCTCCATAAAACCTGTTCACACAATGGAGTAGTCCTGGTATACATCATTCTTTGTCTGTTAAAATTGCCTGTTGTAATATATATTGTATGGGGGGGGGGGGGGAGAGGGGGTAGTTCACTTGTAATAACTGCAACATCATCTTAGGTAGGCCTACCTATTGATCTTGAATGAAATGCACTTTTTATAAATTCACTAAAATTAGGCCTGGCATGCAAAGCCACGGTAATTTAGTAAAATCACTAATTAATTATGTCTTCCTTCTTGAAAAATGTTGCCACTTGTTGACACACAAGTTTTCGATCTTTGTTGCAGATTAAGGTTTCATTCTACAAAGCATTAGATCAACACTCGCCTAACTTGGAAACTCTCAGAAAACTCTTGAGCAGCGTTGTCGGTCATCTAGACGAGATTCTCAACTCCAAGCAGCAAGACACTCTCTGGCAGTCACTCACCGAAAAGGTTGGTAGAACTACGGCTAGTGGTTCTTGTTGTTAGCAAGCTGTCTAAAATGTGACTGATTTCTAACTAATTTTCTAGAAAATTAAATGACATCATTTGTAGTCAGTCTTTGGGTTGCTACTTATAAAAAGAAAAATAGCATGCTATCGCTAACGCTACATGCCCCCAAAATTTAGCTTTACTAATTTGTCGCTACTTTTTTCAGATGTAGCAACGCTACATTCGCGCTACACGAGAAATGTGGCACTCTACTTTTCTGCTACATGTTCTTTTTTAATACGGGTATTGGGCTCTCAAATTACACAGTTTTTATGTCTTTTGACGTCAGGTCAAGATGATTTTTGGCTCCATTTGTCTTACTCTATCGTGAGTTGTGACCTATCATCAAAAGCACATAGTTTTGGTTTCCATTAGGCCTACAATAGGTAGGTACCGTAATTAGGGCTGGGCAAAAAAATCAATATTTGGATACGATATCGATAAGTGGAAATATTTTCGATACCTATCGATATTTGGCTTCATATCGAAATATCGAAATTTAATTGTGCAAAATCACGCTTACACTATACAAAAATTGTAGCATGCTACCGAGAAAATGCTCTGAAAATAAAGTAGCGTGCTATCGGTTCCGCTACAGTGCGCTTTTCCACAAGACTGTTCGTAGCCTAAAACTACTTTTGAAACGCGTTTTTCCACCTTTAGAGGCATGTCTCTATGACACACGTACACTCTGGCTTAATGTAGCTCTTTCTTTGTTTCTAGTCGCTGCTTGCTTGGTCCGAGATGATGGGAGTAGTGCGACGGTTAGAGGCGACGGAGAACAACACAAAGGCATCGGCCGTCCCACTCTTTCACACGATGTTCCTTCACCTTGGACTTCAACTGTTCTCTGACCCCAGAATGGCGGAGGAAGCTTTGCAGGTAAGAAAGCCCTGACTTATCAGAATCACTGTGGTCGTCACTAGGTGGTCTCACTTGTGACATAATTACAACCAATCAAACATTAACTAGTCGTTCTAATTAGATGGGAGTAAAACCAGAATGTAGGATGGACAAATTAAATGAGTTCCAAGAAGGGCATTTAGGATTTCACTACTGATTAATAGGGACCCTTGATTTTCGCGAGCACTTTATTCGCGAATTTTCGCAATTTTGTTGATAAATGAAATTTGACAACAGATGTCGAACTTTGGTGACCTTGGCATTCAAATGGCGTCCGCGAGTTTTCGCGATTTTCGGCGTATTTTAGGTTTTAAGCGATTTTATTCATTTTATTACAAATTCACGAATTTTTTCCGCGATTTCACAACTTTTTGCGATGTTTTTCCGATTTATAGTGTTCAAATCACAAAAAGTGCAGAATTATTTGAAAATCCCGCTAGATTTCGAGTTTCGATCATATTCAAGATAGCTGACTAATCGATTTTTCGGACTGTGAAATCGATTATTTCGCCAAAAGTTCGACTAATCGATTTTTCGGTCGATAGTCGACCATACCAGCAGATTGTGATGCTTTGTGGCCTAAGTTGCAGCTGTCTTGTATTCTGTGATCGCAAACTGCCGATAAAATGACGAAAATAATCCCGCGCGAGTGTAAATAAAGATAAAGACATGTTATTTGTTTGATTTCAATAGACCTACACCTTGTTTCTTGCATCAGATGTGTTTCCAGGACAACAAAAGAGTTGACAGGCTGTCTGGGCCTACCTAACCTCAAATTTGCGATGTCTGAGGCACTGAGTTAAAGCTGTTTAATAGGTTTGTTTGGTTTACCTAGTGTAGTGTAGACTTGTGTAGTGTAGGTGTAGGCCTTGAAATCAAATTACACTACACTTTACCCAGGATAACCAAACGTTTTTTAAGCTACACTCTACACTAGATTCGCTCACATCGAACTGTCAAACTAAAAAAACATAATAAAACAACAAACAGTACTGTTGAAGGCACTAAATGAGTCAAAATGATAGAAAATGTGTACTATCTGAACGATGAAAAGCTATTTGGAACATAAACTTCAATAGTGCTTATCCTAATTGAGGTTAGAGTACCCTACGCATTTGCCCTCATCACAAAACATAGTGCCACAAATAAAATACTTCGAATCAGTTTCTAATACGTAATTATAGACTATTAATTGATTTTAGGAGTTATAACGGATTGTCAATGAAAGAATGTGCCATTCATCATGTTTTAAGCTGTTTCTCTTCAAATGTTGCGCCTAAATTTTTACACCTACACCCTACACGACCTCCTAGAGCTCGTGTAGAAATTCTACACTTTACACTACACGAAGTCAAACCAAACGGCTACACTTTACACTACACTTAATACGAAAACGCTTTTTAGACATTTTGAGCCTACACTAGTGTAAAGTGTAAGTTCGTGTAGCAAACCAAACAAACCTATTGTTATGTCTAGCCCTACCATAAGAAAATCGTTGATTTGTCAAAATTTTGAGAATAAGTGCCCTAAACATAGCCCTAAGCAATTCAAATGACACTGGACCCTAGGCCTAGGCCTACTAGTATGGAGCAGGTTTAGGGCCTAGGCCTAGGCCATCTTCAGGAAACAACACAGCATTGGACCTTTTGGATACTACGGTTGTATCTAGGCCTAGTCGAGTTATGTCTGCAAAAAAATGCACAGAAGAAATTTAACACCGAGATAATTTTAAAGAACCTTGGCCTTGACCCCAACCTACACATCTCAAGCCCCTAGCCTAGGCCTAGGCCTATGTACACTTCATTTTTGTATGACATTCATTGGTATGTAGTAGCTAGTTCATTTCCTAGGCCTATACCTACCACGATATCAGGCTCTAGTCTCGATTTTTTAAATGGGAACAGTAGCCTAGGCCAAGTAAAGCAATTCTTTTAGGCCTAGGCCCTAGCTATTTTGGCATAGGCCTAGGTCTAGATTAGTGTCTTCCATTACATTCTTGTTATATATAAATGATAACATTACAATATGCATGAATGACACACAGTCACATGCAAATTAACTAATTTATTCACCGCTTTTATTTACCGCTTTTTGTCGAGTTTTGATTTTAACACCGACTTTTTGCACCGCTTTTTAATATTTTTTGTACCGCTTTGTGGCGGTTTTATTTACCATAAATTAGGGTCCCTACTGATTAATCTTGAAAGTTCTCAAGTTGTAGCAGCTTTCATTTGTACTAAGTAACCTCATTTACTGTATGCACTCAGTCATCAGCTTTGTGGTTGCCTTGTACATTGGGCAGAGCTATCTTTGGTGTAAGTTTTACCTTGTGCTAAGATAATGATCTAATAGATGGTTTAAAAGAATATTAAAAATGAAACTATAAAAATAAAAATCATTGGACTTTCCACTGTTATTAATATATTTTTGTAACTGTTAGTTTGATAAAGACTCTTATCAAGGAGTCGAAATATCACAGTTTAAATAAAAATATTAATAACTGTGGAAAGTCCAGTGATTTTTATTTACAAGGTATAAAAGAAACTGCCAAAAACATGTATCTAGCAATTAAATTTAAATAAACTTGTTGTATTGCTATGGTTTTGAACTAACATATTACCGAAATTGAAAACTCACGCGATTTTAGGAATACTTTAAAAAACTTTTTAACCACAAGGGCTTTTTACAGCATTAATGACTTATTTGAACACTAACCTTGTGCCAGTCAGTTCTTCTCTTATCACCATTTTATTTTATTTTAAGCATGTTCATCTGTATCTGTGATAGCCATCTGTGTTAGCTCAAAAGCGAATTCGAATGTAATTTTAATTGTATTACCGTGTAAGCTAATGCTTTACTGTAAATGTTTACTGTAACCAATAATTTGCTGACCATGTACCATGTATAAGTGTTATCACACATAATACCTATGAATAGAGGTAATGAGAAATGGTGATATAAAAACCCAAATTTCGTTTTAAAAAACCCAAATTTCGCGTTTTTCGCGATTTCAAAAAAATTGTCAAAAACGTTACTAAAAAATAAAAAAATCAAAAAAAAAAATTGTACGCACTGTTATTTTGGTATACTATTTTCGCGGAAGCCGTGATACGCGCCGTTATTTTGGAGGTATATTTCCGTGAAGCCCGTGACGTCACGGTACCCCGCCTACCGCGCGCGTAATATTCGGTCTGGACCGGCACCTCCACCAAAACTGGACTGGCACCTCCACATCACTTTACATTTTGCACACTAAAAGGTCCAATTTCGCGATTTAATTCGCGTTTTGACCAGTTTGATGTAATTTCGTTCGTTATTTCGCGCTATACACGAAATTTCGCGAAATTCGCGTTTTCAAAATGTGTTTTTTCCATCACTAAATGATGTAATTCGTCGACAATATTACATTTTAGGCAATAAAAAGGACATTTAAAAAAATTCGCGAATTTCGTTATCACCATTTTTCACTACCTCTACCTATGTACAATAAAGAACTGAACTATGAACTATGAACGTGTGCGTACTAAGAGACAGCAGGTTAAACGCTAGTTGTACTCACTGTTACAGGAGCTCCAGAGTTGTTACCAGCGGGTGCAGTCTGCCTCTAAGCACAAGAAGACCCGAGTCCTGAAGGAAGGCGACCTTGAAAGCGAGGAGCCCGAGTGGGTGGAGGTTGCGGTCGACCTGTTGCTGTCGCTGTTGTCTAATGGCTCCCACCTGTTGAGAACGCTTGTGATGTGTGTGTTCCCACATCTCTGCCCCCACCTCACACCCTCGGCGCTGCAGCAGATACTGCACGTGAGTCATGTTCGAGTAGCCTTTAGATTAAAGTTGATTGTACACTACATTTCTATTCAAAGTAGACAACTTTTTAAAAGCAATTGTATAAATAAATACAATTGTAGGCTTATGAATTAAGATGTATGAATGATTAATGATGACTGGCTTACTAATTTTCTAGCTAATTGGATGAGCGAAGCGAAGACTTCAATTTCACTGACCCCCAAAAAATTTAGCTCGGGTGTTTTTTTTGTTTGTTTGTTTTTTTTTGTTTGTTTTTTTGTCTGTTTGTTAACTCTCTACCAGGCAAACGGCATATCCGATCTTGATGAAAATTTGACAGGACCTTCAAAATCTCTGAACTTAGAGGTGTATTGTTTTTGGGTACAATCGAAGAAATATTTCTCATGAATATCGTACTTTTACGATTTTTTTCGATTTTTAGTGCGATATTTTCGTGACATTTGGGTTAATTCTGACCAAACGGGTGGGGCTACAACGTTCATATTATACATGGACATTAAGGTTATGGTGATGTAGTACCTTTTTAAAGAAAAAGTTGAAAAAATTAGCCAGAATCCATAGAAACAAAACTTTTAATATAAGTTTTTTGATTTTTTGTGCGATATTTTCGTGCCATTTGGGCCAATTCTGACCAAACTGGTGGGGCTACAACGTTCATATTATACATGGACATTAAGGTTATGGTGATGTAGTACCTTTTAAAAGAAAAAGTTTAAATAGTTAGCCAAAATCTATAGAAATAAAGCTTTTAATATAAGTTTTTTATGGAAAATAATACCAATTGACAGGTAACAAAAGAAACTTGACAACAATCAGCTACAATGCGTATTGCGTAGGCAGCAAAACAAAGAACTTGCAAAAGTAAAGATATCCCATGCAAACTAAACATTTTTAAAAGCTCATCCATCAACGCGGCGGAACTTTAGCGTTTTCCTAGTAAAATAATGGGAACACTAACAGATATCTTAACCTAGATCTACTACTAATGAATAATGATCATTCAAGTAAATTAAAATGTTAGATAAAATAAGATTCCAATCTAAAACAAAAATGCAAAAAAAGGTTACTTTACTACTTTTGATAGACTTTGCTGGCCTAGGCTTACTAACTTTTAATTAATAGGGCCTATGTGCTAAACTACAATTAATTTACTGGATTATAGGCTGCCATTGATTAATGGCCCACCCCTCATTTTTAACTTGATATTTTTAAATATCCTTGAGGTCTATAGTATTTGCATAAATACAGTAGGTTGTATTCATTTCAGTACATCTTAAAATTTAAATCCTCCTAACTACCTTGGTACTAGGCCCAGTTATTGTATGGCCCTGATGTGATATTCCAGGTTCTCGATCCAAAGTCGGGCCGGAACCCCCTCTCTGTGCGTACGGACCAATCTGAAAGCGAATCCTCCAGTGGCTCGGAAGATGACGAGGACCAAGAAGAGAATGGAGACGGCGAGAACAAAGAGGAAAATGACGAAGATGACGAAGACGAGGAAGATAGTTGGGATGAGGATGATGATGACGAGAAGGAAACTGTCAACGACAAAGTGAGGCTCGCGGTGAGGCAGGCGCTGGGTACAGCTGCGTCTCTCACTGATACGGTGAGTTGTGGGTGAAGATAGTTGTGTTTGCCTTAGGGTTGATTGCAATCATGGGCATGGACAAAGACAAACATTGTGATACTGTAATGAAACATACAAAATTATTTAGGCTCTAAATCTATTTTATGCCTAAAATGGTAATGTTCACAAATTAGGCAGGTAGGCCTACACAATTTTTTGGAGATAATTAAATGTAAATCACATTTTGAAATGGCAATTTTCATGATGTCTCTCAAAAGTGCAAAATTACAATAGACATTCAAGGAAAACGACAAAAACACTCATTAATGAACTTGCAAAATATATTATTTTAAGTTACCACCCAAATTTAAAATTGCAGCAGTTCTGTCCTTAGTGCTTCCTTTTAGTTTAAGAACATTTTTAGTTTTTATAATGATTCTTTGAGTAAATCCAAATAAAATTTGTATTAAGTTTATTTGGTTGGCTAAAGGGTAACTGAACTGTGTTTGTGTACTGGTAGATAGTTTTGGATTTTGAAAACAAAAAAAATAGTTTTATTTGAATTTCACAATGGAATGTGTCAATCATTCTCATTTCTCATGATTTCCCAGCTTTAGTCTAAAAGATATTTAACACACTTTAAAATGTGTTTTTCTGACCTGCATGCGATTGTGAAATGTACATTGTTCCTTCCCTCAGGAATCTGTGGACCTGGATGAGATTGGAGAGGAGGAAGGCAAGCGTCTGGACGCCGCTCTCTCGAACGCGTTCAAAGCGCTGAAAGAAGCCCGAACTTCAGCGCGATCAAAGACAAAACAGTCTAAAGAGGGCGAGGCTTTGACCCACTTCCGCTCGCGCGTCATCGATATGTTGGAGGTAGTAGTGAGCTCGGAGCCTGCGATGTCCACTTGTCTGGAACTTATTGTGCCGCTCTTTGAACTACTCGAGTTCTGTATGCATGACGTTCACCAGAAGCCTCTGGAAAACAAGACAAGGTGAGTTCATCCTCTATTCATACTTGCCATCTCTGTATGATGTTTCTTTCTTACTTTTTATCCATCTGGTCCCACCCGATCAGTCCTGGCAACAAACAGTTTAGACTTTGGCCACTTGAAACCGGTTTTCCCCCGTGTTTAGTTTGAATTTTCTTAGCATTTCTTTGAGTATTTAGTAGGTACTCGAGTAATGGCCTCTCCTCAATTTTGAGCATTCAAATTGCCTTTGACAAATTATTTGTTGCCGAGTGCAGTCTACAGTTAGTGGAGTTGCGTGACTTAACTAGGGCTATTTGTTTTTATTTAAATTAACTTTTTAATCCAAATGATGAAAATTTGATCTTAAAGTGAAAGTGAAAAATACTCAGTATTACAATTCCCACTTTCTAATTTTTTTTATCTTGAATCTATTTCATTTATTTAAAGAATGATTTTGATTTACTCTGCAGTTAGTAAGTAATGTCTTGTCTCCCTGCAGGTCCTTTCTGCGCAAGCTGTCAAATGTGAGCGTCTGGCACAAGACAAGCGGAGTCACTCACACCCAACTGCAAGATAATCTATGCTGGTTGATGGACAAGGGAGTTCGCACTGCTCCCGTATTCCTTGACATGGCGCTCGAGCGAGCTGCGTGCTGTACGTTCATTCTACGCTGCTCAATACGTCTGGATGATCACACGGGCAATGAGAGCGTGCTGCAGACCTACAGACGGGCACTCAAAGACTTCCTACAGAAGAGGTGGGTGGATCACCAAACAAGTACCTACATGAAACCTCATTCCAAAGATTTTTTTATAGTTTGGGTTTAACAACAAAATGTTCCCACTTTTATTTTTATCCTTCCTGTATCGCTTCCACGTCTTCCCAACTCTCTCCTCTTGGCTGTCACAGGACTCGTGCTATAGTCTCCACTCTCCTACTATCTCTTCCTTGGCCTTCTTCCTTCTTCAATCCATAGGCCTACATTCTCTTTGGCATCCTCTCAACTATAAATTTTCAAATAATTGCAGCTGTCACGTGTTGGTTAAGTAGTTACCTGCTTAATACATTGTAAACCTTTGACTGTATGTACCATTATATGCTCTGTCTTAGGGACTGCCTGCTGAGCATAGCCATGTTCCGAACAGCGCTCAACCTGATGTGGGATGGAAAGTGGGCCCTCGTATCCGACCTGGTACCCCTTGCGTTCTCGCCGGACGTTCGTACATTCAGCCAGCTGCAGGCGTTGCAACTGCTCAAGGTCTTCTTCTCTAACCGCAGACATTTCCAGGACACAACAGACATAAGCCAGCTCAATGCGGTGTGCGCGCAACTAGTACACCACTCCAAGCAGGTTGGTAAACCCATGGACGTGCCGGATGGTTCAAATTCAACTAGGGTTCGAATACCAATAAAATGAAGATCTGTATTACTAGCTGATTGTATGTAGTTAGCTGATTTTTAGTGGCCACCATCCGCCTGATGAGTCCCAGAAGGTCGAACGCGTCATGGATTAAGGTAACAAACAACTTTAAATTAGCTGCAGTTGTCATCAGCAGGTGAAACGTTTTGTCGCCCCCAGCCCTTCAGGCTGGGCTTTATGTTCTCTATGCTTTCCAACCTGTCAACCCTTCTCCAATCTAAACTAAAGTAGCCAGTTGGCCTTTTCCACACTAATTGTAACTTCATGAGAGGCAGGTAATTACTAATTTGTGATAAAGAACAAATTTTGAATATAAGTTTCTCTACCAATCATCGCTTTTGGGCAAAACAAAAAAGCTATTTATTTTCAAGTCAAAATACCTGCCCGTGTTGTAAGCTCAAGCTATCCCAGTTAAGAAGATTATGACAGATAGACCTCAACACCTTTGTTAGCGCACTATGGCCACCGATTAGGAGCCAGTGAATACACAAACACTATGAAATTGTTTTTCAATATTTTAGAATTTTCCGACAAGTTTGGTTCTGTTTTTGTTGGATTTCTATGGTATAGTGAACGGTAGTTTACAAGCTAAAAGCCATATGCTTGGGTGTGTGACGGACTGTGTCTCTCACACAACGGAGCACGCATTCACAGTTAATTCTGCCAATGCTTTAGTCTATCCGTTTGTTCTAGTTGCTGACCACGTTACTGGACGGCTCTAAAGACAAGCCCAAGTCCAACTACCTCATAGAACTGTTCAGCCTGTTGAAGAACGTGCGACAGGCGGAAGGTAACCGCGAGACAAGCACCAACTGGGGTCAGCTTAGTGACATGCTGCAGGCGTGCTACGACAAGGCGGATCTGGGGGCAGGAGTCAAGTCGGCCATCAGGGCGTTTAACTCATCTTTAGGCATTAAGTGAGTAAACCATGACATCTACATGCTTTTGCTTCCCTTACATACATTTAGTCGCTATTTCCTACTTCAAATACCGATCTCTGGTGGGCCATTGTAAGCTCGAAGGTAGTGCCCACAAAGATGGCTCAATCCGCTTTAAAGTCCGCCACTAAAAATCAGTTTTGTGGCTGCGTTGGTAGACTGTATGAATGAATTTGAATACATTTATATTCTTGTGTTTTATGTAACAAGTTGAACAATGTTGCTTTTATGGAGGTAAGGAAAATCGTCGTACACAAACTAGGCTATGTACACATCACGTATCGGTAGAGGTAATGAGAAATGGTGATATAAAAACCCAAATTTCGCGTTTTTTGCGATTTCAAAAAATTTTCAAAAACGTTATTAAAAAATTTAAAAAAGGTACACACTGTTATTTTGGTGGACTATTTTTGCGGAATCCGTGATACGCGTCGTTATTTTGGAGGTCTATTTCCGTGAAGCCCGTGACGTCACGGTACCGCCTACCGCACGCCTAATATTCGGTCTGGACTGGCACCTCCACCATGGCCTCTTATTTTGCACACTAAAAGGTTCAATTTTGCGATTTAATTCGCGTTTTGACCAGTTTGATACAATTTTGTTTGTTCGCGCAATACGCAAAATTCGCGTTTTCAAAATGAGTTTTTTCCGTCTCTAAATTATGTAATTCGTCGACAATAATACATTTTAGGCAATAAAAAGGACATTTAAAAAAATTCGCGAATTTCGTTACCACTATTTTCCACTACCTCTACGTATCGGGTACCATCAAGCCGATACCGAATGCAAGCTGACCACTGATTAAAAGTTTATATTTTAACAAAAATGTATAGCATGTAAATGTAAATAGTATAACCATAAGTTTGCCATCGATTTCAAGCCGGGGTGCAAATTTGAACTGCAAAATTGTATCAAAAAAGGTAGGCCTTCATCAGGTAAATACGGTTAATAGTCGGGGAGACTGGCTATCATGTTGTAATGTAATATCCTCAATCCAGGAAATTGTCGTCAATTTTCTATATATGTGAGTACTGAGTACGTATTACTAGTACCACAAATACACATTTTAGGGATGTGCGAATAGTGATTTTCAGGTTCGAATCGAATATCGAATAGTACATGATTAAAAGTTCGAATATCGAATACGAATATTGAATACTTTTTCTTTGCGAATAATTTGCGAATAGTTTCATTTTAAATCCCCACCTATGTACAATGGAATATGATTTATATCAGGAGCTCAAAATTAATGATTTGTTTGTGTTATAAAGCCTAATAATGGCACTTTTAATTACATTTTAATTGATTTTTCTTTGTACTATTGATTTTGTTCACATGTAGCCTAGCTAGGCCTAGGCCTAACAAGCAAATGCAATTTGTGTCGAACTAGTATAGCTAGGTGCATTTTCTAGTGAAGAGCCTAGCCTAGGCTAGCCCTAGTCTAGATTAGGCCTGGTGTGATGAAAGGAATGCCAAAAGGCTGGATCATGTGAGAAACATGTAGAGATAGGATAGGAGACCAACAGCTTACCTGAAGTGGAGTAGGCGCGCCGTGATAGAAGACATGAACACAAATAAACAAATAACGTAGACCGAAACGTTTAAAATGTAGTGTTATTTGTTTATTTGTGTTTATGTCTTCTATCACGGCGCGCCTACTCCACTTCAGGTAAGCTGTTGGTCTCCTATCCTATCTCTACATGTTTCTCACTAGATTAGGCCTAGTTAATCACGTTCATTTTCATTAGGCCTAGGCCTACATATTGCAAAGGCCCATGAAATAACATGAGGTCTAGGGCCTTGGCCTACTAAAACAGAATGTAATTAATTGTAAATCAAATATGAAAAGTTAGTTGCCAGTTGGGCTTGAGCTCAATGCCTAGGGCTAGGCCTAGGCCTAGGCCCAAGCAGCACCTAGCTAGCTAGGCCCAGCAGCACTTCACAAACATTCTGGGCCAAGGATTACGATTGCCTACATTTTTCGTCGAGATATCATGAAATGATTTATTTTGAAAGATAAGAACGTGGAGCTAGGCCTAGGCCCTAGCCCTAGGAGGCCAGTAGGCCTAGCCTAGGTGTTTTTAGTAGTTGGTTGCAAGTTTTGCAACGCGCATCCTTCCCTTCAGAAATAAAATATCCCCATATCGGATTTTGTTTATTTTGACCGGGTGCAGTAGAGGTTTCTTCAGGGTCATCTTCATGCTCGGATTCACTACCAGGCATTTGTTATGTTTTTTCTTTTTTTACGAGTTAAAAACTGAAAGGCGATAATATCAGCTGTGTGCGATGTCTTGTCTCTAGGGCGTAGTCCACCTAATCGCCGCAAGAGCGCGCATTTTTCGACTTTCGAGATCGATTTAATTTTCGATTATTTTCACCGCCATGTAGATGAGAACGCTGTTTGTTATACGAGAATAAATTTGGCGCGATTTTTAAACTTCGTGATTTCGAATCGAATATTCAACCTTTACTATTCGAAATAACTATTCGAAATTCGAATATTCGCACATCCCTAACACATTTACAAACAATCTACCCACTCTTATAGTTATAGATATGATTTTCAATTAGGACTCTTTTGCTTTGAAAGCTCTTCTATACCAGTAGACATGACATGTTTGTAACTGTCCTGAATTATGAATATTTTTTGTAAAAATATAGTAGGGTATATGTATTAATAATTTAATTTGTTGTTTCAGCTTATTAAATACTAAAACTAAGCCAAAGAAGGTGGGCCTGTTAAATGGTGATTTATCAGAATCAAATTCAGACTCCGAACCCGACTTACAAAGCACCAAACCAGAACATAAAAGTAAAAAGAAAAAACGTAAGAATCAAACCATAAAGCTAGAACGTAGAAATAGTTCTAGTTCCAATAGCGAAGAACAACAACCTGTAAAAGAAAAAGTAAAGAAAACTAAGTCCAATCACAAGTTAAGAAATGAGTCGCGGGCGTTAAGACTAGCTGCCATGTCAGAGGGAATCAAACCAATGAACTTCAGTTACAAGTCTGAGATGAATGGCATAGGGAAGGGTTTAACCAGCAAGAAACCTGAGAAGAGAAAACTTGGCGGGACGAGTCCCAATAACAGTAACAAGAAACTTCGATAAACCACGCCCCACTAACTCGCTCGCTAGCAAGACAATGGCAGCGGTTCTCGGTTCAGCAGAGCACGCGGACTGTGTCAAAACAAAGAAACATACTGCAGCCTTCGTTAACCATGCATAAACCATCCACAGTCCAATTGAACTCACTGTAGAATTTGGCTACTGACAACAATACTGTTTTGATGTTATTTTAAATAAAAATAACTATTGTTAAAAAATAATTATAATTTTGATTTTGTAGTATGTATTGTACTTTTGCAGTTTACAGTGGAACTACCTATTTGTAGATTTCTCATGAACATTTTCTTCATTAAAATACTAGAAAATTAACAGCCTGCACTGACGTTTAAAAATTTTTTCTTAAAGTAGACTATGATATTACCCATGTTGTTTTTCTTTTCTTTTCACTTGGTAAGCAATAAGAAGCAGTGATGAAAGTGGTAACTTGAAAAATGTATGAATGGTATTCCACTGTAGGCCCACATGTATTTACTCTCGGATATAGGGAGGGCTACACCCAGTAATTTGGAAATAGATTTAATACAAAATTATTTGCTAGCCTAATACTATGCTATCCCCATATTAAAATTTCCTTTATACATAGTTTATGAATTAAGATTGACATTGAAGTTCAGTTAAAATTAAAATTATCGTTCAAGACTAATATTCTATCTATAGAAACCAAATTTTAGCCAGCATTAATTTGATATTTCTGTTGCTTAACCTCTCATATTATTGCACTAAAGGCTATTCGAGGCGATGAGTGGTGATAGACGAGGGTGAAGGACGATTACAAAAAACCAAGCCTTACATGGGATTCGAACCCACGTCCTCGTAGAGTCATACACTTCGGACCAGTACCCTAATCGTATGTGCCTCCGCGGACAGCGGCAGCATTAATTAGACGAGTGAGCGCAGCGAACGTAGTCTACAACGCTACTCGATCGGTCCTTGGTCGTGATTAATTCTGTTAAATGTTAAATGTCTGTCTGTCTGTCCGGGCTCATACGGCCGAACGGCCAAATAGACTGAGCTGAAATTTTAAACAGACATCCGTGACCAGGTAACTGAGAACTGCCAACAAAATGAGCACAATCTGTTGCGATTTAAACCTGCAAGAAATAAAAAACTGAAAAATACGTTGAAATGTATAGGAATTATTTTAACGACAATGGTTTTCATTTTGAAATAATATTTTTTGTTTGTTATTTACCTGGCTGTGAAATGCCGTGTCCAAGGTTAATTGAATGTTTGACATCAAGGTACCCCCAAATTCCGCTCGTAGATTGAGTAAACCTTGCAATATTTTCACGTATTTCGTACTGGCTATGTTTTCCATAGTATTGTCACAGATGATGGACTACACTGCGTTATATACATTTCAAAACATGTTAAATAATTTAAAAAATACAATCCAGAAATTACAAAATCTTTCCCGACTATTGAACCCACGTCTCCCACATTTCGGCTATAAGGGCGCTTTAGCCAACTCGACTAGGGAAACGCCAAAGTCGTTGTTAGACGAGTGAGAGAGTCATGTGTTGAGTACGCGGGAACATTTGCATTTAAGGCTATTCCAGAGCACTCTTACCGATATTTTGAAAGTCAACTGAAAATGGCTAAAAGTTGGTTGGATGAAAGATGAACTTGAATAAAAAAGGAAAAAAAATAACTTTTTTTGGACGGGATAAAAGCTCTATTTTGGCCAAAATATGCAAATTTGGGGTCATTACGGAAATGAATGTTTTAGATGCAATATTTAATTTTTAGCTATGATTTTTTTTTTATTGCTTCAACACACCTTTGTCTCTGGACTGAGTACAAGGGAAACTAATTTTATGAAATAACTTTTGATGAACGATTTTTTTCGTGTTCCGGTTCAAAACTCTTTTTTGTACCATGTGACAAAAAAAATTGTACCTCGAACATTATTTCAGAAAATTCATTTCCCTTATACTCAGTCCAAAGACAAAGGTGTGTTGAAGCAAAAAAAAATCATAGCTAAAAATTAAATATTGCATCCAAAACATTCATTTCCGTAATGACCCAAAATTTGCATATAATGGCCAAAATAGAGCTTTTGTCCCGTCCAAAAAAAAGTTATTTTTTCCCCTTTTTTATTCAAGTTCATCTTTCATCCAACCAACTTTTAGCCATTTTCCGTTGACTTTCAAAATATCGGTAAGAGTGCTCTGGAATAGCCTCAAGTTTGATTATAATATTCGTATAAATAATATGGTATTTAAGTTTAGGTCATAGTTTAGGCTATAATGCTCCACTGTAGCCTATGATAGGCTAGGGAGGCCTAAGGTAGGGGGAAGAAAAGGAATGTTACCGGGTACTCAACACATGACTCACTCACTCGTCTAACAACGACTTTGGCGTTTCCCTAGTAATTAGACGAGGGAGTAGGGATGGCAAGCCGGTCAAATATTGTCAATTGACCCAAGTAAAATTTGACCGGTCAAATAATTGGTCAAAGTATATATTTGTACTTATTTATGTGGTATCACTCATTCTTCAAAGAAAAGCCAACTTTTGTTACATTCCCTTACAAATTTGAAATTAGACAATTCACGGTTGTTGCTCTTAATACTTTTGGATGGTGAGCAGACAAAGTGTTAGTATAGGTGGAACCAGATAAGGTGGCGGTCGTCAAGGTCAAGCCAGAGAATGTATGCCAACATTGACTATTTAGAATTTACACACAACTGACATTAGGTAGGGCCTACCGTATTTGATCATGTTATCGTGTTATGCTTTCACATATACCAACATTTTATAAGATGTGAATAAAGTAGTTTGTCCCACAGAGTCTGCAATAAAATAACGATTTTAAGTAATCTTGATTACCAAAGTGTTTTTTTGCCTTGTTGGTAATGGTGTGTCCAAAGTTCCAGCTGTTTATAATGCCAACCTCGCCAGATGTGGTTTAGGAGCATCAAAATGTCATGATTTTATTCGTACACTTCATAAATACTTTATTTTTAGGATATATTGGGCAAGGCTTGGCTTTAAAATAGTCGTGTTTTTCTTCGAAAGCAGTTTTCAAGACAGTTCTTTTATTTACTTTTTGCCGATTCTGTGGCCATAGTGCGTGGGCGACAGTGCTGCGATCCCTCAGCGACCGCCACCTTAACTGGATCCACCTATAGTAGTAAAATTCACTCATTTACACTCAAACTCATTTTTTAATTATGAACACCTTTGAACGTTGGATCATATATTGATTAGCCTAACTTGGTTGCAGACAATGTCTCGTAAGTATCCTACCACAATAGGCCTATACGAGCAAAATATAGCTTTTTTTATTTGACCGACTTTTGGTCAATTGACGCCAATTTTTATCGGTCAAAGTGCCATCCCTACGAGGGAGCGAAGCGACCTAGTCTTACAACGCAAGTCAAACTGCACAACATTGTGAGTGAGTTAGCTGCGGAACGGCTGAACAGATTGGGCTGGAATTTTCAACACATCCAGTACAAGTTCTTAGGGTGCAGTTAACATTTTGAACAAACTCGTAACAAATAAGAAATTGAAAATACGCTGAGAATGTCACATTTAACGACAAAGTTTTTTTGTTTATGAACAAATCATTTTTATCAAATCATGTTTGCATGCAGTGACCAAGGTGTATCGAATGTTGCACGCTCAAGGTTACACAAAATTCCGCTCGGAGATTGAGTAAGCCTTGCAATCTTTACTCGTATTTCGTACTGGCTATGTTTTGCATAGTAGGCCTATTGCGATTGCATTGGCCCTGGCTATTGTATGCAAACATGTTCTATATTTTTCCAGAAATAATAAAATGATTCAGAAATAAAAAATCTATCCCGTCCGTTGTTTGAACCCTGGTCTCCAACATTCCGGGTATAAAGGTGCCTTAACCAACTAGACTATGAAAACGCCAAAGTCGTTGTTAGACGGTTGTGAGTCATGTGTTGAGTACCCGGGAACACTTGCATTCAAGTTGATTGATGTATAAGTAAGGTGTAATTTAATGATAGGGTTTTGAGTTTAGTTGGCATAAGGGCACGTCAACTGTAATAGTGTCAAATGTAAAAGAACACAGCTGGATTCCAGCTTATTAGGGGGGAGAAGGGAATGTTCCTGTCTTCACACATACTCGATATCGTCTACAACTACTGACATTTTCCCAGTATTACCGGATCAATGAAGTTGTCTTTCTTACCTATAATATGCGTCTTTTAACTCCCGAGTTGCTTGAGTCAAGTAAATGAACATCTCTACAACGTAATAGATTTGCTATTTCTGCAATCTTTGAACTACTTAACATGACAGGAGGTGCTATCACATTTTGGTGGCCCTTTTAGCGATGCCGATGCGGTATGCTGACAAGACCAGACCTGTGCTTCTTTCTCACAATAACACACTAGGTCCATAGCCCTAAATAGTACTATTGGGACGACGGTGGAACAGTATGCCACTACTTTGGAACTGCCACAAACATTTACTGCGAGTAGATCGTATTAGTATCATACTAAGTTGTTTAATAAATAACTAGGAACATGAATAGTCATGTCAGCTTACACTAAAAAGTAAAAACGTCACAAAGACACAATGTCAGATGGATGAAAGATTAGTTGCTAATACCGGTAATACGTTTCGACCAACTTTTGGCCGTTATCACTCGGCGTGAGTAGAGTTAGTATTAAAATAACTAAAGCTAGCATACAATGAGGGTGCTGTCAAAGGAAAGTGGTGGCAGGTGGAACTAGGTCTATGAAAGCAGATCACGCTTGTTACCTGTAGATGAGGTTTGGAAGTTGAGATTTGGTGTGACAGTTCCCAGTTTCCGAGTTCCAACTGCTTGCAGTCATCGGGAAGCTCTTTGGTTCTGGTAAATAAACATTCCTTGAAAGACGGGCAACAGCAGCTTTGACGGTGGCTTGTCATGCGGGTTCTCAGTTTGTTAAGGCGAGGCCTACATAATCCGCCGGACGAGTGCATTTGAGCTGGTAGACCTCGTTGGAAGTGAGGCAGTTATTGTGGTGATTGGTGGGGTACGTGACACCTGTAGCTTCACCGGAGAACGTTTTGGTGGGTGGGTGCATAGGGCTAGTTTTGCACTTGGCGGTTGCAGGGGAGCTCTCTGCGCAGGAGTTGGAGGACTGGTAGGGTCCTATTTACCCCCTCATGCACAAAGACTTGCGGATGCAAAGATCGTCACTGGTGATAATCTTTGGAGATTCATGGAATGAATTGAATGCAAAAACTAGTCCCAAATGACACAAATTAATTATTTTAGCACTAAACAGAAAACAGCAAACTTTTATTAATTTATATGTTTTGGGTAACCTGCAATGCATGGAATGGTCAAAATAAATATATGTATAGGCTGCTTTGGAGTAGATCCTAGTGGTTAACGAGCGACAGTTCCATGCTGATGGTCGGGGCTTCAAAATTCACTACATTTTTTAAACTGCAATTTTGTACGCTATATTTTGGTACACAAATTTTAGCTGAAATATTTATATTCGGGTGAAAAAAAAGTGATGGTTGACATTTGCCAGAGGAGCCACAACTTTACCGACACATCTTACGAAGTCTGCCGACGCAAACTATCTTTGTGCATACGCTTTTTATAGCCATATGATTTAACATATTATGGTTTTGCCCAAGTTGGCCATTTTTAGCAAGACACAACTTTGGTCCGGTAAATATTTGTGTATGAGGGGGTAAATCAGCGAGTCTCTAATGTTCGGTGGCCGCCTGAAGAAAGAAAAAAATAAGGTAGTAAACATAAATAAATAAATAAAGTAAATAAAATAAAATATAATAAATAAATAATAAAAATAAATATAAAAAATAAAATAAAGTAAATAAAAAAATCTAAAAAGTAAAAAAAATCATTAAATAAAATAAAGTAGATAAAAATACAGTAAAAAATAAAAGTTAAGTTTGGTTTACCCATCTTATAAACTTTTCATCAATCTTAGTTACTAGCACTAAGGTGTTTGCTTGCTGTTTGGTATAAAAAATCCAGTGACCATCAGCCAGGGTTAAAATGCGGCACCTACATGCTACTATCAATGGTAATTTTTGTGTTTTTTACTTGCCTTCTGCATTTCACTTTCATGTTGAAATGAATTTAAAAATCGTACTTAGAATCAGGCGCGGACTGGGTCGAAAAGGCCCGGGATGCTGGCATGTGGTAGGGCCCGTATGAGGTCGCGTAGTAAAGCAGGGGTCTGGGGCGAAGCCCCAGCCGCCGGAGGCAATTTTGCCGAAGGCGAAATTTTTTTGGGCGGCTCGTTATATTTTATGGCCTAAAACGCTATTTTAGGTCGCGATTAATAGGCGCCAACTAAGTAACACTACCCGAGCTCGCAATTCAAATCTCGCGAGAATTATATTTGAGGAAGCCTTACAACCAATAATGTAACTCGCAAGTACCAAATTGACACTCGCAAAATGCGAGCTTGGGGGATGAGTGTATACTGGACATTTTGATTGAATCATGCATAACTTTCCAATAATAATGTGTAAGCGTAAGCTGTAACCTGTAATGAGACGATTCACGGTACTACTTCTACATCCCCTAGCCGGCGCCGACTGCCCCCCCCCCCCAACGCCATCATCATTGGAACTGGCAAACCAAAACCAAAATACTTGCAATCACATCGAAATTTCTTCTCGTAGCGCTATACATGATAGTCACTAGTTCCTACTGAAAACTGAAAAGTGAGAACACTGAACAACCATTCTCTTTTGAAGAGCTGCCTAAGGCACCCCATGAGTCGTCGTTAATATTATCTAATGTATTTTGTTCGACAACTCTTTTTCGCAGTAAACAAATAAACAATCATAAATATTTTGTCTGAAACTGAAAGTGTAGTGTATACAAATGTTCCACAGGGGCCCGGAATGTCAAAAGCCCGGGGTGCGATCGCACCCCAGCACCCCCTGCCAGTCCGCGCCTGCTTAGAATCTACCCACACAGTCACTGAACTGATTTTCAGTGGGTGACATTAAATTTAAAGTAGACAAAAATCTAAATAATCTAGAGAGCGTGTGCTCTATAAAACTTGTGTGTAAAGGTTGGAAACTAGTTACCGACGGAACAGTCTGATTTGTATTGGTAACTCTTGTTTAATCCAAGTTCCTTTATGCTAGTAACTACGTAATATGAATGGGGGCAACAAACCAGTAAAAACAGTTGTTCTGGATGATCACAAATTGTTTGGTGTTTGAAACCAGAGAACTAGGAATTAATGTGTGATGTTGAGATTTATTTTAAAACATTTATCAGCTGTTAGATCATTATTTTTAGGCCACTAATATTGAAATGTTTCAAATTTCCACAACACTGATAGAGATCCAGCTAGTGCTCGCCTCTAGCTGGAAGTAATTTATACTTAAAGAGTCTGCAAAAGTAGTGATTTTTTCTGGAATTCTTCCTAAAGCCAGTTTTTATCCGATTGTTATCAGATTTTGCACATAGCTTATGGTCATGTATATATGCAGTCTTCTATAGTGGCACAGCTTTTTTTAAACATTCACAAAAAAACTAAATAGTAAATGAAATGTATTTTTAGGATTTTGGATTTTTGTAAAATCATCAAAATTAATAAATATCGGAATTTATTTGTGCATAATGCTTAACAATGTTAAGTTATCTTTTACTATAGAAGAGTGACCATATCCTTTCTTGACAATGCAAAATTTCATATTGATCAGATGACAACTGGAAGCAGGAATAGTTCCCCCAAAAAAGTTTCAAATAAGTATAGTTGACTCTTAACAGGATGAGACAAGGATAAGGCTTTAATGCCACTGGCAGAAACTACTGTAAACAATGGCCAAGAACGTATGTAGGTATTTCACGGGGACTGTTATCAACTATCGATTATCTGCAGTATCCATTGTAACCAAGTGGGGTGCCCAATGCCGCAATGCGCAACACAAACCAAAATTACAATCGGCTGTTTAGAATAAGTTCTATTTATGTTCAAAATGGATGGATGGATTTTGTAATTTCTGGATTGATTTACAGAAAATCATTTACATTTACGGGAGTAGTGTACTCTGTTATCTGTGACGGGAGTGTTTCCAGATTAATGAAATTGAGAATAGCTGATCATAACTTTTGATCGTATTGCACATTTACAGACCTGCCCGCTTGCAATAAAAAATGCAGCTAGACGATTGCAGTCCTCGTGTATAAATACCAACCTTACAACATCAATGGAGACGGTATGCACATCAGAGATGTAGTGCACACTGAATTTTTGTGATAAGGGTTCGGTTTAGCTATGCAACAATAACATAACCGGTAGAAGTGTGTTAATGGATCCTCTGTAAGAATGGTGTACCGTACCACAAGTTAGGCCGCTTTTGAAGAGCATTGTGTTTTGAATTTGATCGCCATCGTACATAGCACCAATTTTGTAGTTAACAGTTAATCAACTCTGCTATTTGCTGCACTTTGTCTAGAACTTGAAATGTTCTATGCATGTGATAGGATAGAAAACTCCCTTTTCACAGAGGACCTGCCATTTAGAGTTACCCACCATAGTCAAGTTATAATATTATATATTTGTATCAATACACTGTTTCATAATTAGATATAATTTCTAGGTACATATAATATATTTATAATTTTTAACAGAATATACTTACTATATTATCTATATTATATGAAAATAATACATACATTTATAGTACAGTAAAAATTACACATTTCGTTCGTAGGTGGGTGAAAATGCACACAAACTGGAAGCATGTGAGCAACCTTCAAGTACGAACGGTCACTCGATACGCTTGCATTGCAATCCATCATCCAACCGCACACAATCCGAAACCGGCCAGTTGAATTTGCCTCACGAATTACAAAATATGAATTTCGGTTAAGCGTCTGGGTCATTCCAGCCAGATAATAAAAAGTATATTTTCATTGTTGTAACCTATTTCATCGTTTGAGCTACACTACAACAAAAGCATTTCCTTAATGTTTGGTTTAAGCTCAAAGCTCAATAACTATGTAGCTCAGACAAGAGACGAGATAAGTCTCCACTACCTACACTTAGATCTGATGAAACGCTAGAACACTACACGAGTGATTTACAATCAGAATATTCAATTGACTAAACCACTAGCGCTACCTAGTGTATCACAGAATCATCCTCTGCCTTGAAGCGCTACCAAGGCCTCCCAATATGGCATACCTTCCATCTGTGAATATGCTTTATAATCTATGAATGAAAATTGTAATATTGCAATAGAGCAATTAATTAAGCTCGTGATAAGGGCCTCATTCAAAGCAGGTTTTAGGATTGTGTGCTTCTTGGGATGCATCAACAAGTGACTTAGATTTTCCAAATTGTACTGAAAACAATAAATATCAAAATAAAATTAACAACATTGACACATGCACTGATTTACTGACCATTAGTCAATGGTCAATCACATTAAATGCTGACAGTGGGGACTAGTACATCGCGAATCCAGCCCGTCGCGCATTCACAACGCATTTAACATGTATACAAAAATAACATTTACTTCGTTTGCTTGTAAACTGATCAAAATCCACATACGTAAGTTGGTAATTTATTGCCGACTACCAACGTAGCAGCAATGAAGAGAACACATGATTGATTTAAAAAGTGATCACAACAACCATTTAATAAAATAAGCTATATGAATATCATTATTATTATATTAAATATGAACGTATAAAATACAGCCAAACAAGCTAAATACGCGACGAGCATTTATAGCTCTCGACGATTCAATACACAACAATAGGAATGTAAGATACTTTCAAACGCCTAATGCAAGACTCAAATCTACACCAGTAAGGCATCAGATTTAAATTTGTATATCTAAATAAAGCTCCAGAAGAGAATAAATATTTAAATATATGGTATCATACAAATGCTACATAATAATTTTGATTTATATAAATGTAAACACTATGATTAAGTGATTTAGTCCAGGGCATGGGCATGTGAGCGAAGCATGCAGCGGTTTGGGGGTTTTGTTTCATTTTTCAAGCTCTTGAGTGTCGAGAATTGAATTTAAACAGTTTGAAATAAAATTAACACTACAAAGTACAAACATAATTTATATAATAACATCTATTATCTATATCTAGTATTACATAACAAAAATTCACCTAATAGCCCCTTCGAGATAAATATTCAGTCCCCAGATTATTATTATTTATTAATATTATCAGTAATAAAATAATGAAGTTGACTGTTGTGTGTCAAAAGATTTTAGTTTACAAGAACGATATTTCGATGAACGACCAATTAAAATTAAAGCAGAATTCGATGAACAAACGGGGTTAGTTTTACACAAAAATATAGAACGTTGACAATTAGTATGCATGCAGTGTTATAGTAGTATGTAGTATAATATTATGAAAGTCCACTGGTGTAAAAAATAAAAATAGAGAAGAACAGTGGTAAACTAGGTCAATTCCATGTTAATTCGTGAGCCACCCACTACGTACATGATTTGCAGTGGCAAAAGTAAGTGTTTGCAGAATGACAAACAACAGTACTTATATAATAATTCTATGAGCATTAGTAATTTTCACACCAAAGTTTGTTTTCGATGCAGTGTGAAACAAATACATATTTTAATTTACATTTTGCTGTGAAAGTGTAGTTACTGCTGAGATGTAATACTGTAAGAGTCTTTTAGCATATTTTGTCGGGTATTTCGAGATTGCTTGTAGTATCGTATGTGTGGGAAAGTCCTTCGGCGAATTTCCACATTTATTAGGAAGCATCAGTTATTACTATTTTATTAACCAAACAATTTTAAGTATCTTTAACAAAGAAATAATGTACTACTACTACTACTAGTAATATTTTAAATACAAAATATAAACACATTGGGATCGCATAGTTAAGTAAGACCAATTGCAATTAGGTGTATCACGACGTATGACTTATTTACTATAAAACATCACTACCGGTAGGCCTGTGATCTCTTTCTCATGGCAAAAGCTCACCACTAATTTGAGAAAACACATAACGTAACACGCACGAGTATGTACTGCCAGTTGTTGGTTATGGCACTTTGACTGCGTACCATTCACTTGTACAAGCTAACAAACAACGTTGACCACTCATTGCCTCTTTCAGTAATCAACAATAATTGATTTTCAACATTGAAATTTGAAATGTGTTAATATTAAAAAGTGAACATAACATAAGCAATCTAACAGGTAAGCTTTGGTATTGGTAGAGCCTTCCGTAAAGTCGCGATAAGATAAGAGCATCTCAGCATACCCTATATTGCTGAACATTCTTTAAGAATAGCATGTAAACATAACATTTAGTATTTACCTATATTGACAAGTCAAAGTCATGTTGTATATTGTTACATTAGAAACAATTTGATTCAATATAGAGACTTTTAAATACGAAATAAAATGCAATAGGATAGGAAAAAGGCTAGGATATGTACATGGGCAAAGGTAAAGTTAATAAAGCTGAAATACTTCTTGCAATTGGAAGTATGTAGTTACCCAGAGGCAAAAACGCCTGGGGGCATAAGTAACGAGTAATCGAGTATTATACGGATCCGAGCCTCTTTTTTCCAAAAACAACATTAATACAAGGTTTAAACTTAATTAAGAGAATATATATATAAAGTAGGACTTGCCAATGAGCACTCTCAACTTTCCTGCAGTACCTTGATGCCTTCCAGAAATAAATAAAAGTCTGGGATTCCTTCCTTTGGACCCATCCTATGGCAATTAACGGAATGGCGGGTTGCGCCAGCAAAACAAAATGCCACTCCTCTGATTTAGGGTGTACTTCAATCAATGCCCAACCTACTAAACTGATTATTGTAGACTTTTCTTTTGATTTTCATTTTTCATCAAATATTCCCTACAAAACTGTTAATCTGTTTAATTACTTTTCTCAGTGCCATGCAGGCATAATTTTATAATCTCTTGATGGTAATGTATCAACTAGTACACCTAACAGTTTGGCAGTTTGCAAGTCAATTTTTAATGAGCCTACTTAATTTTTTCATTTTCATTTTCATTTTTTACCCATTTTAAATCTCATCTCTAAAGAAAACTTTGCATAGAAATGGAAAAAATAATAAGGTTGAGCATCAGCTTTAAATGTAGTTGCACCATTTAGTAATCGATCATATAAGAGAACTGGGTGGGGAAATGCAGATATATACCTTATACAGTAGTACGTATACCTACAAACCAGGAACTTGCCTTTCAAATTTAATCAGCAACTTAATGCCACATAGCTGTGGTTGCTTTTGACAGATGTTTGTAATTTTGTCAGCCAGTCGAAGGAAAACTATCCAAAATATTGCTACATTAAAGCTAATTTCTATCTAAGAGCAGTGAAAAAGTTCATTAAAGTATTGAATACCAGACCAGTAAAGAGAATTTAATATTGGCATACGTATATGTTTAAATTTAAACCCAACCGAACTATATCTTTGTTCAGTAATCAATCATTCACTTGCTCTTTGGAAAGCACTAGCAGCAGCTGTTATGCCATTTAGATGTACAGATGAAGTCTACTTACGATAACTTGGAATTAAATGGGGAAAGAAACCTGCATAATGTAAGTAGAATTAGAGTAGGTATTATTTTTTAAATTTTTTTTTAAGGATGCCCGCTGTAGGGTAAACGTGAGTTTTCCCGGTGTGACCCTCTTCAGGTGACATTGGGTAGTAACATATGGCTTTGGTTCAAACTCCTCTCGGATTTGGGTGACCCGAATCCGCACGTTTGAAGTGCCAATTCGTATCTAGCTCAACAGTAACTATCAATTCTACTACAACCATGAAACAAATAAACTTAAGCAGAAGTGCAAACGAAGCCACAGGTTGTCTATAGGTAGTTTTCATTACCACGACTCTTTCATTTATGTAAATTTGCATGGTTTTAGTGTGTTCCGAAGGAGATCCAAATCCTTAGTACTATGGATTTGGGTAATGTTTGGATTGAGGTAGCTCCAGTACACGAGTATCCAATACCATCCCTACTAATTAGGGTACCTCATTGTCCGCAATAGTGTTTGAAGAGATAGCAGTGATCTTTGCGATCTTTGCTAAAGAATGAACTACCCAAGAATAGGTTCTCTTCCAAATATTTTCACAAAAAAAGATGTTTGTATGCGTGTGTGCAATGACCGATAACTCTATACTGGCAAGAGCTTAGAACTTTCAAACAGAGAATGAGGGAGGAAGTTTAAACTTTAAACCATATGAGCAAGAGACTTGTGCATTAAAGCAAAACTGTGGGCTAAAAACCGGTAGCATCAACACTGAACAGGGGGGCATTTAATTTCACAGGTCTTGTGGAGATATCTCGTACGCTGCTGTGCTGTTGAAAGTGTGGCCTTGGCAACTTTACTCCTAACATAACGGAACCAATCATGTATCAACAGTTATACTCAGATTTAAACTTAGAAATGAAATGGTAAACAGACTAAACACGGTCCTGAAGATATTTAGCCAAAGAACAAGTTTCACCTGAAATAGCCTTTAGGTGCATATCTGTATTTCCCCAACCTCAGCACCCTCTCATCTGATTAACCTTGAACTTGCATTATTATTAAGACACCCTGAGTTTCTACCCAGAAGATTTTATTACTGAATAGTAAATAGGAAAGTGTTGACTGCGCAAGAGTCCGACATAACTGCACAAAGAGTTGCCGGCGCAAGAGCTCCTACATGAGTGTGCAAAGCTTCTTGAGGTCCGAGTCAAACTCGTCGTCCAGCTCTCGCATGTCGGGCGTACGCCCGAGTACGCTCGGCATGTACTGAGTCTGGCACAGACCCTCCCTCTCGTAGAACAGCATGTACGCAGACGAAGTGTCCATCTGTCCTTCTCCCATCTCCTGTGGAGCAACGCAGGAGAACATGGTCAAGTTAATGACCAAAACCAGTACTTTGTTTTAATTGAACACAACATGGCATGAACAATAGACCAGTACCACAGTCGTATTCACTTTGGGGTTTAAATCACATTCCTTGGTAGTTTTCTTAGTACACCGCTCGAGCCAAGTCAAGCAGTGCAATTAATTTATCTGTTTAAACTCGAGAACAATCATTACTTCATTTAGTCAATTAGTATGGTGGGTAAACCATTGTTTTTCTTTCAACGTGCATGAAAGGATCACATCCTCGTAATAGAAATGGCTTGAATCTTTCAGGACAGACAGCAGCATACACCCATTTACTATCTCTTGACCTAAGGGTGTTGAGTCATGTGACCAGCATTGTTGTTGCTGTGCATGAAAAATAGAAAATAGTACTATTGCCAAAGCAGCCAAATACATATTCCCATGAGCTTGCTATTGTAAAGAGTAAAGCTAATTTCAGTTAATTAAGAACTTCTCTTAGTCTAATTGGAGGGGCACTTGCATAATAACCTACGGCAGGGCTGCCGTTTTAACGGATTTTATCCGTTTTTACTAGGGGTGTGCGAATATTCGAAATTTTCGAAGTATTCGAGAATAATTTACTATTCGTATTCGATTCGAAACTCGAATAGTAACTATTCGAATTTCCGAAGTATTCGAATTCCCGAAGTATTCGATTTGAAATTCCCGCTAGTATGCAGGAAACTACATTACCGATCGACGCACCCTATCGTCAACTCCGCGCAACGTGTTTCAGCGGTCGTACCAACCAAACCAAGCTGTACCAACCTCGACAAACAACAGCATCTGATATCACCTTTGTCACGGCGTCGTTGAACGTAAGAAATTACTCCGAAAACGTGATGCAAACCTCATCTTTCTTGCGAAAAAGTTCTAAACATGGTCTTTTCTCGGGTAAATGCTCATGTAAAAACCCGCATAGGGCTCTCGTGCTTACAGATTACGAAGAAGAAGCGGGCCTTGAGCCCAAAACGGACATAGCCCTAGGCCTAGCCTAGCCCTACCCGCTTCAAAGTCTAGGCCCTAGCCTACGGCAAAAAAAGTGCGATTTGGTACTTTTTCAACCCAAAAGGGAACGAAGCCGAATGTATGCATTGCAAAAAAAATTAAAAACCCCCACAGGTCAGAACAACGAACATTGTTTTTAATTCCCTGTGCTTTGCACAATGCTAGGCCTAGGGCCTAGGCCCTACCTAGGCCTAGGCCCCTAGCCTACCTAGACCTAGGCCCTGGGCTAGCCTACTTAGGCCTAGGCCCTAGGCTAGCCTACCTAGGCCAACCTAGACCTAGGCCCTAGCCTGGCCTACCTAGGCCTAGGCCCTAGCCTGCCTAGGCCTAGTGCTAGGGGCTAGCCATTGAATTTTGCCAAGGCTAGCCTAGGGTAGACCTAGGACCAAAGATCCTATTATTAATTAATAATATTAATATTAATAGCCATAATAAATAAAACTTAAAAACAACTAAATGTTTATTTTTATGTGTGCGCACTGTTTTGACAACTATTCGATATTCGACTTCGATATTCGACTTTTTTACTGTGTACTATTCGATATTCGTATTCGAACTCAAAAATCACTATTCGCACACCCCTAGTTTTTACGGATATTAAGGGTGCAAAACGGATAAACGGATTTTTAGTCTTATTTACGGATATTTTGTTAATTACGTTTTCTATGCTTATTTTCGTATATTTGAATCTGCGCGGGCTAATTTCGATTGTAAACATTGAAGGCGGGGCGATAATCGATTCGACTTTCGATAGGGGGCGGAGCATGGGCGGAGCCGTGTCCCAGATGTAGTAGGAACTGCCTTTGTGTATCCAATCCCTACTGCTTCCATTTGAGAAACAGCCAAGCACAGTTCTGTTGCTTTTAGGGAGGATGCAAGTTAAATTTAACAGCCAAGAGCCTACAAAATTGTTTTCTTTCGTTTTTGTTTATGAAGTTTGGATTATGTGATATTAAAAGTGAAAAATAGAATTAGTATATTATTAAAATGTTATTATCAAGTTCTGCAATGTTATTATAGAACACAACACATGGGCCTAGGCTAGGCCTAGGTCAAAATTGTGATGCAACATTCATAGGGCCTAGCTAGGCCTAGCCCTAGGCCTAGAATTTTTTAACCAGGTCAGAAAATATTATTTTAATGTTTAAAATGGATTTTCTGTAAATAAATAACATTTTAAATTTTTATGCAATCTTAATTAAAGCAACCACGGGCGTTTCTGGCTCCTTTCTTCTCGTCTGTGCATAGGCCTAGGCCCTTGGCAACTTTTAGGTGATGATGGCACTTATCCATTCTCATAGTTTGATCAATGAAATCAACGATTTTAGACTTTTCACGGATATTTGCAGATATTTAACGTCCTCATACAGGATTTGAAAAAAATATCAGTGGCAGCCCTGACCTACGGTATATGAGTAATATGGGATGTGCCCTTTGGGTATAGGTAGAGGCATGAAAATTTAGCGTTTTAGGTTATTGATGCTAAATCAGTGAGTATGCATTCTTAAAATCGCTACAAAATGCCAAATTTACTGAAAATAAGCTTTACCTATACCAATTGAGAATTGGTTTAGCATTGTATTCTAACGTTTAAAGTGACTACATTGACATTGAAATGTTTCTATAAAGCATTGAATTCATTCCCTATTAAAAATACAAGAAACTCCCCACATTTGGGGTTTTGGTGGAAAGAAGAAAATTAATGCTACAAAATACTAAATTTGGAAAAATTAATGCTAAATATTCAGAATATAAATGCTATTTTTTCATAGCTCTAGATCCAATATCAAACAGAAACACCTGGTTCCAACATGAGTCGAGTTGGGGGATGACGCATCAGTCACCAATTTCTTGGGCTACAGACTGTTCTTAGTGCTTGCTAGACAGGCTCAGTCTTCCTTGCTAGATATAATTTAGCTATATGCTTTCATAAATTTTAAACTGTGATAATTAGCCAGCTGTAGGTAAAATAACAAACCATTTACATTTTCCTCCAGCAGGACAATTTGTTCTTACCTTACAACTGCTGTCGTTGTAACAATACCACTTGCCATTCGGGTTGCAGGCATAGGAAACGTAATGGCCTCCACCCAAGATACCCGAGTGAGACTGAAACAAGAGAAAACTCACAGTCAGACGGGCGTGGTAGGTTTGTCACTCAGGCTGGATGGTCCTGTACAGTTGAACTGCAAAGATGGCAGCTCATGTGAATATAAATACGTACTTACTTCAATCAACAACCTGTAATTAGTGGAAAATAGGGGTAAACATCAAGTTTTGAAATTTTGGAAGATAAACTGACACTCAGTGTCAAATTACTGTAGTTTCCAATTAATGGAAAATTGGTAATTGGGAATTGGTTAGGTGCAAGTAGTAAGTAGGCCTACAAAGAATTCTAAAAATTTCTCCTGTCCTGTACAGCAAGATTGACTTTCTGACAGATTATTACATTTTTATTTATGTGCCATAAATGCAGTCTAACAATAATTTTACACATACCCACAACGTGGTATTTCAAAAACATTTTTTTTAGTAGTTTTCATTTGGAATTGCATTTTTCCCCCTGAATTTGAGACTTAGGCTACTATAGGCCTCTTAGGCATAATAGGTAATAATATGTTACTTACAAACTTGGGATATGAAATAAAGAAAGTATTTACTTAAATTGTTATGATAGGCCTACACTTCCAATTTTGAATTGTCAACACGAACCACACCAGAAATATAAATTTTGAGAATTCAAATAAGCCTACATAGACATAGTACCTACAAAGTATAAAATCTTATCAAATGAATGTGTGAAGTGGACCCAAATGCACTCACCACAATGGAGTATAGGTTGTACTTGAGACTAAATGGGTCCGTCTCCTTCGCTAGTCGGTGCTGGTGGAAGTCTTGCAGCGCGCCGTCCAACACTGGAGTTCGAACCAACGACGTTGACTCGAGCCTCTCTCGTCTTAACGCCTCTAGCCTCTGGTTCACTCCGTTCCGACCATTCACAGCCTTGTTCTCAGCAGTCGGGCTGTGAATAGCATCTCGGTCGCCGTTTAGCGGGGTTGGCTTGAGCTCCTCATGGCCGTCCTCATAACTTAACACAACAACAGGGAAAATACCAGTCTAATTAGACTCGTTTTATGTGTGTAATTAAACTAGGAACATGAACAAACATATTTCATTAGGGGAAAGGTACAGAAGGACAACAGTTTACCTTAAAAAACGTCAGGCATGTGACAGAGACAAACCAGTAGCTGATACGTTACACACATCACTCAGCGCGAGCAGGGCTTAGATGTAGTTTGATATCACGCTGGGTGATTGATTACCGTATTTACTCGATTGTAGGTTGCACACCAGTTTTATGCATTTTAATTTTCAATTCTATGTGGACCCACAATCGAGATAATATGATCCAGTAGTTATAAGCATAGTTTGCGACTTTTATTTAAATCCAAGGTCGATAAAAGATCCACGAGTGAGTGTACTTACAAGCTATCGCCTATCACTCCCTCCTTGATCTCGATGTGTCTTATGACTGTTTGTTTAGGCACAGAAGCTAAGTAGGCCGTCGGATCGAAGTCTTTGAAAGGAAAGTTGACAACTTTTTGTGATTTCACCCATTTGCCATTCACAAACTGGAATCTCTTCAAATGTACAATCTGAAAAGAAAGAAATACATTAGGCCTCGAGTATTAAATGTTATGATGTCTAGAAAACTGACTAAACTAGAATTTACTAGATGGTTATTATTAACAAGTGCCAGATAAAATAAGCAGTGTTAATAGATATAAATAAAATGATCGGACTAAATTAGGCAACAGTTTTGTGTGGTTCTTCTTGCCAGATCAAATCAGCTGGTAATCTGATTACAGTATGTGGCATTGTTTTGATGTAGTTCACAAGAGCATTCAATCATTTAACACTGAAAAGCATAAGAAACTACTAAGTAAGTACTAATGTCTTAAACGGGTTGGGAATCGTATACCTACCAGGATTGGTGGTAGCCTCCAGATCTGCAACTTCTTACTTGCCAGCTGGTGTTGTTTACACTTGGAGCAGTAATACTTCTCATCGTCTCCAAGATGCTCCTCTTTGGTGAATGCCTCTAGACAGTAGTCTAGGTTGATAGGTTCGGACTGCTGCTGCCTTGTTAACGCTACACTCTCGTGCTCCACACACACCTAGAACAGGTTTGGTTGGTGGTCGGAGTTGTTGGTTGTCAGGCTATAAGAGTTGCTGAGTTTGGAGCAGCCCTAGCATTTGGGTGTGCCTACAGTACAATAGACAGTCTCCTACTGAGTATCTATAATAATTGTAACTGAGTGTGCCAAGTGCCAACAAAAATGAAAATAAATGGATGTGGTTACTAGGGTGGGCCGAAAAACAACATTTTGTTTTTTTTAAATCGTACTACCGCGGAAAAGTTGCGAATTGTGGAGACTAAAAATTTTTTTAAAAAAATTTAAAAATCGGTTCATATCTTCCGGTCGCGCATGTGCTCTAAAGTTTTCCAAAATTTGGAAAAATTCACATTTTTACGATAATTTTTAATATTTTTAACATAGAAGAAAATTTAAAATATGAAAAATTCGAGCTTTTACATTCGGGAAGAGGCTAATTTAAAAATGTTAAAAATTATCGTAAAAATGTGAATTTTTCAAAATTTTGGAAAAGTTTAGAGCACATGCGCGACCGGAAGATATGAACCGATTTTTAATTTTTTTAAAAAAATTTTTAGTCTCCACAATTCGCAACTTTTCCGCGGTATTACAACTAAAAAAAAAAAAAAAAAAAAATCAAAATTTTCCAAATTTTGGAAAACTTTAGAGCACATGCGCGACCGGAAGATATGAACCGATTTTTAAATTTTTTTTAAAATTTTTTAGTCTCCACAATTCGCAACTTTTCCGCAGTATTACGACTTTAAAAAAAAAATAATGTTGTTTTTCGGCCCACCCTAGTGTTTACCATTAACATGGGATAGCATAGCATGCTCACAGATACTATTAGTTGCAAAAATACAAAGGTACTAGAAGTAAAAACAAGAAAAACACTACCTTATCAAAAACAACATTTTGATTTTACATGCCACAATAACAAGCCTACAATTTAAAAATTATTTCTTGGCACCAGTTTTACGTAAAATAAAAATTGCAAGAAAATAATGAAGATGACAAAGGAAAATCAGCATTGTTTAAAAAAAAAAAAAATGTTTAAGAAAAACAATAACACCTACGGGAGTGCTCCCGACTAACCAAATTGAGAAATAAAAAATCAATGCCATACTAATTATGTAGTGTACCTCCATAATACAATACCTTTTTAACTCATTTGTAAAGTTTTACTGATGGGCCTATTTGACTTCATGTACAGTACTATATTTTGGTAGATAACGTACCTTCTCCTGTGAGGTCTGGTAGCGTAGGTGCAGAGCGGTGGGGTCCCAGTCGATGGCCAGATAGCTGCAGCTGTAGTTGAACTCTGCCTCACAGCACTGGATGCGACATCCTCTGCAGAACCTGTACCACGGACACCAAGCGCATTGCGAGCCGTCTCGCTGAACAGCCTTCAGTACAAACGGGAACTCGTAGCCCAGGCTGTCGTCACTAGAATAAGAAGGTATGTCACGTTACCATGTTATTACTAGGCACTAGTATTATTTTGAAACATGAATTATTGAAGAGGTCACAGGTTGGAAAATCATAGGTAGAGCATAACACACAACTATTCACACCACACTATTGATGATTGCAGATACCGTATTGTTCCGAATATAGCGCGATGTTTTTTTCCGAAAATACAATCTCAAAAACAGCACTCGCGTTATTTCCGCGCGCTTGCATTTGAAATAGCGCCTGAACATAGGCCACGCCTCTATACAACTCCCGCGCATCGTCTGCTGCGCTTCGCCCCGCCCACCCACTCGATGCCACTGAACTCGGCCGAACCTTGGGCGAAACTGTCTGCTAGTCGTCAGAATCCTTAGCCGTGATCACATCGTGACCTAGCTTGACCTACATAGATTTTGTTCGTCGGGGTTGTCTATCTACGTTGCTAAGAGTCTACGTAACGTAATAATGAGTGATGAAGGAGAAGATGAAATGGCTCAAGATGAACAAATGAAGACTGCTGATCGCGTGGAAAAGAAAGGTTCCTCTGCCTTACAAATCAGCAAGGGATTGCAAAGGAGCTAGGCCTAGGCCTACGACGTAAACATTGAAGACCAGGAATCAGACTGGTGAACTGTGGTTGACATGTGAGCTTGTGCTTGGCCCTACCCTGTTAAAAACCATAGGCCTAGGCCCTAACATTGTTCAAAATGTTTTGTTATAAGTGTTTCATGTACATTTTAATTTTCTTTGATTTTTTCTTTTTTCTTGAAATGATTCTGAAAAATTGGGGGTCGTGTTATATTCGAGGTCGTGCTATATTCGGAACAATACGGTAATTAATAATCAGAAGGTAAATTAAATTGCTAGTTCCAAGTCATCATAAACTGGTGAAAAAGTGTGTGTTGAATGAACATGTGTACCTGTTCTTTCACAACTTGTTACATACCTCTAGCATGCTCGATAGGCCTCTTTAAATATATGCTTTGCTAACCCAGTTTTATAAGTCCAATGGAAGCAGAACCCAACAGCACAAATATTTGAAATTCAAAATCTTGACTGACCACAATTAATTACTATTTTCAGAGTCAGTATTTGAATGTCATTTCATTCAAATTGGTGATCATCGTGCATTGACAATAGTGTTGTGATCTCTCGGCCATTGACTTAGTACTGGGAAAGCCTATTCTAGGTAGGCCTACCCATTCTTATTTCTAGAATAATATTTACCATAGTATTTACATGAAACTAAGACTGTGATTTTTCATTTTTCAAAGTGAAATAATGAGGGGGTTGTCTAAAATTTGCATCTGTGTGTCATAAGGTTAAGCATCCTGAAAGGAGTAAATTCAAAGTTGTCTATTACATCATTTTATTACTTTAAAGTACAACTCACCAGTCTTGTGCGTGGTTAGGAGCAGCTGTCTCTGAGGGGGGGAGGGGGGACACTAGGCGGGCAACCTGGACCCACACAGCTTGGTACAAGTCTTGATGTGTGGTAGCTTCGCCACAAGGCACGATCACGGGTAGGCCGAACAGGCTGGGCCTGTCTTTCTGAGAGGAGAGGAAGTAGACGTCCTGACGATTCTACAAGCCACAAGAAAACAAAAATTAAACACGCACCCGAAACATAATCACTGGTACGAAGTTTAAAGCACTAAAACGGAAACTTAACTAGTAACAACTCGTGTAGGTAAGTTAACTGACCATTTTCCTGTGCAGAGCCGTGATGAAGCCGTGCTGGGTGTTTGAAGGTTCCGAGTCACTGAGCGCCGCTAACGACGCTGAGCTAGCGTTGCTACTGTTGGTGCAAGACTGTCTGAGGTGAGACACCGGCGACATCTCTTCAGTGGCCAGGGAACTACTCGAGTTGACTAAAACCTGCAACATAACCACAACCCAACGCGCTCATAGCCGACTGTCTTAGTGCCGGGCACGTCAGCAAGACATTCCACATAACATCAAGTGTGTTATTTTATTACACAAGAGTGAACCGATAAGTTATTATTAAAATTCACCCTATTTATTATAAATAAAAAGGAAAAACTTAATTCTTGATCAAATTAGCTGAGAAACATCCCCATAGGCATAGGTGGAATTGACATTATTTAATAAATTACTAATACATCCAGAATTAAAATACTCAACCGGGGATTGAATCCAGGTCTCCTGCTTGCGGGGTGAAATGATCGTTCAATACTGTTTTTCAGCGTTTTTCAATTTCTGGATTATATTTAATATTGTCATGAGTTGCTTCTAGGCAAACATACAGTATGCATGCAGCTGTGTGTGACGGCAAGGCACTATGTATTAGGGCTGGGCAAAAAATCAGTATTTCGATATGATATCGATAAGTGGAAATATTTTCGATATCGATGGCAAGCTTAGTATCTACAGTTTCATGCCCTAGATAATGGTGGAAAACCACCACTCAACCCGACATAGTTGGAACTGAGTTATGATGATTATTATTATCGATATTTGATTTCATATCGAAATATCAAAATTTACACAAAAAATGCAAAATTTCGTAATTTTGGTGGAGGTGCCGGGTAGGTAGTCTTAATTAAATTAACCTGGCTGGTGCATATGGTGGAGGTGCCGGGTCATAAAACGCGATTGTGAGATCATAAAAATCGTTAAATAGGTTTATGGTGATACCTTATCAACCCTATTTAGCCACAAATTATGAAAAACAGACCCACTCTTTTAATATTTTTTTTGATTATGATTTTGATTTTTTTTCCCAAACAATTACATTTTGATATATTGATATCATATCGAAATTTTTCGTGTAGTATGGATGATTGAATGATGTCATAGCCCAGCCCTACTATGTATATTATCTAGTATCTACTTGTGTGATTCAAACATTTACATCGTAGCATGAATCAATAGATGTGCTGTCCATTCCCAATGGATAACACCAACAGAATAAGTAGGCTAAATTGTAAATAAATAGTACTAATTAGTCAAAAGCTACATATGGACAGGATTGCACTACAGTGACTTTAGTTTTTATGTTTGTTGTCAACACAATGAACAAGCCTAGCGTGGCTAGTGGTGTTGATTTACACACCATCAAATTAAAACTCGGGTCATTTACAGGAAAATTTACAGTTGAAACAGTAAATTTGGTTTGGTTGCTGTTGCTGTAGGGTTCTTTAACTTCTAGCATTCTTTTCATTGTTCACTTCATCATTTCATGAATCCAGTCTTTGAGGGCCATAGTTAGGTCTAATTGTAATAGGGAAATAAAGGCTAGTCTAATCAACTACACCCTACCAATGTTCAGCCGGCACATGCTTCTTACTTCTTAGTTCACTTTCTTTTTTAGGTTTAAATTCCACTAATTTGTCGGTGTGCACATTTTTAAGGGTCATGAGAATATAATGGCTGATAGTTAAAATTTTCTCAGTTGGGAAAGGTTTTGTAATCGTATTGTCTTGGACCAATCAAATGTGTTCCAAAGATTATATTGTCCCTTTAAAATGTGCATTTAGAACAAAATTACTACAACAACCATCGGTCCATCATGCATTAGGGGATGCATAGTTCCAAAACCTATTGGCATGAGTTCAATGAACAGTATTAGTGCATCTTTTAATTTTCCAATACCATCCCTGTTAGTTAAAAGTTTATAATTAGTCAGCATTTCTAGCTATAAAAAAAAAAAATGCTGCCAATTGAAAATTTGGTGCCATAGAAAACTAGGAGTGGAAAGTCTACGAAATAAAATCGGAAGAGAAAGACTTTGATGGTATGGGCACGTACAAAGAATGAAGCAAGATAGAATCCCAAGAAGAGAATTGAAACGCACATGGGGGGAGTAAGAAGAGTTGGACGCCCAAGAGATAGATGGAGGGACCAAATAAAATGGAACGTTGAAGAAAGAGGAAAATCATGGGATAGAAATAGAATTAATGAAGAAAGACTGGGAGGATAGAAAGAAATTGAGAGAACTGGTAGAAATGCCTGTCATAGAAGACATCGGAGAAGATGAGCAGGTGTTGAGCCTGCCTAGCAGCACTGAAAGTCCACAGCCCGATAGTTTTTTATTTAAAATATGGGAAATATAGATTTTTCACAAAAAACATACATTTTCAAACAATGCAAAGGGAAAAATTCATATTTATCAAACAAAACAAAAATTATAAAATCCGTCTGGTAAATGTTTAGATGTATTGTTTTTTAATCTTAAACACCTTTCACTTTAAAAAAAAATGAAAATTGTAAAAGCCTTAGCAATATCCCAGCACCATAGCAAAATTGTAAAATTGCAATTATTAAGAAAAATAATTGTTTGATTGCGCTCAAATTTCACACGATAATTATAATTCATAAAATTAAGGTTCTGTGAAAAAATCATTACAATCGGATAAAGCATGTAGGTGTTATAAGTCGAAGAATGTTTTAAAAATTTAAAAAATCCTAAAATTGCAATTTTAATAAGAAATAATTTTTCGATTGCGCTCAAATTTCACACGAATATATTAATTCATAAAATTAAGGTTCTGTTAAAAAATCATTAAAATCGGATAAAGCATGTAGGTGTTATAAGTCGAAGAATTTTTAAAAAAATCGAAAAAAATCGTAAAATTGCGATTTTCATGAGAAATAATTTTTTGATCGATTTTTCGAATCGTGCAATTCTAAGTTCAGAGATTTCGAAGGCCTCCAGAAAATTTCATCGCGATTGGACTGTCGGTTTAGCCGGAATCGTGCTAACGAACAGACAAAAATACAAAAAAAAAAAAAAACATTCCGGATTTTTTTCTCCAGTGTAGTGAAATGGAATCTTCGCTTCGCTCGCTACGCTCATCCAATTATTATTAATTTATTATGCCTAGTCATTCTTTTGTTGACACAGGAATATCCTTGAATGGTATTGAACAGTGAACACATGGCACATACATTGTAGTCGAAGCAGATGACTAATTCATTTCCCACACTGTGCAGAGTCTCAGCTCAGGGAGAGCTTGACGCCGATGGACTCTTCTTTGTCTCGTCTGTTAGTCACTTGATTTGTTTTGAAACTGTCAAATGCTTTTTTAATTGATTGGTTTAGATTGGGAAGAGTCGACAGGTTGGATTGATGATATGTGTGAGATGGTGTTATGTTTTAAGTCAAGCATTTAAGAGATAACACTTGTGAGATAAATTAGACAGGACAGCATATTAATAACGATTATTGATTAATGAGACATTTTTGAAAATTCTTGCTTCTACTCAAAGTTCTACTGTGTTCTGTGGCGAGTAATGTAGAGAACAGCCACTCACAAAAATCCTGCGCTGTGGACAAAATTTTGCACTAGGTTGGGATAAACTTAATATCATGTTGTTATTAGTGGTGGCGTGCAGGGTCCACTAGATACTTATGCTAAGCTGCTGTAAGCTGGGTCTTCTCACCTGATGTAAACAAACCACCATCTTAGTTCCCTGCGTGTGTTTTAAAAATAATCTAGAGCGCTCCGAACACGCTCTGTGATATTATCCGTAGCAGAATGTGCTATGTTTTTGTTTTGTTTTGACAGATCATGGACAGCAAGGATTTGGCATTGTGGATTATTACTAGGGATGTGCGGGTAGTGGTTTTTGAACTCGGGTCGGGCTCGGGTCGGGTAATTGAAAGTACCCTCGGGCTCGGGTAATTGAAGTAGGCTCGGGTCGGGCTCGGGTAGTGAATTTTTTTTTATTTGTGAATTCATTTTTTAAAAAAAAAATCCTAGAAAACAGTTTTGCATTGGTTGCAGGTAGCCACTCTGGGCTGTGTTGACACGAAGTACTTCCAAATCGGCGTCTTATGAACTTTTGCTTGAGTAGGCCTAGTACAGTGAAACCCCGCTATTATCGTTTTCCTGCATCAATCGTTCGTTATTCTCGGAAATAATATCGTAACGATCGTTTTCTAATATTTCCGACCCAACCCCAAGAAAAACCGATGCGATCGCGTATTTTTCTCTTCCGGCCGACGAAATCATGCGTTTGTACCAGCCATGCATCTGACGAAATCGCGCGTTTGCACCAGCCTTTCGGTCTGACTCCGCCCAACGCTCTGCTGCGCGCAACGATGCGCACTAGATCGGACTTCTAGGCCTGCCGCCTAGGCATTAGACGATGTTTATTAGCGTTGTTTCTTTTTCACCATTCGCCTACGTACGTAATATTCAACTTGCTTTATGCCGTTATTAGCGTTGAATAACCAGAAGACGAGTAATGACGGTCAGTAGGGGCCTAGGGCCTATTACTCCAGCGGGGACAGCGCCGGAAGACGGGAAGAGCCAAGGACACAGCATCATAGCATAGCCGCGCCCACGTCGTAGCGATTGGTCCGCTCCGACGTCAGCTGTTCGTTTGGCGTGTGAGCGGGAGGTTTAAAAGGAGCAGATTGGCGTGTTTCTTTATTACTTCTACCCGACCCGACTTTTTCGGGTAGGAATTGACGGCCCGACCCGAGGTCGGGTAATTTTACCTACCCGAAAATTACCCGTTTTTCGGGTACCCGCACATCCCTAATTATTACCATTATTTATTACTTTTGTATTTAGCTAGATTGTAGTTACAACTCCACGATGAAAGATTGTATGTGCAATTGTGCATAAGCCTAGGCTATAGGCCCTAGTCATTGTGTGGGATTTTTTCATGGACCACAGCCTAGACCTTACCCAATAAAGCCTTCTTGTAGAAGTCAACGTAGAGCTTAGGTCTGGAGGTTACCCGCGTTCTAGGCCTAGGCCCTAGACTTAAATCAGATTCAAGTTCAAGTTTGCCTCATTAGGTTTTGGTTTATAGGCCTCCGCCTACATGGTGCAAGCATGGAGTTTAAATAGTACTGTCGTACCAAACTCCATGGTGCAAGTATGACTTGGACTTTGCCTCGGGTCCTAATATCCATTATGCAAATAAAAATTGAGATATGAAGTTGAAAGATATGAAAACTATTTACACCATAATGTTACCTGCAAATATAAGAATCGAAGATTATATAAGTGGTAGCCTATTTATGTATTAATTGCATTCAAATGTAGCCTACAACCGACTTCTGAAATTCACGTCCAGCTGCAGTCTGCTATTTGTTTACAAAATCTCCGGTCCGTTGGATAATGTGTTTGCGCTCTCAGTAGACACATTATCAAGTAGGCCTTGACTTAGGGAACTAAGATGGCGCTTATACATTGTGGAAGTACAAGCGAAGACCCACCTTACAGCAGCTGTTAGGTGTCTAGTGGACCCTGGTGGCGTGTTGTTGAGGGCCACCCAAGAAACTGCAGGCAGATGCCACTTTTGGGAGAGGAGTGTTTAGAATGAGAACTTGCGTGACCTAGATAATCAAGTAGCTAAATAGGGTATTTGAAAATTACTCGGAACATAGCAAGTTACAACATTATCGATACTATTAAGTTTATTTGTTTAGGAGTAAGTAAATAAATACTTATCCCAGACAATATAAACTTAGAGGTCATCACAAAGTGTTTATTATAAAATATTATGTAATATGCTATGTGTCTGGAAATAAAACTTACTTACTTACTTACATTACCCAGATCCAGTAAAGAGTGCAACCTGCACAACCGTAGATTATACTTTTAAGAAGACATTCCCCCCTGAAAGAGCATGCACACCCGCCATTCTATAATAGTTACAAGCGGAGTGACTGCAGCGCAGCCAAACCCGACTGCCAGATGGCGTGTGGAGAATATGTTAATACGTAATTAACATTGTAAATGTATATTGAATGGTAATACTAATAGAGCAATGGTCAAACTAATCTCTCACCAGAGCGCAGAACGATCGGGGTTTAGTCACAGTTGTCTGGACGTTGATAAATTATGATTTTTTGACAACATTATGACGTCATTACATTATTGTTGTGGTGGGTGACAGATTTCCTAACTGAGTGCAGAACGATCGACGTTTGGTCACCGCCACGTGTATGTTCCGCTGGAACCATAATGTAAAGAGTCCAGTGACCAAACCCCGATCCTGGCGAACCAGTTTGGCATTGCCCCATCAGCCTAGGATTAAGTTTCCACCTCTATAGCATGCCAGTGCAAACCCACCGCTCACATGTCCAGTGAACAAGGCACACCTGCTAACTACATTAGTGAGAGAGAGGTTCCTGTATATAAGAGTTTATATGTGAAGGATAAGAGACCAGAACAATGCCATTGTTATTAAACTCCAACTTTCATTTTATTGCGTAAAACCTTGAGTTCATAAAGGGTCATCACACCCCAACTTTCAAACTTTTATGATTTGGCCTGTTAGTACGGTAATTTGCTCCCCAAAACTAGAAATAAACATAGCCCCCCCCAAGTCTGTGTCTGGACTTTTCCAGCAACGAGCCTCTCCCCAACACATTCACTAGGTTAGAATGGTGCAAAATGACCTACGAGAAGGGCTACTCAATATCGTTTAATTCACTAAAAGTTGTAACAACTGTACTAAACCCGTTTTAACGTAAACTCTTCTCCAAATATCAACCTATTGCAAATCATTCGTAAATATTCCCCCTTTGAGTGGCTGACCTTGATATTAGGTTCATTATCAAACGTAAGAGGCCTCACAAACAATTTCTCTTGGTATTACAGCTGCATTTGAATCTCGAGGGTGAAAGGGGAAATCTCAGGTAAATTTGCAAGTGTCTTGGCAGAGCAGGCATTTAAATTTAATCTCAAATTAACATAATAACATTTAAAACTTCCAAGGGTATTTACACATAGGCTATTAAGTATTAACATGTCAGTTCCATAATAGTTGCCTGAACCAGCTAGGTTATCCTCATAAAGTCATAAACTATTATACTCAACAAATAATTTGGACCTTACAGTGTGGATCTTTTACTGCTTAACGTCTAGCTTAGAATAATGAGTCAGTCATAAACACACCCCTGTCCGAACACTTGATAGGTACCTTTAAATTTTGCAAGGAAGTATTTTTAAACTTACATTTATTTCTGTTCCGTGTTCCCCTCTAATCTTCCATATATACTATATAGTATTGTCAATCAGTAAGTGATTGTGTGTATCTTTCAAAGGTTGTGTTTAATATTCCAGAAGAAAAACTTTAAATTACTGCAGACGTCTCCACTCATCAAATCGTTTTTGAATCTATGTTTTCCAAGTCTAAATTTGATGACTTGACTTGATCATATTAGGCCTATATTTCGTGTTCGTTACTTTCTCACTCTTTGCTTGATCCTCCATATGTCTCAAGGCCTGCTCCTGGTCTCTCGTCAGTGAAGCGAGGAAGGGAGGAGGGATAGGGAGGGGAGGGGTTAGTGTGTTACCGTACCTTGAAGCATAGAAACGAAGCTGGCATGCAGAGAGTTGGGTTGCCCCTTACCTCACCGCCGCCACTGTCACTCTCCCGATCACCGGCGCCCGCTTGTATCGCTGACCAACAATCATCGGCGTTCACTTTGCTGTCGTCTGCACATCCCAACCGTGAGCTAGACCCGTTCAAGCCCGTGGCTGCAAGGAAATAGTTACATTAACACCGTTACTACAATAGAAAACTTAGCTCATACAGTTGTACCACTGGAAACACAATAGGGCTAGATGTATATATCTTGACCCCATTTCCAACATTAAATCAGGTTGGGGAGAGCAGTAGCGCACTACTCCGTTTCTTTGGCTAACATCTTCGTTGCCGGCTAGCCAGATTTTTACCCTCACAAAACAAGAAATAAATAATGAATGAAATGATCCTACCTCAAATATTATTATAATTCTCCTATCACTCTCTTCGAGACATTGATTATAGTGTACAAAAAATAAAAAATAACAAATCTACCTTACTTTGTAAGAGAAAAAGATTTATTTTGTTTTTGTGATTTGCCTACTTTCAGCTATGTCAAATTGCCCCCAGTACTTAAGGCTAGGTTTTATGTTCTTTATTCTTTCCAAACCTGTTAATCCTTCTCCAATCTAAACTAAACTAGCCAGTTGGCCTTTTCTACTCTTTGTAACACGTTACTATAAAATAAAATGTATGAGAAAGCGACAGTACCGTTCCCTAATGTCTTTGGCTGTATGGATCTCTGTATGGCCGTGAATGTCTGCGCTTCTCTTTGTGACCGAAGTGAACAGAGCGACAGTCGCTCCTCTTCGGTAACGAAGCATCCCGTCTCCGGCAGTTGGTACGCGTAGAGGGCGCCGCTGACCAGGGTCCTTATCTTCTGATCGTCGGGCAGGATGTTCTGAAGTAAAACAGGAACAGAATGTCAGATCTGAGAGAGATAGTTCTATCAGGATGTAAAGGTATTATATTTTGTATGCACACATTTTAGTCAAAAGAGTCTTTACAAGGAATGACATCGGGCGTCAAATACTGCCACAAAATGGGAAATGATGGAGTGGTATTTAGTATTTACAAATTGATTTACATAGAATGGATACAATGTTCAAAAAGTGTGTTTCAAACAGAGGCGGATTTACACTTGTTGGGGCCTGCGCGAGCCTGTTTTGGGGCCCTATTGCAGTGGCGGATCTAGGACATAATCACGGAGGCAGAGCCCTCCATAATTAGTGACAAAACAAGTTGTCTTCAAAAATCAAATTTTTAGAGTGCATTTGGTGCATTTTAGAAAAAAGTGGTGGGCTGAATGCAATACGGAAACAATGTACTTTGTGTGCGTCAATTTGTTTTGTCGTCGTCGGAAGAGTAGCTAGTAGGGATGACATCGGGTACTCGGGTACCCCCCGACTCCTAATGGAGTCGACTCCATTTTCAAGGAGTCGGGTAAAAAAAAAAAAAAATTTTTTTAAATGATAAATTGAATGAGATTGCACTTGTTGTCTCGTTAGTCGTTATCTTATCTCAAAACGTAAACATAACAAATCAGCAAGAGTCTTGGCCGGGCCAAGAGACAAGCAAGCTAGTGATACGTAGCGGGTGGAGGGTGGGGGGGTGGGGGGGGAATGGTCGGACAGCATTGTGTAACCCCACTGAAAATCAGTTATATAACTGAGTGGGTAGGGTAGACTCATACAATTTATTTATTATTTATTTACCTAGAGTAGTGGGCTAAAAAATAAAAATAACTTTTGCATAAAAAAATTTAAAAAAAAAATTAATTGCGGATCGGGGAGTTGACTCCTACCCGGTTCCCAAGGCTCCGGAGTCGACTACAATATTTACTACCCGATGTCATCACTAGTAGCTAGTGACATGTTAGGGGACTCTTTGTGAGGCTCACCCTGGCAGAAGAAAAAAGCAAGAGGATGAGAACACTTACTTTGATTTGAGCAGCCGTGACTTCGCACAGCCTCAGAAGGTGGGAGGGAATGCCACAGAGAGGGGCCAGGGCAGTCTTTATACTAATATACTTCTCCTCCATGTTCAGTCTTAATCCGTATTTCACTGGGATAGTTCCATCTAATCGTATAACTGAAACAACAACACACACAGTTATGAAGTAGCTGGTACAAAAATTAGTAACTACAGTTATTTAGGCAAAAATAATATGAAATGTCAAATGTCAAGTCATTAATTGCGGCGTTACCATCGCATTTGATGGATTCCTGATTCTGTTATAAGTACCTAGTTTAAACGTATATGGAGTGTTTGTAGTTGACGGTCTCTAGGCCTACCTACCTATGACTTGTACATGACAGTAGCTCTCCATGGGCAGGGGTAGAGACAAGTAGTTGAACGGGTCAAAGCGAACGCTCTCGTGTCCGCAAACCTTACACGTAACCTGAAACACAAACAACACACATCTGTAGGCCACAGGAATTTTAGTCCAATCCAGGTTTGTGGCATACTGACATAATGAATAGGTAGGCCTATATCAGATAATTTGCACACGTCACAAAAACATCTGTGGAATAAATTTCAAATATTCTATGGCAAAACACTATAAAAGAATTGAAATAAACAGGAATACCAATAAAAGTGATTTTAGATTTGGAGACAAAACATATAGGCCTAGTCCAACTCATTAAGAATTTTCTGGCTAATTGACAAGTCAATTGCAAATTTATAATTTTTATTTCAAATCAATCAGAAACTTTCCGACTAGCTTATGAAACCATGTCTGCGTACCTTGGACTTGAGCTGGCCATGAAACAGGTCGACTATGATGCTCTTGTTCCTCAAGATGTGATTCTCCCAGGCCTCCTGCGCTACCTCCACGTCCGGTCGCCCATCGGAATCTTTCAACTCGACGTAGGGTTTATCGTGGACCCGGTTCAAGTCCTCGTGGAGACCGTCCAATAGGAACGCAAGCAGCTCTTGACTGTCGTGCTGCTGGAAGCCGTTGAAGCGGGGCGCGTACTTGCCGATCGTCCACTGTTAATGCAAGCAGGTGTTACAGATTAGATTGGATTCAACCATGGACAAGGACGTGCATCCCGCACGTATGTCAAGCCAAGTAGAGAGCCTATGCCACCAAGTGCATGCCTTAATAATCATTGATCAATGATCAGTGATCACTAATCAGTTAGGTAACAAACATTTTTATAAAGCCACATAATTATTATTTGCCATATAAGAGCTAACGAATGTTCCATATCATACAGAGGTTGCTGTTAGGCGACTGTTGAATCTGACCCTAAATATACTTTTTGCCTTTTTGGTCATCTTGACTTTCCTTTACCATTGTTTGATTGGCCCATATAATATTCATTCATAGGAATGCTAAAAGAAAGGCATGAAAAATTGAAGAAGTTGTGTGAAATTTGTGTTACGATGAATTATGTTTCAAAATTTCCGTCACAATAATTTGGAATGGATATTTTATAATAAATTAAAAAGGAACTTTGGTTTCACTGTTTGATTTAGGTACCATATTTAGGAAGAAAAGAAATTTACAAACAGTCAAACATGCTATGAAAAGTCCTTTTTCCCTTGTCCTATTTTGTTTTCAGATGTAAATCATAAAATGAGTGAGAAATAAACAGTTCTAGTTCTCATATACCGTAAAGTACCGAATATAGGCCGACCTTTTTTTCATTATTTTAGGTCTCAAAATCCCTCCTCGGCCTATATGCGAGCATCGGCATTTTGACGCGCTAATTTCAATCACCAAGTTAAAGCGCCGTGTGACAAGAAAATATGTATAGTTCACTGCTTCTGTCTGGCGCTGCGCCAACAATACGGCAGGCATGGAGGACACGACGCTACCTCCAGGCCTACTGCATGCCTACTGGTGAGTGAAGTATGACGAGGAACAGATAACTGGGCGATATGAACCGGCCTGCTTGGAGATTGCGTCATAGCGCTACGTCATCACGGGCTCCGCGTCAATAGGCCGCGCGGGAAAAACGACCTTGGCACTGGCTCCGCGGAAACAGACCGCAGGAATAACGACGCGTGAAATAAAATTTTTCATTAAAAATTCCTTTTTTAAAATTTCGATGACCAAAGGAAGGGGGTCAGTTCAGGGTCGGCCTATATTCGGTACTATACGGTAAATATTAACGATATAGGTAAACATTTATGATAAACTCATTTTTAAATTATCCAAATAAAAAGGTTGAATATCATATGGACATTTCACTCTCAATCTTCCCTTCCCTAAAGCCGTGAAACTTGCAACAAAATGAATGGATTCTCACCCTTAGTTTAAGTGGTGCGATGGTCTTGGCTGTACCGCTCCAGATGTCGTGCATAAGATCGCCATATCGCTTGGCAATGTGGCCCTTCATGCCCAGGGGATTTGTCCTGCAAGTACAGTAGTAACATATTATGCTAGGTCACAATATTATGCAGAAAAACAACTAAAAACTAATTTAACTTATTGACTAATTTGTAGGGGTCTGCGGGTACCCGAAATTTCGGGTAATTTCGGGTTTTGAAGCATACCCGAAATTCGGACTTTTATAAATGTAAATCGGGTTTTTTTCGGGTAGGCCTAGGCCTAGGCCTAGGCCTAAATTGCCATTCAGGAATGCTACAAACGAGAGATCAAACATGATATTTTGTTATTCTGGGAGTTAATAACTGGTACTTTTCTACCAAGAACATTTAGCTTTATAAACTAATAAAGCCTTAACCACTTATGAAAGTTCTAGAGAATTATCTGGTAGACAAGCCAAGACGTTTTCCACAAAGCAATTACACTTTGCGATGACTGTAGAGACCATGACTGCCGACATCGCGAAGACGCACTGCAACTGCCCGTTTTGTGTGAAGTAACGCCAACTAATATCACAAGTGTTGTGGAATTTTGACTTGATTGAAGTCTAAGTTATTATAAAATTAAAATTAAATGCATAATAGTTTCTAAACAAATGATATTTTTATTTTTATGAATTTATTTCCCTATCAAATGAAAATTTACTAACAACATCTTGCTAACTTGACAAGTTGTCGTTACTCTTGTACATATGCAGCACTCTACCGTCGCCGGACGAGAAAGAAACCACGGATTCGTTACCGCTAGCGCAACCTGTCGGTTCACACAGTAACCTAACCCACCGCTTACTTGATGGTAAAAATTAATAATTTTCTGGTATTTTTCCATCAAGCAGGCAGTGACACAAACATTTCCGTCGATTTCCGTTCCGTTGTAGTAGCCACAGACACGTTTAAAGTTCGCTTTGAAAGTTGAAATGGGTAATGTCACGGTTTAAATTTAAAATACTACGTTTCTAAGTTTCTTTTATTTGTATAGTATTGCTTTATGAAATGCGCCGTTGTCTTGTGGACAGTGAGGAGGAAGATGTTGATGGGAACTTAGATCACCAGAATGTAAGACCAACAACAGATGGGCCGAATGTAGCGCTAGCCCTAGGGCAACCTGGGCCTGCCTTGCAAGGGCCTACAAAGGGATCGGCGATATGGGAACATTTCGCTCACGTCTCTAGCGTCTTGGCGCAATGTAAATATTGTAATACTCGGCTAAAAACCGAGTATGGCAACACGTCGTCGTGTAAACGGCACTTGGAAAAGAAACATAATGGCAAGTTCCAGGAGATGAAGGTAGAGGAAAGTAGAAGGGCCCTTCTCAAGCAACAAACTCCTTGTTCCAAACGTGTCAAGAGCCCCAATAGTGAACCAAAACAATCTACACTGGACCTGCTTCAAGAAAAGAAGGCGTCTTGGTTACCCAGTAACCCAAAATCCCAAGCTATTACAAGGTAAGTTCTAGGCCTAGGACCAAGGCTAGACCTAGGGTTATAATTATTTGAAATTCAGTAGGCTAGGCCCTAGGCTTAGGCTAGCCTAGGCCAAAACAGGCATATAGTGTTGGACTAGGCAGGCCTAGCCTAGGGCCTAGGCTAGGCATTGAGTTTCAAATAGGTAGGGCCTAGGCCTATTTAAAATCTAATGGCCTAGACCTAGGCCTAGGCCATGAACTAAATTAATCATGACTGAGCATAGGCTAGACCCTAGCTAGGGCCTACTGCAATGTAGACTTAATACATGGCATTTAATTTGTAGGCTAAATGAAATATTAAATGGTCAATTACTCAATTAGAGATTTTGTTATCTAATGCTCATATTTCCTTCTATTACAGAGCTATTGGTGAATGGATGTGTACGGACCTACAACCGTACACAGTCGTTGAGGAGGTCGGTTTTCTTAAAGTAATGAAGTTAACATGCCCAGCTTATGCAGTACCATGCTCTACTACCTTTTCAAGGGGTGTAATTCCTAAAATTTATGAAGAAGAAGTGGCGAAAGTAAAAGCTGCAATGAAACTTATGAAAGAAGAAGCACAATCACTAACTTTGACTTCAGATATGTGGTCGTCAAAAGCCAATGACCAATACATATCTTTGACGTCGCACTACATGTCAAAAGTCTTCCACATAGTATCACACTGCTTGGGAAATTCGGAATTCCCTGGGCCTCACTCTGCAGAAGCAATATATAACAAACTAAACGAAATGCTAGCTAAATGGGATTTACAAGACATTGATTCCATAATGCCAGTGTTTGTAGTAACTGATAATGCCAGAAATATGAAGGCTGCAATAAACTTAAGTGATTGGCATGCCACTCAGTGTTTTGCCCACACAATACAGCTAGTCATATCAGATGCAAAAAAGGAACATGGTGTTCCCAATGTCATCAGGAAAGTGCGCACGATTGTAACACATTACAACCACTCGAGCAAAGCAGAAAAGAATCTTCACAGGTGGCAAGCAATCCACAATCTACCAACTGTCAACTTGCCACAGGACGTACCAACCCGTTGGAACTCCGAGTACCACATGCTGAAGTGTGTGGTAGCATCTAAAGTTGCCATCGTATCAGAATTAACCGAAGCAGAAGATTCTGGCAAGGCAGAAATGCTACTTGCTGAAGAGTGGAAAACAGCAGCAAGTCTTGTAAAGATTCTAGAGCCATTTGCAGAAGCCACACAGGAGATGGGAGGGGAAAAGTATCCCACTTTCTCCATGATAATACCAGTTCTGACTCAGCTCATTCAGCTGCTGGATACCTTCACCAACACTCCCAATGAAAATGCCAAGGGATTTGCAAGAAGCTTGGCAAGGAGTTTGATGGCAAGGTTTCCGCAGTTCCAAATCGGAAAGGAGGAATCGATCGCAATGATGTTGGATCCCAGATTCAAAGACCAATATTTAGCGGACCCCATTCACAAAAACCAGGCCAAATTAAATTTGCGATTGGAAGCTACTAGAAGTTGCTCAGCTCGTGTAGGCCTACCAGAACCAAATGAAGAAGGTAGGTTATAACATTTTTTTATCTAGGCCTATCTCATTAAAAATAAATAGCAATAAAATTTTAATTGATAAACACAATAGTATCATATTCATTTATCATTATTCATTGAATAAATTATTAATATTTATTTAGGCCCAGGCCTAATATTAATAATGTCAATGTTCTTGTTTCTAGAACCTCAGCCGTCAACTAGTCGTCATACCCCTGCCACCACCAATCTCTCTCTATGGAGCATAGCAGACCGTGCCGTTGGGACTACCAATAATGAAGCCCTGGATCAAGCTACGATTATTAATGACGAGATTCGGTTCTACCTTGCATGTCCCGTCATCAATAGACTTGACGACCCACTGCTGTGGTGGAGACAAAATCAGCAAAAGTTTCCAAATTTGGCCACGATTGCCAGAAAATACCTAGCCATTCAGGCAACACAGGTGTCCAGTGAGAGACAGTTCTCTGTTGCTAGTAATACAGTTACAAGTCGCAGAGAACGTCTCTTACCAAGTCACGTTGAGCAGGTGGTATTCTTGCATGATAATCTGTGAAAAGAAGCTCCACTCACACAACATGCTTGTTTAATTTACCGATTGATGGGCTAAGTTTCCCTTAATAATTATAACTTAATCGTTACCCTAATTCTTTTTGGTTTAATATAGGCCTACTGATAGATGGGCTTACTTTCCGTTAATAATTATAACTTAATTAATCGTTAATTCTCTTTTGTAAGCTTAAGTCAGGGTGAGGCCATGGGCTTAATAGTTATCATTACCATTAGTTTTAAATCTTTCATTTAATTGCAAATAAAAATTGCAACAATAAATGTTGCATTAATTAATATTTAATAATGTGTCATTCTCATTACTCATTTGTAGTTACTTGTAGTAGTAGAAAAATAAAAAAATACCCGACCCGAACCCGAAATTAAGTTATTTTTTATTACCCCAACCCGAAAACTACCCGAACCTAAAAAGTACTACCCGCAGACCCCTACTAATTTGTAAATAAACTGACTATGAGTATGTGGTTAACAAGCTAGACATCAATGTCAAATTAATTAATACAAAAATGAACTTAAACTTGGTTCAAACTTCTATTAAGTTCAAGTTCAAATTTTAAACTTTTGCACAACCCTAGAAATAACTGATCACATTATTCTAGATTTACATTCGACTCCCACTGAAAGTCCTATCAACTAGCAAGTAAACTAGACTAGAGGCTCCCCATCAATACTAACCTGTTTAGCTCATAGAGGTGCATGTTGCCTGTGAAGTATTGAGTCAGTGCTCTAGTATTGCTCACGCACTGCAACGCTGCGTTCATGAAACACGTGTTGCCAAGGTTGTTAAGTCCGGTCGCTCCCTTTTCCGCCGGAACTGAAAGACATAGAACATCCTTCAGGAACGCGCTCGGCAGTCAACTGTGATACTGATAATACAACTGCTATCATCTTGTATCATCATATTCACCTCGATCACAAGCCATGGCTATACTTTAGCCAAATACAATTTATTGCAGTTTAAAAAAATGCACAACATGTAGGCTTCATCCACAGAGAATAAGTACCGGTAAGTAGTGAGGATACCATATTTATACTGTATTCACAAATCTTAGGCCTACATATAATAATTATTTTAATTTATACAACATGGCTACAGATTGTTATTACTTAAATCTAGATATGTATGTAACCTATTGATTCATAGTTTGGATTATAACACGGAAGTAAAAATAGCTAACTAAATTGCATGGTCTTTTTGACATATTATGATCTTGGGAGTCTTAAAATATTTCTCACTACGTAATTCTGTCAGAAAAATATGGTGTATACTTTTCGAGATATATTTATCTTGATCATGAACGTTGGCTGGTAAAAGTGGCACCATTATTTTACAAACATTATCGTTCAATATTATTATTGACCTTATGCAGTCACCATCAACAATGTTCATCTTAATAAGTATAAACAATAATTGGACTCATCATGTTCTTTTAGTAAATTAATATAGTAGGCCTATTAAAAAAAGGAAAAGCAATATTTTGGGTACTTTCACTACCCTTCAAAAGGCCTTTTTTTTAAAATTTACTAAAAGAACATGATGAGTCCAATTATTGTTCACACTTATTAAACGTAACTGTTCTAAGAATCTCAGTAGTTATAAAATGTTCATCTTATTGTCGGCCATCCCTAATTCCTGTCTTGTTCTTAATAAGGGCCTGCTAGTATCAAGAAAAGCAGCAATTAAAAAGGGCACCTCTAAATCCCAAGAACTTGGCAAGCTACCCACCCTGTTTCCTCTTGTCCTGAAGTTGAATGGAGAGCGATCCCATCTCTTCCGGCCACGTGAGGTCTTTGTTCCTGACTTCAATCAGGAGCTGGTCTTCGTCTACGATGCCCAGTTCGTCTAGCGTAGGCTCCTCTTCCTCAATCAGCTGCATGTTACTCTGCGATCAGAGAGACGAGTACATTACAAGTCTATCGTGATGCTTCGTAGTTGACGACACAATTTTAATACAATAGGACTATTTCATGGCCTCAACACGGATTTCAAGATTTGTAATGAATAATGAATAATGATCTAAAAGACAAAACATGGATAAAAGATGACAACCACTACTGCCTACCAGTGTAGTGTAGTGTAGTGTTAATGCTTCAGAAGCTCTGTTTGGGCTTAATTGAAATGTAGTAGCAATTTTGGCCAATAGACCTATAGTAGTTGATTTTTCAGTTTTTGATACAAAAAATTATCAGGTAGGCCTATGGTAGCCCTATAAAAATTCATAAATAAGATTTAAATTTTTTAAATCATTTAAGTCACACAGGCCCTACCCTGATTGCTGCTAATTTTGTAAACATTTATGACACGAAAAGAAAAACAGGCCCCTTGTAACGATTGTAATTAGATCCCTTACCTCGTCACGGTAATGCCAGAGCCTCATGTTCTCCGGCTGTAACCGCAGTCGCGTACAGAGAAAGTCGTACACTTGCTTCACGGTGGCCATGCGACTGAAAGCCGCTACGTACGCGAGATGTCTCTTCGGTGGTTGTGGGAGGCTGGACACTAGTGCGTGGGCTGAAGCGGTGGCTCCGTAGCCCCCTACCACCCCCGCCCAGGAAGCTGAGGGGGGTGGGGGGCGGGCAGGGGCGGTGTGACGGAGGAGGCGGAGAGTGGGGGGGTAGAGTTCTAGCTCCATCTGGGGGTCACCGGTAGGCAGGATGACCTGGGGACACACAACCACAGAAATAGTAAATTACAGTACCAACATTGCACAGAATCAGGGCAACTTTGAGTAACACAGAAGATGAATTCCAACCTCAAGTGTAGTTGCTAATGGAATGGATGCAGGAAAGCAGCCAAAATATTGTACTAGGAAAACGCATAAGTCCCGCCGCATTGTTGGATGAGCGTAATTGGTGCATTGAGCTGCCATGTGTTATGAGGATTTTCTGTTGTTCTGTGACAAAATTATTACAAAGTCGAATAATTTTTTTAAATTAAATTAAATTAAATAAAAATTGACATTATTTTTTAATTTTTTTTATGAATCGTAATTTTAAAAAAGGAAAAAATCGTAAAATTGCGATTTTCATAAGAAATAATTATTCGATTGCGCTCAAATTTTACAAGAATATATTAATTCATAAAATTAAGGTTCTGTGAAAAATTCATTACAATAGGATAAAGCATGTAGGTGTTATAAGTCAAAGACTTGTTTAAAAAAAGAAAAACATGTAAAATTTCGATTTTCATAAGAAATAATTTTTCGATTGCGCTCAAATTTCACACGAATATCTTAATTCATAAAATAAAGGTTTTGTGAAAAAATCATTAAAATCGAATTAAGCATGTAGGTGTTATAAGTCGAAGAAATATTTTAAAAATTGAAAAAATTCGTAAAATGGCGATTTTCATGAGAAATAATTTTCCGATTGCGCTCAAAAACGTGGCAGTTCTAAGTTCAGAGATTTCGAAGGTCTCCATAAAATTTCATCGCAATCGGAGTATCGGTTTAGCCGGAATCGAGTTAACAAACAGACAAACAATACAGAAAGAAAAAAGAAGAAAAAAAAAAAAACATTCCGGATTTTTTTCTCCAGTGTAGTGAAATGAAATCTTCGCTTCGCTCGCTATGCTCGCTACGCTCATCCAATAATTTAGAAAAATTAAATTACATTTGATTCAATCACAAAAAAATTGATTACATTTCTGTAATGCATTTAAACACCACATTTACATTTACCACAATTAGCCTACAGTTTTGTCTCTCACTTCTAAGCTGAAACCTTCTGTCCGACAAGGAATCGAACCCAGGAACTTCTGCTTTGGAATCAGGGCCAAGTTTGTCTCATGCTCACCTGTCTGGGCAGAGCCGGGGTACCACCGTACCACTGAAACAGAGCCTTCCACAGCGAGTCAGGGATGAGCTCAAACTCTCGCCACCGTACTAGGACCTGGTCGCGCTTCAGTTTACCTCCCTCTCCCGTTAGCGTCACAACCTGCAATATTCAGTTTAGTTAGGGTATTAAAGTCGACTCCGGAGCCTTGGGAATCGAGTAGGAGTCGACTCCTTGATCGGCAACAAAAAGAAGGGAAAAGTGATAAGCCTTGACCAATGCTAAACACCCTCCTCGGCCGAATTTGTTCTAGGCGGGAGTAAAATACAAACAACATGTTTTGGCAGTAAGTAATAACACTTTATTTTTTGTTTTTAATGTTGGCTTGGTATTAAACAGCATAATCTAGGTTATCTGACACAATATCTTACACCGCAATCCACTTCCGAAGGAATCGACTCCTTGAAAATGGAGTCAGTTGAGTAGGAATCGAGTACCCGAGTACCCTATGCTTATTAGGGAGAGATGTATGATGTTGGGCTTCTATAGGCCGACATACTTATTTGTACAGCGGAAGCTGTTTGCACTTAAACTTGTCTTTTAACATTTAGGGTCAAGGCCTACCTTATATGTGGGAGCAGCGACTAGATCCGAGTTGTCAATGGGCCCGGGAGCCGGTGGTGGACCAATCAGAGCCTTCCTTGGCGGCCGAGGTGAATGGCTTGGACTAGACGTTCCACTGGACGGCCTGACAAGAAAAATAAGAATAATTGTTATAGGCCTATGCTCATATCAAACAAGCCAACTATCTATGTTACTTTTAACTAATACTTTCACTATTTGCACATTTTTCTGTAAATTTTGAAGATTAATTGATAATTCTCTGATCAATGATGATTGATGATCTATCAGTAGACTGTGGGTGGAACACAAAATAAAATAATATTGGCAGCATCAATAGAAAAATTTGTACTACCATATCTACATAGGTAGGCCTACTATTTAATTACCTAACATGAAGATAGTTCTGTACCGTACCGGTTTCCAATAATCTTGGTACGATACCATAGCAGGCCTAGGCCTATGTAATATACTGGACGGGCCTAGCAATTATTGATCAATCAATATTCAATATCTAATCGTATGCACGTAGGCATATCCAACAATAATTTCATGTACGTGTAGTTAGTTAGCTCCATGTTCATTATATTTTCATTCAAAATTGGTGTTTTGAGAGACTAAACTAAAAAGAGATTACGTACCTCGAGTCCAGTGGCAGTAGCGAGAGAGAGTTGTTGCTGGCCTTCTTGGGACTGGCCTTGTCTAACGTACTCATCCCCGTGAAGACAACGGAGGAGCCAGTCTCTAGCGCGATGCTGTCCTCCGCCAGACTGCTCTGCAGCGTGCGACCGCGTGCTGACAACCTGTTGCTGCGCTTGAGGCTGCCAGTCAGGCTGGAGGGGCTGCTACTGCTAGGGGTGGAGCTCAGGGGGCTATCACTGCCAGGCTGTATGACCAACACACAGGTACAGTCTTACTAGTTACGTATTACTATTAGAATTTAGAAGGCCTAGCCTAATAATGTGGACAACGATATTAATGCGCTGCGTTTTTGGAAAAAAATTGTTATTATTGTGATGCTGATATGAATTTATTTATCATATTGCATCATCAGTACCTAATTAACTTATTAGGCCAAGTAGAGGTACCGGTAGTGAAAAATGGTGATACGAAATTCGTGACATTTTTTAAAATGTTATATTGTCGACGAAACACGTTATTTAGGGATGGTGAAACCACATTTTGAAAGCGCGAAGTAACAAAAAAAATTGTATGAAACTGGTCAAAACGCGCATAAACTTGCGAAATTGAACCTTTTGTGTGCAAAATAATGGTAGAGGTGCCGGTTCAGAACGAACATTAAGCGTGCGGCAGGCGGTACAGTAGGCCTAAACAGTAAACACACGACTTGCAAAATTGTTCCGTGACGTGCAATGGGTGGAAGGAGCAGAAATAGACCGCACAATAAAGGCAGGTATGAAGGACTCTGTGGAAATAGTTCACTAAAAATATGGCGCGTACAAATCAATATTTTTTCTTGGTCACAATGAATGATTCTAACTTTTTGGAATCAATGTCATCCCTACCTAGGGGGCACCGTTTTTTTTTTTTTTTTTTTGGGAGGGGGATTTTTAGAAATGTTTTTGTCAATTTTTGTGAAATTGCTAAAAACACAAAATTTGAGTTTTTAGTTTTTAAATCACCAGTTCTCATTACCTCTACTTATTAGGTCCAATATTTAGTGCACTACTATTTGGATAGTCATGGCCAGGGCAGGTATTTATGGTAAAAACTAATTTTCACAGCTAAAAACTGTAGATTATAAATAATTTTCAATACCCATTCACCGCTTTTGGTCAGAACAAAACCAAAGATTCAAATAATTTCCACCACAAACACCGATATCTGAATCATCATAACTGCATTTTTATTATAGAATGTAGGCCTAATCTGCATTATTCTTTTACAAGGTCACACTCCCAAAATTTTCAAAAATATCAGGGGGAGAGAGATATAGATAAGAGTTTCCAACTAAATGTTGAATTATTTTCACCGTCAATTCAAAGCTTTTGGGCACAATTAAAAACAAAATTTGACTTTTATTTTCACCCCAAATACCTGCCTCTGGTCATGGCTCTCCCATGCACTAACAGAGCCTAGAATCAGCGATGTAATGTGTCAACTCACCCTGTAGGAAACATACTCCTGCCACGTCCGCCACCAGTCCATGGCTACGAGGTACCAGAACTGTCCCACTCGATATCCTCGCCTCTCCTCTCTCTCTAACCAACCCTTCACTATGTTTCCCTCCTCCTCTCGTGTGACTGGGCGCAGACCCAGAACTATATGGCACACCTACAACCATAGAGCATAGCTATTTAACATGGCTGATACACAAGCAAATATCACAATTAATAAACCAGGCTAACAATCGGCAAAACAGGAATCACCCAAAACATTGTTATATAGTACTTAAAACGAGAGAATTTACAAATCATGCAATACAGACAACAATGAATTTAATTTAAGATGATGAATATACATAATATAATCTAGAATATGCCTATCGGCTAGGTTAGTGAATGAGTGCGGAAAGGAAAAAAGGAGTCGAACAGCTTTGAAATCACAGGTGGATGCGTGAACGTGACACAAGTCGACATACACAAACACAATTGTCGAAACGTTTCTTCTCGCATGAGTTAATGTTGATGAAACTAACCTAGGGAAGAGTAGGTTTAGAATATACTTGACAAACCTGAAATATAAGGTTGAGGAAGTCCATAGGTAGTGGACTGCTGACCGCCCACATAAGATATTCTTCTGTGGTTAAAACCTCGCCACTGGCGTGAGTACGTATTTCTTTAATAATCGACGCAGTATCTGAAAGCATAGTGGATATATCACAGCTGAATTAGAAGGGTTTTGTTGTTGTTTTCATAACCAAGCATAAGAACGGGGTCACTTAAATGTTTGATTCTCAGTACTGGGCTACAGTTCTCAGCACCCACTTCTGGGGGAGCTCAACTTACCAACATGTCCAAACGCGTCAGCGGCGAGCTCTTCCTTGGACTTGTTCTCATGACGAACGAACAACAAGACCTCTACCATGTGAGCCAGCTCTTCTTCATTCAAAACTCCATCTCCATCTCTGTCGAATACCTTGAAGCAAACTGAAACACACAGAGAGCAACGTAAACTAAAGGGATTATAAATTATAATATTGCAGAGCAAAATTTCAACTACGTATTAAAATACCCCCTACATAATGCTAATGCTGTCATGATAATATTATGTAGGCAGTTTTATTTAAAAGTACAGGCATTTGGCTTCCTCTAGTCTAGGTTAAAAAATAAAGCAATAAAATGTGATTTATGAATTATGGTCCAGCATACAAAGTATTATAGGATGGGATATGCTTTTCTGTTGAAATACCCCGAGCCTCAAGTTTTTGACCACTCATAATCGAATGCATCATTCTTTTATTCATGATTCATAGGCTACCTACTCCCCAAAATCTTGAAATTCTTGAAATTGATCTTTCTTCTCATTGACCGATGGCAATAAGCGTAGACCATTATCCCCACGTTCTAGCAAGTAGGCCTAAGCTTACACTTGTGCCTCTCTGTGGTGGGTCCCCGACAGGCAGCCGACACGCCGCACGCCATCTCCTTGAAGTCGATGTGGCTGTCGCGGTTCTCGTCGAACGCAGCAAAGACTCCCGAACATGCCGCGAGCGGAACCGGCGGACTGATGAGAGGTACCAGAGTGTCAAGGTCGAGCTTGCCGGTTCGAGACTGTCCCTTCAGAGTCCAGTAGCGTTTCTCCAGCTCGATGATGTCACTTTCCTCCACTGCCACACGACAAGACAAGAAAAACACTTTATTTGTCATACATTACCCACACAAGCAATCAGTCATTGTATTTGCTTGATTGCAAGCCAATACCAAAAACAGGTCAATCCATGATAAATAAATTCATCTAATAGACATGTACAAAAGTAAGTAGGCCTAAGAGTATATAAATAGGTAGGTACCCCTACTTGTTAGGTTTTCTGTGAAGAGTTTCCCATCGATTTGTAACCAAGTTTGTTTTGACAGATTTAAACAATTTCTTGTCCAGTTTTCAAATTGGATAAATAGACAGGTACAAATACTAAAAAGGGGTAGGCTAGGTACATGAATAAGTCAATGAAACTGAGTTTATTTCTATGCATACACTGATTAGTGCTGTTCTTAATCACTTATCAGTAGAACATATTTTATGTCAGAACAATTCTTGAGGCCTACTTGTTTAAAAGGTAGTCTTAGCTAAAGCCTACACAACAGTTTTGATAAATAGCATAGGCTACTCCCTCAAGCTCTGCGAGTAAAAGAGAAGAGAAGAAAAGGCCTAGGGCCTAGTCCACTTAATGGTAGCAAATCGAGTTTCTTGCGGTGGGCATTTGTTGGTACCTACCTAGCAAACATTCTTTAATTAGGCCTACTGTAATGGTAAAAACTTTAATAGAAGCTAAGCTAACTTACGGTGAGTGACGCCCGCGAGTGTCTGATAGAATGTTGGTGTTTCCAGTTCATTGCTAAGCGTGACAGTGCATGGTTCAGCCAATAACCATCGACTTAGTGACGTGGCATCTGGGTGGCCTAACAACCAACTGCGGAACTCCTCATACGTAGCTCGCCCACCCTACAAGGAAGGAAAATCAGCTTATTTCTTAGAGATAAACTAAGTCATGCTTAAAGGCACAACATTGCAAAGATAAAACTTACCTACATAAGAGTAAGACATTCATAGACTAAGGCGGGCCTAAGGTTATTGAATGATTTTTGATTAAAAATGTGAATTACCGGTAGTCCTACCTCTGCAAAAAGACTGGCGATAGAATCGGGTATGTATCCGTTCTCGCAGGCTTGCAGGAGACGCTGGAAGTCATCTCGGACTACGTAAGTCCCACTCTCGTTTGAATACAAACAGAACAAGACTGCAAGAAACAGATATAAAATATCATTCATATCAGATCAAAATCCTAAATTGATTTATGTAGTCAGGCAGCCACCAGAGAAAGAATAGAGCTTACACTTTAACTTCTCATCTTCTTTTCCACGAGTCAGTAGAACTAATCCACAAAGAAGATCTTTAAGTGTAATTCCTTTCTGAGTGCCCCCGCTAGCTGTGAAAATATACTGAAACCAAAAGAATAAAATTAGTTACAAATTTGGTACTCTACCAGTAAATTAAAAACATTCCAGCCGATACATTGAACGATCGTCCCAGACTGTGATCCATACAGAAAGCTAAACAAGTAGGAAACGGCGATGGATAATGATGATGATGATGATTACGGTAGGGCCAAATTGCTTTGTGAGAGGGCAACCGAGGACGGTCTCACAAGGGTTTTCAAATGTGACAGTGACTTCGAGTGAGTGAGTCCACTCACAAAACACGCGTAATCGAGAGCCAAGAATAGCAATCCGCCATCAGTGAGTGAACTCACATCACACGTCCATTTCACGCCATGAAAAGCCAGTGAGAAAACTCGAGAATAAAGTGCTGCGCACAATTGGCATAGCATAAGCATAGCGCAACGCAAGCACAACGTACCGTAAGCGCAACACAAGGAAAAAGGCGTGCACAATTGTCATAACGGAAGCGTGGCGTGAAGAAACTACAAGGCTGTACAAAGTTTTAGAAGGCTCGTGATCAGCTGACTGCACGCCGACTTTGCAAATTTGACATTTCGTCTTTGAAACCATTTGCAGTATTGTCAAAGAGATGCGGATATTGCCTTTCATACAACAGCTCGTCGCCAGACGTCTACTCAACTTCATACTCAATAATAACGTCATCTTCTGTGAATTCGTCCATGAATGATTTGACACTGACACACACCAATAGTTGTGAATTTGATTTAACTGAAAATAGGCATTTGTGTTGAGACGTGTTGTTTCTGGATTCCTATTGGTCAATCATAGCTGAACGCAAGCACAAGCGTAAGAAAGTTAAAATATCCAATCCAAGCAGCAAGCTGCACTTGTTTATATTTCTTATGCTAGGTACGCTTGCGTTGCGCTGTGCTTATGCTAGGCTGTGTCAAGTGTGCACAGCACTTAAGGGTCCAAGGTTGAGATCGATTTCAAAACGTTTTTGAGTTTTCAAAACTGCATGTAAAATCGTATACGTGTTCTACTTTTGTTATAATAAGAAAATTAGAAATATAATGAGGCAATAAAAGCAATAGCAATAAAATTAGGAATAGCCTAAACTTTGTTAGAAAACTGTGGAATTTGATCATTTATTTAGTTGTGCTGTCTACCGGAAAATAAGTGAACTAAATAATAGTTTGAGAACGTTTTCAGCTTTGAATCACGTAAACGCATCATCGTTTTGATTTGATTGAAGTCAAAACTTTTTCCAAACTGCATGTTAACATAGTAGGCTATATGAACACTACAACCGCTGTAAAAGAATTTGGCGGCGTTCAGCAACATGAGTAAACCAACCCACTTACGTGCATCATGGCGTTAGGCTATGTGACAGAAGGCAAATTGAAGACCATCTTTTGTATGACTTATTTAGGCGTAACCATGGCGCTAATGAGTTTTCTGAGAGTGGGAGAATTCATGGTGATTTTTTCTTAATTAGTGGTGATAATGAAAATGATGACCTTGATGATGTAGGCCTTACCCGTAGAAGATAATGGTAATTCTGTGATAGTGATAGTTCTGCCAGACAAGCGCATAGCATGCCTAAGCCTAAGAATACGGTGCTAGGGCCTAGGCCCTAGGCATAGTTCTAGAGACAGACAGTGACAGTTCAGTGATGTTGACAATATAATGTTGTTCCTCGAGCTAGGCCTAGGCCTGGACCTGCGCCTAATATAAGAAACAGGACTGATGGAAATTGGGATTGGCAAGAAATTAATTGCTTTTCCATAGCCTCAACTCCGGAAAAAACTCGTATGTGAATGGGTTAACAACTAAACATCGAGGTCTGCTCTAGGCTAGTCCTAGGGCCCGAGATAGGCTAGGAGGCCGGTAGGCCTACTCTTGTAGTTGGCGGGTCCCAACTTTTATACACTAACGGAAAGGATTTTGGGTGCGCTCTTTTCGAAAATATCCTAGAACTAGTGCGGCGCACTGTAGCCAGCGGAAAGTTCGGCTAACCAAACGAAAGTAGTTTTGTAACAGAAAGGATTTCGGGTGCGTAGCCTATGTTTTCATTGAAAAAAAGGCACTTCTGTACTTGGCGGGTCCCAACATTTTTTTTCAATGAAAACATAGGCCTACACACCCGAAATCCTTTCCGTCACAAAACTACTTTCGTTAGGTTAGCCGAACTTTCCGCTGGCTAGCCTACAGTGCGCCGCACTAGTTCTAGGATATTTTCGAAAAGAGCGCACCCAAAATCCTTTCCGTTAGTGTATAAAAGTTGGGACCCGCCAAGTACAGAGTACCGAAAAAAAAAGTTGGGACCCGCCAACTACAAGAGTGCCAGCGGGCCTAGGCCTAGGCCTGGCCTACCAACTGATCCCATAAGCATATTATCTAGGAATAGCCCTAGCTAGGCCTAGGGCTAGGCCTAGCCTAGCCTAAACCTTATGTCACAGTTAAATATAGGGTCTTAAACTGAGGGCTATCTTTCAAACCTAGTAGACCTGGCTAGGTGTAAGCCTAGGGCGTAGGCCTAGTATGACAATGACATAAAACAGACTCGAGGCCTTGGCTTTAAGCCCATACAAACCTCTGCAACTGCTGAAGGCACTCCCTCTCCTAAAACATCTTTCAAGAACGATTGTTTCGTTATACATCCATTAAGCGTTGAAACTCTCTTGAATGCTTCCTTAAGTCTTTTAAGCTCAGCATCGGTTACTAAAACATATTAAAGAAGTTAATTAATGCAATTATTCATGTAAAAAACAATGGAATCTGCCTCTGTGGGAGAGCAATCAAGGCTCTTGACACAAAAGTTAGTAAGCTTACCCCTCTTAACAGCTTCTTCGTAAGTAATACAACACGGCTTAGAGTCCTTTGCGCCCATTATAATATTTATACAATAATTCACCACTTCTTAATAAACAATAACAATCAATTATAATAGCACATCGTCAATGTCATACGACGGACCAAAAGTCGTCTCCATCTTGAAAAAACCTTCTTAGTACCAACCGAATAAATACAGTTTTGTGAAATAAATAGAACTTAACGAACTACACGATTATCTTAAATGTACACCTAATCATGTAATAATAATGATTTGTTATGTTTGTATTGAACCTTTTGAGAATTTAAACGATTATTTGTAGAATTAAACTATAAATAAATATACACATTGTGTTACAGAAATTGGCTAACATGGTTCTTGGCACAATATTATGGCCTCTCCATGAAAGCAGCCAATCATAGCACAGACAGCGAAGGTTCCGTCGAACAACTACCTGTAGGAATCGATTAAAACTCATTCGTCCAATCATATTGTTGGATATAACTCAAAGTTTTGCGCAAGTCACTAGAACTTGCACCTAGTTGTGAAACTTGCCGAAAGGTAGCTCTACTAGTATTAACGTTCGAAGTTTCACAATCAGCTCGCAATTTTCGAACAAAATATTTTACAACTAGATAAAATTGTTAAGATCATCATTTTCATAGATTTCTTTACGAGTTTAACATTTAAAGTTCGGTAAACGCGAGGCTAGGGTTGAGAATATAATTTGTGTTATTGTTTGCTAAGACGACGAGACCAATGATTGAGGTAAGTTACCGCTGGTTACCTTACCGCCGTCCCGTAGGCCTACCTGTACTGTAGGTAAGGTACGGTTTGGAACATCTTCACATTTTCGTAGTTCTATGCAAAAAGAAGCATTTTACAAGAACATAACATGTATGAATAAGGCCTACACTGGCCTAGACAACTGCATTTTTACGTGGGAAACCTCCATATGGGCAATTTAATGCCCCTCATTCCTCATCGTGTCTACTTTTTGGTTAGGTAGGGTAGGTAATTTGGTCCTTTGGGTCATCGGCTAGAATAAAAAGATATAATTATTTAATTCGACAAGTAGTAAGTCTAGTATTATTTGCTACTGTTTAGCAGCTGTAGTCTGCTATTTTTTTCCTGGTTGTAAATATTTTGGTATTTTTTCTTTAGACAAGTGGAAACTTACTTTGAACCCACTTTTGTATATCGGGTACCGATAATGTGAGACAATTATAAAAATTGTCATTATGTAGGCTAATACATCATTAATATAAATAGACATAGGTCCTTCACAATAAATAGACCTGGGCTAATAGACCTTATAGAATGTAATTTGTGCAATATGCACGAACAACAGGTACGGTAAAGTATAAGGCGCAAAGTAAAGGTAGCTGTTGTGAAGGGAATGTCCAAGGGCTTTGAGAATTCCAACTCGATGAAGAAAACTAGGAAAACTTTCAGTCAGGATTGTCGGTGGAGGGTATCGATCTAGCGACCTCCTGAATGAGCTACCTCTGTCGGTTTTCCCTTTTAGAACAAAATAATCTCACATCCCAGTCCCGCACAGGGTGTCAGCTGTACTCACACACACTGGGCCTGGGACCAGTTCCAGGTTTCCAGGTTTATGTAATACAAAATAATGTAGGGGGGGGGGACTAGGGCCTTATGGCCTAAGTTCTGCACAGTGCTCACACTAGACGACAAAGTATAAAATAATCGTTTAGAAGAGAGAGTCAGTGATACGCTGCCCTTTCACTTTTCGCTTTTCTCATAGTACATGTCTGTTGTGGCAATGCAGCTAAATCGTAAGGGGTAGACTACCTTGGCCCATATTATTATAATATTATATTATTTTGTGTAATACATAGTTTATATACGTAGTATGTTGTTCATTGCTTACGTAACATAGGCTATATTTTTATCACGTGAGAAACGGCAAACAAATTTGGTATGGTGCTCTTCGGCTGCAAGCTAGACTGCTAGCCCCCCCCCCCCCCCCCCACATTCAAGGCAAACGCAATCAGGATATCTTATTAGTTATTACTTTTTGCGATTTTAGCATCTGATTGAGCTGTGTTGTAGGGCCCAGTGGGCCAGTACAGCTGACGCCAATTAATTCAATGGGGAATAGAATTTCACAAAAATAAACTAAGACGGTAGGTATCTCTTGGGTAATGCGTGAGCGATTCGACCCCAGCCACCGGAAATCCAGACTGAAGGCTTTTCGCAAGGTGTTCCTTCAGTCAGTAGACTAAGAGTAAGAGCAATGGGATTCAGCCCTTTAAAATAGCCCTTTGGACATTCCCTCTTAAAAGTAGTCGCCTCTTTGGCACTTCACAAGTTTTCCTTGAAATATTCAAAGAAAAAATGTAGGCTAATATGTAATTTTTCAGTTTATCTGTTTAAAAAAATGCAAAAATGCATGGGTGGGGGTGGGAGGGGATCTAATCACAAACCATATTCACGTTTAAAAAAGGTTTTCATTCCAAGTTTGTTTTTTCTTTGGGAAACCTGCCCAGCATGCAATGCATGCCCCTCATCGTGTCTAACTAAAGGTATTTTTTTTTTTAAATTTGGTCAATATATTTTGAATGAAATGTCCGAAGGCTGCTCAAGAGGACTCAATACCTTATATTCGCATTGACGACTGAGGGAAAACCTAAACAAATCTGTGATGATTGCCGTTGTCGGTGACGGGATTCGAAGTCGGGACCTACCGAACCAGACTAGTCTCGCGCTTTACCGATTGCCAGCACTTTCATTTGAAGTGTTTCGTCTTTTCCCGCGCCTCTAGCAAATTGGAATTCTATCTATATGGCGTACCGTAGATAACGCGAAGGTTAGACTGATAACGTAAAGCGTGCGGAGTGATAATTCAATCACTTGTGGAACGAACTGCGAACAAACAACAAATTAAAAACGATAATATGTTAATAACTGATTAACTTATCTAATCCTTTATATTATTATCTGTCTACTAAGCCTGGTTTAGCCGAGGTCGCTTAGCCGTGGTGACCGCTCTGCCCTGAGACACACGTAGCGCTGGTTAGAGCAGATGGAGGGTTAGAGAGCTAGTGTAACGGCTTCGTTCTCCTCGACGTCTGCGCGGTATTCCGGGTTAGTGGAGGAACCTATACGACTGTCAAGGTTACACGTCCTTTCGAATGGGACGTAAAGTCGTTGGTCCTCTTGGTACTTTTCGAAAGGAGAAGGCTACGTGCCGGTACCGGGTTTCCCCTCCTCCCTTTTATTCACCCTTCATCCTCATCTATCAGTATCATCCATCGTCTCGAATAGCCTTAGTTTTATAGCCAGTAGCCAATATATAGCCAATAAATAACCAATAGCCAAATCAATCAGTCTGTCTACTAGGCCTACGTACGTGACAGTACCACGTGAGTGTGACTCACACAATGCTGTTACTAAGTGCCCAACAATTTCTCTAATCTCCTCCCCGTGCGTTTGAGTCATCTGTTAGATATGTTAACACTGTATTAGTTTAACGAAGTGAGATTAATATTTATGGTTGGCTGATAAAGTAGCTATTGTTCCTGTTGGCGATACCATCGTGATTTCTAGCATTTTGGCCGAATTGGTCAATCACGCGTAACGCAATGCAATTTCCACCAGTGCGTAACGCTACTACCATTGCTGATAACATTCAGCCACCGAAGTGCATGGGGTGGGGTGGGGGAGAGATCTATGCAGTAAAATAGCCATTTTATGCAGGGGTGATGTTGTTTGTGCAGCAAATAAATACACCGAAAGACACAGATCAATGCGCGGTAACATGGAAAAATGTAAATTGTTCGTGGTAAAACTGTCCAGGGTGCAATGCTCTCTTAAGTTGTCTAGCTATTGTAGTTAGGACAAAATTATTGTGAAGGGATGTCCGAGGGCTCCTTCCCTTGGATTCGCATTAACGACTGAGAAAAACCTAAAAATAAACTTCAGTCAGGATTGCAGGTTGACCTTTCGAATCAGAGTCTTATGTCGGTTTTGATTTCAGTTGAGAAGAAAACTCGCCGATTTTTTTTTTTTTTTAGATTTTCACAGTCATAATCATAAATTTAGTCCTTGGTCGTTTCTTCCAATCGAACCTCCAAAAACAATAATCGCTATTTTATAAGCAACAACTGCAACAATGCAAAATGCTTTAGTGCCAATTTCAATTTACACTCCACGTAAACCATACGTGAATTCATTATTTTGGACTTCGAAATCCGCGGGTGCGTTGTAGCATTTTATCTAGTAACGTACTGCAACGAAATTACGAGTCTTGCAACGGTGTTAGTAATGTCACAACAATTTTATAATCAAGTACGGTAATAAACTAGAATAATTTACATTATCATATCATATCAATTATAAATTCATCAATTATTTTTAGGCATTTTTGTGATTGACCTGGCTATTCTTTCGCGTTGATATCTTTTTATGACCATTGCTGTCCGGACTTGAGATTAATTTGTATGATGGATGATGTTTTGTTGACATTTAAATATTTTACAATAATTACAATAGTTTGGTTTTAGTTACCTTCAATGAAAAAGTAGTAGTTTAAAGTAGACTAATACAATTACTCATTACTAATTACATTTGTTTCTGATCGTATGTTAGAAAAATAAATCACAACTTTTAATACCTAAGTAATTTTGCTTATAACATGGCTCATACGTTCTTCTTTGATAATTTCTGCAAAAAGACTAAACAAATTATGATAATGAATAGGAAGCCAAGATTAGCATCTATAACTGTATGGATTTATTTATTTAACGTCTATCCTATCTTCGTCTCATTTTAAGAGATGGACGATATGTTCAGACCGAGATACAAACCAACGATTTAAACCATTCTTGCGTTAGATTTAAACCACACAAGAGCAAAGGATAATATCCCATATTTTCTTCTAATCCATGCTACTGAAAAGGTTTGCTCGTCATGCAGTTCATACAAATCTGGCCGGCTAAAAGTTACACGGTTATAGAAGTAAATTAAGATGTAGGCACATGCTTACAATTAACACTGAAGAAATGATTGAGAAGGGGGATAATCATATTTGAAAACACAATACTATGTACAATTGCGATAAAATGTCCATAATAAAAAAGTTACACAAAGTGGTATCTAAACATTATGCAATATATAACTTTGCATGCTGTATCCTCAGGTGACTGTCTAGGATAAGCATGTAATAGGATGTTCGGTTACATTTGAATAAATCTCAGAGTGTTGTTATAGCTTGATTAATTCCAGAATTTGCCTATTTCCGAGATAAATCGGAAAAACTTCAGGTCACGACTTACGGTGACCTATGATGAGTGTCAGTAATAAAGGGCAATATTATATATTTCGAAACGGAAACAGTATTCTTGGAAGGCATGATGCATTGAGCTTGAAATTTATTTATTTATTTACGCAATAATTTCTTACTTCCAGCGTCACAGAAAGCTAAAAAGTGAATGCTCGATATTTTCTTTGATAGCTGTGCAACCTTCTGGGGAAATGGAATTGCTTCACCTGACACTGGGTATATCTTACTTGTATTTGTACTTGAAGGCGGACAAGTAACAATTATTACGTCCCTATCATTAACCCATTATGCAAATATTGTCCTAACTATACGCGTTCTTGTGAATTCCTGTAATTTTATTAAAAATAGGTAGTATTGCGTTTTATAACATCCTTTAAAAAATGGATCTATAGTTAAAACTTTTTTCTGATCATTCGCGCTTTACGATACTGCCAATTTGGATGACATTGTGGATTTAAAAAAAACTGTTCCAAGTGAATAATTTATGTACAAAACAGAATATATTAGAGATATCACAAAATACAAAAGTCATGCATTTTTATAAATTGACGAAACAGCCCACGGATATCCCTTCACAATTGTCCTATCTGCAACATATCTGGTTAGACACCTGAATAAGAGGGGCATGAATTGCACCCTGGTCAGGCTTCCCACCAATATATATATTATTATAACTTTTTTACTCATGTCTACAAATATCTCATGTTTGCCCGCATGTATGCAATCTCTTGGACCGATATTTCCTAGCCCGTTAGTATCTCGAATGTGCACGCTTGACATAGCTAACTGTTGCTTGGTCTTGTCATTTGACAAGTGTAATGAAGTACATGCATTGTTTTCCTAGCAGTGGGGTTGTCTATGTTAGGGGGGGTGGGTGGCAGTGACACAGCCACGGGGGACCGAGGAGGGAGACATCAGACCGAGGAGGGAGACATCACAATGTTTCTACGCTCGCGGGTGCACCGAATATGGCGAATTATGTGTCCGGTGGGTTATTTAATAAACCGTACGCACTTGTAGAATCTCAAGACTCGATTATGTACACTCGATGTCAAAATTGATAAGCACGGGTGTTGGAGGAGCCCTTCACAAATATAGAAGCAAAGCTTCGCGTTAAAGTTGCACTTTTTTATTTTATGTTGTTGGTGGAGGTGCCAGGTTGATAAATTTCAAATTTCAAATTTTAAATTTAGGTGTCCTTTGTAATCAGTTTTTTATCTGAATTAGGTAGACGTTAAATAAATAAATAAAATAAAATAAAATAAAATAAAATAAAATACCTTGTAGGTGGGGCTTCACCGCTTGTCACAAATATCAAACCGAACGCTCACAAAACACGTTATTTTTTCTTGGTTCAATGGTAATGTAAAACCACGGACAGTGTTGGCTCGAGCGTTAAGCGCGCGACTCTGATTCGTAGGGAGGTCCCGGATTCAAATCCCGTCGAGACCGGCAATCCTGACTGAAAGTTTTCCCGAGGTTTTTCTCTGTCTCTAATGCGATGCACTGGATTGAGTCCTCGGACATCCCTTCACAATTGTCCTATCCGCATATACCTAGTTAGACACCTGACCCTGCTGCGCAGGCTTCCTACGAAAAATTATTATTAATGTCAGCAAAAAACGCATTTCAATCCGAGGTCAAGTTCGGTTCTTATCGTCAAACCGTTACATGTCCACAGACAGACAGACAGACAGACAGACAGACAGACAGACAGACAGACAGACAGACAGACAGACAGACAGACAACAGACAGACAGACAGACAGACAGACAGACAGACAGACAGACAGACAGACAGCACAGACAGACAGAACAGACAGACAGACAGACAGACAGACAGAAGACAGACAGACAGACAGACAGACAGACAGACAGACAGACAGACAGACAGACAGACAGACAGACAGACAGACAGACAGACAGACAGACAGACAGACAGACAGACTAGACAGACAGACAAAAAAGTGATGCATAGCTGAAATACATCATTCGCACCCATTTCAACACATAGCTATAATTTAAAAGTGCAAACTTCGATTATAATTAAATTCCCAAAATTTAAAAAAATGACAAAGCTTAGGACTCATATGGCTTGTTAATTTTCACACTTTGGAGTCGGGCACTTTTTATTGTCACAGTGTTCCATGTGAGCTTTTGTCAGTATTCAGGATATTAATATGCTGGCGAGAAACTTCAATTATATATAATTTTTGAGTCGAAAGACTTGGATTTGATGCTCTAAGCTGGAAGGTCGCTGGTTCGAATACCGGAATTAGCAACCATGTCTGTAAATAAGTCTTTTACTGTGGTTTCCTCATTCATAGGGAGTATGCTTGGATTGAGTTAGCCATCGAACATTGCCCCCACACCACCACCCCAAACTATCCCACTACACTAACAATACGCTGAAGAGGGTAGCATTAGTCCACTGGTAGACGAGTATTCCCGGTGTGTGTATTAGTAAGGGAGAGCAACATTAATTAATACAATCCGAGCCGGGATGTATGGATGATTAATGAACATGATGTACAGAAAAACCTACAGCTTTTTATACTCTCATAATAATTAGCTGTGGACTTGGGCAGGTTTAGTGTAGCTGTTCATCTTTAAGATAAGGTTTCCGTTTAGGCCTACTAAAAAATAAAAAATAAAAAATCTCAAACGTTGTGCATCAAAGATGTGTAGATAGGCATACATTGGGTTCTTATACCGAAATAGGTAAACATTTTCTTGTTTTATTTATTCCCTTTGGAACCTTGTAGTTCAGACAGACAGACAGACAGACAGACAGACAGACAGACAGACAGACAGACAGACAGACAGACAGACAGACAGACAGACAGACAGACAGACAGACAGACAGACAGACAGACAGACAGACAGATCAGACAGACAGACAGACAGACAGATCAGACAGACAGACAGACAGACAGACAGACAGACAGACAGATCAGACAGACAGATCAGACAGACAGACAGACAGACAGACAGACAGACAGACAAAAAAGTGATGCATAGCTGAAATACATCATTTGCACCCACTTCGATTATAATTAAATACCCAAAATTTAAAATAAATGACAAATTAGGACTCTAATGGCTTGTTAATTTTCACACTTTGGAGTCGGGCACTTTTTATTGTCACAGTGTTCCATGTGAGCTTTTGTCAGTATTCAGGAGATTAATATGCTAGCGAGAAACTTCAATTATATATAATTTTTGAGTCGAAAGACTTGGATTTGATGCTCTAAGCTGGAAGGTCGCTGGTTCGAATACCGGAATTAGCAACCATGTCTGTAAATAAGTCTTTTACTGTGGTTTCCTCATTCATAGGGAGTATGCTTGGATTGAGTTAGCCATCGAACATTGCCCCCACACCACCACCCCAAACTATCCCACTACACTAACAATACGCTGAAGAGGGTAGAATTAGTCCACTGGTAGACGAGTATTCCCGGTGTGTGTATTAGTTAGGGAGAGCAACAGTAATTAATACAATCCGAGCCGGGATGTATGGATGATTAATGAACATGATGTACAGAAAAACTTACAGCTTTTTATACTCTCATAATAATTAGCTGTGGACTTGGGCAGGTTTAGTGTAGTTGTTCATCTTTAAGATAAGGTTTCCGTTTAGGCCTACTAAAAAATAAAAAAAATAATCTCAAACGTTGTGCATCAAAGATGTGTAGATAGGCATACATTGGGTTCTTATACCGAAATAGGTAAACATTTTCTTGTTTTATTTATTCCCTTTGGAACCTTGAAGTTGTATATGAGAATAGCATGTGGATTGTAAAAAATAAATAATAATAATAATAATAATAATAATAATAATAATAATAATAATAATAATAATAATAATAATAATTTCAAATTTAAGGCTTTCGCGGCCCGGTAAATAATTAACACAATTTATTGGTCGGGACATTTCGCCGCGTCGAATCTGCTTTAAAATAATAAATAAAAGCAGATTCGACGCGGCGAAATGTCCTGACTAATTAATTGTGTTAGTTATTAATATAATAATAATAATAATAATAATAATAATAATAATAATAATAATAATAATAATAATAATAATAATAATAATAATAATAATAATAATTGTCAGCAATTAAAGAAGTTTCAGCACATGCTTTGTGACTTGTGTGCAGTTTCATTTTTCTTTGCTTTAAACTTAAAGTTGTTATTCGATAATGATGTATAAATACAACGCTTAAATGTCATGGTACCTCTCCGTAACTGAGATCTATCTTAATAGAAAATGTATTTATTTTCAAGGTTTTAGATAGATACTGTAAAAAAAAAAAATGGCATGCGTATTTTTTGGATGAGCGCAGCGAAGACTTTAATTTCACTTACCCCGAGAAAAAAAGTTCGAGTGTTTTTTTCGCTCTTTACCGGGCAAACGTCATCATATGCGATCTTGATGAAAATTTCAGGGGACCATCGAAATCTCTGAACTTAGATCTGCCGAGTTTTAAAGGGCACAATCGTAGAAATATTTCTCATGAATATCGTACTTTTACGATTTTTCCCGATATTTGCGCGATATTTGACCTTCGACTGGGCAACGGGTACTCGGATCTTTATGAAACTTTATGGGAACGTTTGAAATCACTGTTCTGAGATATGTTATGATTTTGGGACAATCGAAGAAATATTTCTTATAAAAATCGTACTTTTAGGGCAACGATTTGTCAATATGACTTCACCGCCCCGCATCTTTTCGCGGCTGGTCCAACGAAGCGTAAATCGGTTATCGATCTCTTTCAGACTCGCATTGGTCGCCTCTCATTGTTGAAGGCAAAAACGGTTCACTCTTGCGCTTGTCTTGATAATGACGACAATGACACACGAAACAGTCATTGGAAAAAAATAATCAACAAAAAAATCTCATCCTTCATCGCGACTGGAAAAAGCGTTTGCGAAGCGGCGCAGTTATTGGCATTACCCATCAACTAGGATAATGCACAATGCTTTGGGTGTGATCCTGAGGATCAGGGGTTGGAGCTTCCTCAACCGAAACGAGGAATTTCAATACACCTTGCTAATGCTCTACCACAGAACGGAAAATTGAAAGTTGTAACAAAAATTTATATGTTTCTCGATTTCATTAATTGGAAACACTCCCGTAGGTGTATTTAATTACAGAAATCAATCCAATTTTTTAAAACATCTCAGCCGGGGTGTCGAATACCCAAGGTTCGATAAACGTATTTTTTGTATAATTAATTTATTTTCCACTAATAGGCTTAGTAGGAAAGTTGGCAGGAAAGGGCAGTATGCCCCAAGCACAAGGTGTCTTCCAGCCTCTATAATACACAACAAATTGTGGTAGTGAACAAGCACTTATAAAACATAGGACATAGAAACATAAAAGAGACAAACATAGAAGTGACAAATTAACAAAACAATAACAATTCATGATATCAAAAAGCAATCATATAATGTAGAAGACTTAACATCTCTCTTGAAAGCAGACATGGCAAGACCTTGTATTTCATCGGATAAGGGTAGTTCCAAATGTTGGAAGTTCGGCAGTAGAACCCACTTATGTACGCGCTGGTTCGGGCAAATGGTGGCGTGATGGACTGGGCCTGGTGACGTCTTGAATCTCGAAGATTCCAAGACACCCGATGTAACCGATGGCTGAGATAGATTTTTTAAATTTCGGGATCGATTTCCATTTAATCAAAAGTTGAATAATTAGGGAAGCTTCTCTCTATTGTTGGTATATACTCCCACCCATCCTTGTTTTACTTTTGGATTAATCTACAATATTTTTTGATATCTGCATATTTTGTAAGTGTGTACTTTTATCCATTGTGATTTCCAATTCATCACAACTACGAAAATAGGTTCTTCTACCACAAAGCCGAGCGCTTCACTCGACCGAGCTCGGGCAAGTCCGCCAACTGCCGACTGATCTTACGACGCCTCTCAATATTCATGACCGATAGTGACGTCATCAGCCTGTAATAACCATAATGCACCAGAACCATCTCGGCCGGTATAACAATCCGACCAGAGCAAATGTAATTACTTAAAAATAACCACATTTCTTGTTGCAAATTCCGCTCCGCTCGTCAATTTGCATGGATTATTCTTCTTGGCTCCCGGGAGTTGGGATGAATAGATTCATCATGTTTGACTTGCATGATACGGAGTAGTATCGAGGCTGCCGGGAATATGCACGCTTATTAAAATATATGGGTTTAATTGCGTATCTTTGAGAACCCCTTCTCTGTTTGTCTGGCTACACACATCCCCACAGCTCACACGTGTGGAGAATTCTTCTACGCGAGGCTTCTATTCGAGATGTTGGAGGTGGAACTCCATGGAAGTAGAGCTGATTATGATGTTCGTTGTTAAGTCCATTATTACAAGTGCATAAAACTGTGTTATTACTTATATTGGATAGGCCAAAATACGCTCCTTTTATAGAAGATTTCAAGTAACACACCAGTTACAAAATACATACTTATTTTGGTGTTTTTGACCATTTTGAAAGATTGAAAAAACTAAAAATTGAAAGTATTTTTTATTTGATATCTTGAATTGAATATTATTATTCATTTCGTCTTAAACTTATGTTAATTTCTGGAGATCAAATTGATGCACCTCAAGTAACCAACTAAGCATTTGTTTTGTGTATGTGTATTTGGTAGGTGGGAGCAAGTGCAAGGGTTCGGTAAAATAGGCGATCCCTTGATTTACTTATGGTCGATGATGACTGAAGAGAACCTTGACAACAACCTTTATCAGGATTACCGGTGGCTGGTATCGAACAGGCGACCTCCCGATTAGATTAGCTATACCACTATGGTTTATTAAACTTATTATATAATATTTAATACAATTCAGAAGTTAAAAAATCCATACCGATCGGGGTTCGAACCCGAGTCTCCCACATTCCAGGTAGGCACCTTAGCCAACTAGACCACCGAGACAGTAACTATTTAACTTCTGAATTGAAATTGCATTATAGCTCAGAATACGTCTCGGTAACTATTTAACTTCTGAATTGTAATTGCATTATAGATCTGAATACGTCTCGGTAACTATTACACTTCTGAATTGTAATTGCATTATAGATCTGAATACGTCTCGGTATAACTATTTAACTTCTGAATTGTAATTGCATTATAGATCTGAATACGTCTCGGTCGAAGGCGCCTACCTGGAATATGTGAGACTCGGGTTCGAACCCTGTTCGGGATGGATTTTTTAACTTCTGAATTGTATTAAATATTAACAATTCCACCTACGGCAGTGTTTCCCGACTAACTAATTCGAGAAATTATTATAAAATATTATGTTTTGATGCAAATTGTATGCGCATATATTAATGTTTTCTGTACGTATGTGTATCTCACTGTCTCATGCGTGTGCGCGTGAGGGGCATGTGTACGGTCTATATTCTTGCTGTTGGCCTCAACGCTGCTTATATTATTTTCAGTCTCGAGTTGCAAAGTTTTGTGTCTGCGAAGATTTCACCACCTTGTCAACGCGTTGTTTGAATATTTTTTATCTAGCACGATGGGATATTTCGTGGCAAAAAGTTTTCGCCTATTAGAGTGCGGAACGCGGGAAGAGGGTAGGTGGGAGGCGAATGGGAGAGGGAGAGGAAGAGGAGGAAAATTTGGAAGCTGTAACTTGTTGATTGCATTTCCTTCTCCCTAATTTGTAATCAACATGAAAACCGAACCAGAAATATTGTACAGTCTCTCCGAGAACTAAGGGCACTCGCGTGAACGAGGCATAGAGCCCTGCTGGTTTAGGGTACGATCATGACAGTATCTCGTGCACCCAGACAGTGGCTCAGTGCTAGCACACGTGACGTCACGGGTACGACGCCCACTCGTGCCTACATAGAAAACTATTTTAAAATTATTAATTGCCATTCTTAAATTTGTAAGTGTTACAAAATTCACTTCGCCCGCATACTCAAAATCGAAAATTGACCTAAAAATATTTAAAATTAAAAACATAAAAGCTTCCAAATGATGGACGCAAATTTAATGATGGAGATGCAAGAGTGGAGGTCCGGGAGGTCCCGGGAAACTTTTTGTTTGTGTTTTTTTGTGTGTGTTTCAATGTTCATTAAAAAGTATTATTTATACAAAATTAGTTGTGAAGCGAAAGTACACGAGCTATTTAGTAGGACCACGGTAGGTAACATTCACACTACTGAAGAAAAACTAGAAAAAAATCAGTCGGGGATGCAGATGGCGGGTATCAAATCCCGGACCGGACCTCCATCTCTTGCATCTCCATCAGTAAATTTGCGTCTACCATTTGGAAGCATTTTTGTTTCAATTTGAAATATTGTTAAAGTAATTTTTTTCCGGTTGAAGAGAACACTTACAAAATTATAAGAATGGCAATAATTACTTATTTGAATATAGTTTTCTATTTAGGCACAAGCGGGCGTCGAACCCGTAACGTTATATATGGTAGCACTGATCCACTGTCTGGGTGAACGACTATACTATTTACTATACATCACTTACCTAGAAGAAGCCCAATTTGCACAACGGACAGATTGACCACTATTTTTAAAATTTATTTACATTATATTTAAATTCCTGGGCTAGCCAGATCCCCATTCTCGTCTCATCAAGTCGATATAAATCAAAAATAAATTTGTTCAACTTTCAACTTACAGTGCTGGTATGGTGTGCTCCAGTGCGGGAGAGGAGCTAACAGGGGAAACGAATACCCTTGATGATGGTGGACGACGTTGTGACGAAACGACGAGTTGCTGGGGTAAGCCGAAATAACTCAACCAAAATGCAATCGTATGAGGGTCAAAGCCTATGCTAGAAGAAAATACATATTCCATTTGCTTGCACACCAACTCATTGCATTATATGGAAATCAATCCAGAAATTAAAAAATCCATCTCAGCGGGCCCGACCAGGCGCGTCGGAACGTTTTGAAAGTCGAGGGGGGCAAACCTGGTGCAGCTGGGGTCTGGGGCGAAGCCCCAGCCGCCGGAGGCCCTTTCGCCGAAGGCGAAAAAAATTTCACTATACTACAGTTATTTCGTCATGTTTTAACTGCACTCGGACTCTGTAAACGATGTTTTACATCAGCTATCTGCGATCTAAAAACTCAAAAAATGAACGTGAAGTGGCCCATTTTAATAAATTAAAACCTAATTTTGTATGTAATGACAAAGCATACAGGCAAACATATTTGTTTAATGTTTTACCCTCTTCTTTTAAAAAAAAATACTAACTGAAGGCTGTTTAGTACGTTTCATATTTAAAATTACGATATCAATTTAATCTTTAACACCATTAAACACGAAACAGTGACAAACACTACACACACTTACACTTCAGACTACACTACTTATATTATAAGAGGAATAATCTTCCCACTTGCCACTTCGCTACAATCACTACACCACTCCAAAGATGACTTTACGCATAACGATGCGACACGAGGGAACCAAATCCCAACTTGCGTCTGCTAATCTCTAGCAAATCATTCAAAGGGATGTTTGGATTAGACGTGAGTCTGAGTCACGTGTCCACTCTCACTGAAGTGAGTGACAAACACACAATACAAGACTGGTGGCTGGTTATAAAGATAGTCGGCATGGGGTACGTCAGCCAAAATAACATTCCTGCTATTGTTGGGTTGTTTCTTCCTGGAAATGAATTGTTGACAGATCATCCGATGTTGCTTTCCAAAAAGTAGAGTAGAAATCTTGATTTTTCAACTCTAAAATCTGCCCCCCTATGCCCCCACGGCATGAAAGTTAGGGGGGGGCAATGCCCCCCCTTCCCCCCCCCCCCCTGTTCCGACGCCACCGGGCCCGACCCAACCGGGAATCGGGCCCCCGGAATTCGATGCCTCGCTTATACGGATATTTTAATTTCTGGATTGATTTCCATATAATCAATTACAAATTACACCAAGCCAACGGGAGTGTTTCCAGATCAATTAAATTTAGAAACTCATTGCATGGGATAAGTCGCCTACTTGCAGACCATCCCCGACATGATGCTTGTATGTTGACTAAAACATAATTAGCTAGGTACCTTCACTTAACTGTGTCAAAAAGTTGTTTCACCAATTACATAATCCACATTTTTTTTTTAAAATTCTCAAATACAAGTTATAAAATATTCATAATAGGTATTTAATACATATAACTTTGAGAAGCCCACAAAGTTTAGGTAGACTTGAGTGTGGGCCATCATCTCTAAAATAGAATGTTTCGGTAGCAAGATGACGGGGTATGTACACGAGACATTCGTTTAGTACATATTATCCATTAGGCAGCTAGACTTTGCTTTTCTAGACTTTGCCCATATTAAAATCATATTGGTTTCTAGTAATATTTTAAATATGTACATAAGTAGAACACGCGAGACCTGCAGGCCTACTCTAAATTCGTGTGGAAAAAGCATATTTTTTAACGTGGGGCTGGATGAGCTCGAGCAAACCAGGCTTCAATGCGGAATGCATAGGTTTATTCTGGGACTCTTTTTAGGGCGCGACAGCTGCCCTTATAAGTTTTGACCTATTAATTTTGTCTTAAATATTTTAATCAAAAATGAGTGAACTATTTGAAACACTTTTGTGAACTTTTCCTGTTTTCAATTTTGTCATCCGATTGATAATTTGGGTCATTGTCAAGCAAGAATAATATGGTCACTTTTCTTTAGTCGAAGATTACTAAACATTTTGCGCATTACGCTCGAATAAATTCCGAAATTTACCAATTTTGAGGATTTTACAAAAATCCAAAATCCAAATTTAATTTATTTGGATTTTTGTGATTGTTAAAAATTTGCCTCTATAGAAGACTGTATATACATGACCATAAGTTATGTGCAAATTGTGGTAACAATCTGATAAAAACTGGCTTCAGGAAGAGTTCCAGAAAAAATCACTATCAGAGTACATTTTCATGATATTGGGCTGTTTTTCTACTAACTGTAAAAATGACATCAGACTCCACTTTTAATCATATTTTCCAAACTCAATTAAGAAGACATTGGTTTGAAATGTGGAAACGTTTTCTATCAGAGTCATCAGCATATCCTTCCTAAACAACATCCTTATAAAGTTTCAAATTTTGTGGTGAAAATTATATGAAATTATATATTATAAATGTGAAATTCGCTGGAAACGACTATCAAGCCATTTTTGCTATATTTTAGTTGGCCCAAGCTCAACCAACCGTCTTTAATAATTTATTACAGCCATTCTATCTTTGTCTAGGTGATAAGTTACCAGCAGAATATCCATCATAATTAAATACTATTCACACAATCGTACGTATGTTCGACTCCTGTGCAATCCTCATGTCTCAACATTATCATCTCGAATAAAACATAAAGTTTTTCGTCTCGACTTAGTCTAATCAATCCCAAGTTTAATTTCCTTTTCTCGATTGACTTCTCGATTAGCATCATCGCAATGAAATGATAAAAGTCCTAATATCCATCAGTCGATCAATTGAATAAAGATGAGGCAGTGTCCAATCACTAATCAGTAGGATTAATGATCGCTTGCAAAGAGAAGCTCGAATACGAGAGCTCGCCACTTCAATCATACAGGGTGGCCAGACTTTTGTGTAAATATACGTTTCTATTCGAGTGGTGACTTCTATACTTTATAATATTAATTTAAGAGTCCACTATACCTATTTGAATCTTTTTTTGGAACTTTTCCTGCTTCAGTTGTCATCCGATTGATATGCAATAATTTTAGGAAATTGTCAAGCAAGGATATGGTCACTCTTCTTTAGTCTGAGATTACTTAACATTATTGTGTTACGCACAAATAAATTCCAAAATTTACCAATTTTGTTGATTTTACAAAAATCCAAAATCCTAAAAATCCATTTAATTTATTTGGAATTTTTTGGGATTGGTAAAAAAATGGGAACTCGTTCGGTTGGGGGGGGGGGGTCCAAAAGCTTTTTACGATGTTTTGTAGGGAATCGTAGGTTAGGGGGGGGGGGGGGGGGCGCGAAGCGCGTATGTTTTACAATATGTAGGGCCTACTTGGTATTATATTTCATTTAACACCAACGCGCTTCACGCAAAACATCGCAAAAAGCATTTGGAACCCTCCAACCGAAGGAGTACCAAAAAATGTGCCTCTACAGAAGACTGTATATGACCATAAGTTATGTGCAAAGTGTGGTAACAATCTGATATAAACTGGCTTCAGGAAGACTTCCAGAAAAAAATCACCGGTATTGCTCTTTAAAATATGAGTAAAAATCACTCTTCGACTTGATTTTGCACAACTATTTTGACTTAGTGGTTCAAAATCAAGTCCAATCGGGTAGCTTTTCGATAAGTTATTTTAGAGAGTAGGCCTAGCAAAGCTACTTAATCAATATAGGTTGTAGAAGAGAAATATACAAAATAAAGCATGTAACCAGCGTTGATCTCTTTTGGTGATGGTACCGGGTGCGAAATTATCCCATTTTGATGGAGGGTAGCTACGTTCCCCTGACCCCAGGGTCGCCAACAACATCCTGTATCATCCTTGTTGAAGGACAATGAACACAACAAAAATCGCAAGTTAATTAATTGAAAGTAATGTTCGGTTTTTATCGCCAGCGTGACACACACACATACGGTCGGAAGGATCGAGGAAAAAATGATGTGAATTGCTGCATTTTATGTACTTTTATATGTTTTGTCAGACAAGCTGAATTGCAATATGAGCACTACAGGAGCCCTTTTACACACCCTTAGAGTCAGAGTGGTGCATTACAATAATTTACAAATAGTTTCGTTCGTTTCTCGATTATTCTTAACTTGAAGTTGAATGAGCTATTTCAAGACCAAAAATGTTTATTCAACACTATACTTACAAAATACAACACGTGTAAAACTGTTATAAGCATAATTTGTCATGTCTTGGTGTAACTGCACCTGTTTCAACTCAGCGGTGTTCTTCTGTACTGTGCGAAGTACAACTTCTACAACAGGTGTAAAGGTTATCAACACCTGCCTAGCTCGAGATGTTGTAAAGCGTGTAATACAGTAAAATAACAGGTGGAGGGTTAAACGGAGTCAAGAATCAATTGAATTTATTTTTACACGGTGTATCACAGCATCAGAAATGAAAACACGAGTTCCATTAAGGGAACACTCCACTGAAAAAGACAAAATCCACAGTTTTTTAGCTACAAACACAATTTTAGGTGTGTGTAATGGAAATACCTGTAAAAATTGATCAAATTAATTTTTATTTTTTGGTGGCTTATATTAATATTTTGCCTCCCTTGATTTTTTTCATTGTTTTTTAAGCTCTTTGGTAGAAAAGACAAAACGTTTTTCCTTTCGGACCGATTGTTGTGAAATTTTGCATTTTCCTTCTAATGACATAACCAAAGACAATTGTGCATGTTTTGTTTTTGGCTAATTTTATGCATTTTGAACAATTAATTTTATTAATTAGAGTTCAGATAGAAGTTTAATATTATTACATTTTAGCCAAAGTTATGAATATATCTTAAAGCGCATAAACAATTGTGTTTATTTATGTCCAAGTCAAAAAAAATGGGGTCATTCGGACAAGTGGCACAGAAGAAGATAGTTTTTTAAGTTCCAAAAGTGTGCTAAAACTATTATCCGCCAAAAGGTTTTAAAGATTTTTTACATGAAATCACCATAATTTTGTATAAAAATGGTAATATTGCTGTCCCAGGTATGTAAGAACTGTCTACTTCACAGGTTTCATAAAAGTAATTAACTTAATCAATAAGTAATCAAATAATCAATATATTGATTAAGTTATAGGCCCTTACTAACTAAATATATGTATAGAAAATGGCATTACAAAACTGCATTTCTGTGCCCGCAATAACTTTTTTTTAAAATTTAATTAAATGGAGGCGTGTTAGCCCATTGATGTGAGTATAATTCAAAAGTATAATACTTAAAAAGTAAATAAAAAAAATAAAAAAATAAGAGGTCAAAGGGTAGTTTTGTCAGTATTTTCAATGGAGTGTTCCCATTAGCTGTCAAAATGTTAATTTTACTCTTTCATGTGCAGGGTTGAAATGAAATTATCCACGCCTTTTATCCTCAATGGAAGGTTTGGAAAAAAATTATGTTTCATATGCTCGTCGTGGCACGACGAGCATCTAGGAGGCAGTGATCTTTACAATTATTTTTCCTGAACTAAAAACTAAGTTCTTTATTCCGTTTATTTATTTCGGCTTCAAAGATTTTCATCATAAAGCTAAAAATTCACAGCATATCGGTAACGCCATAAAAATAATTTATAAATTTTTACACTAAACTATTTTCTACCGTGTATATTTAGAGGCCCTATACATGGCTTAAACGTTTTTAAATTTTCGACGGGGTCCAATAATCTAAAAAACAACTCTTGGGTATAGTCTAGTTTCATCAGTTTAATTCATATATCTTCCGCTGGCGCTACCGAGTAAAAAACAAACTTACATGCTGTAACCGACGCTTCCCCAATCACTCCCTAAGTTCCTACACACATGGAGTTGCAGCGGGCTCGATACTTAGGCTCAACATTTCTTTAAAATTATCTGTTAATTAAAATTGATACAAAATACAAAACAAACTGAATAGTTGTATTTAAAAAAAGAACAATGCCATACATAAGTAGTCAAGCTACTTATTCAACAGATTGTCGGAAAGAATACAAACATAAAATTTCGACCAGCATTCAAGTCTCTTTGGGTAGGCCGCGATCATACAATTGGCCACTTTGGCTGGGGAAACCCCACCCTCTTGAGCCCAAAGATCAACAAAAACATAATGCAATATGAACAAAAACAGTATGTCAATAATTATTATAGCTTATCATCGGTCATCGGAGGTCACAATATATCGTGAGACGTGATACACGCATAGATGGACAGACGAACATAAAGTGATGAATATGTAAGTGAGTTTAACTCCCCAAATTTTCTGCAGCATTAATTTCGAAATTACGTCAAATATTCATCATGGTCAGTTGTGCGAGGTCTAGGTTAAGTAAGCGGGGCTTGTACGGCGCAGTAGTATGGCGTCGCTTCCGGTGGACGCAACGGGGCGCCGGGGCGGCGATAACCCCAACCACGAGGATCAAAAATATTATATTATGTGAACGCGAGAGAGGGAAAAAACGTTCTGCAAAGCTGACTTAGGTCGCATTTCAGCTTCCATTAATAAATATAGTATACGACGACTTAGCAACACTTCGAAGTGATATGCCTTAAAAATTATTATTCAAAGCGAAATAGAATGCTGACGGCTTTGTGGTACAAAAATAATTATATACAGATGAGATTCGTCGAGTTTAAGAAAAGGTTTATAAAAAAGTAATGAGCTATCGTTGTTCTTGATTATTATACATTTGAAAAATCCAAGAAAAAGATTTCTTCCAGGTTTCTCCATAGATTAAACATTTTCTGATTTATAAAAACTACATTTAAAGGTGCTACACTTTTTAATGAAATCGTTGTGATACACTCATAAATAATGCTAGACAAAGAAATCGATATTCGATACGGTATAATAAGTGGGAATATTTTCGATGTCGATATTTGGCTTAGTTATGGTGGAGGTGCCGGGTCATTAATCGCGAGTGTGAGAACGTAAAAAGCCTACTCGAATGAAACATTTCTTTAACAACTGTTTTTTATTTAAATTATTAAATTAAATTATTAAAAAATTAAATCAGGTGGATAGAATGAAATTAGGAATTAAAAAAATTCGATAAATCGCAACATGTGAATTTTCGTGTGATATCGATAGTTGAATGATATGTTAAATGATAGCCCATGCAGCCCTACTTATAAAACGAATAATATGCAGAAAAGTCAAAATATAGGATATTGGGGAGCATAGCTTTCCTATACAATTAACATACACTAGGAAGCTTCGCAAACGCTTTTTCAGCGCGTTGTTGGATGAGCGTAATTGTTTAAAAACGAAAAAAGCGTAAAATTGCGATTTTCATGAGAAATAATTTTTCGATTACGCTCAAATTTCACACGAATATATATATATTCATAAAATTAAGGTTCTGTGAAAAAATCATTAAATAAAAAATCGAAAAAATTCATAAAATTGCGATTTTTATTAGAAATAATTTTTCGATTGCGCTAAAAAATGTGGCAGTTCTAAGATCAGAGATTTCGAAGACCTCCAGAAAATTTCATCGCAATTGGAGTATCGGTTTAGCCGGAATCGTGTTAACAAACACACACAAATACAGAAAAAAAGAAAGAAAGAAAAAAAACATTCCTGATTTTTTTCCCCAGTGTAGTGGAATGGAATCTTCGCTTCGCTCGCTACGCTCATCCAATCACTGTTCTGCATACGACCGTACGATTGTGCGTGTGTATAACGTCTTATAATAAAACCAAACATACCCGACCTCTGATTGACACGCGATGTTTTAGGTGACCTTTGTGGTCAGGAGGCGTGAAAAACGATTTAAAGGAGAAATTTGTGACAAGTCGGCACCTTTTCTAAGAGATTTCAATGCTGGTAAACATTTCATTTGTGTTTTCATCTTTGACAATCTGTAGTTTAGAGGTTTCGCTCTCTATTTTAGGAGCTCCAGTACTCGTGCTAACATAAAGTTTCGGTTTTGGAGATTGGTCGTGGGGCTCGAAGCTTAAAAAAGGGGATTTAAAAGGAAAGGATAGATCATAATTGGAAATAGACGAGAAATTATGAAGACAGATTTAGTAAAATGTTAATATATAAATAGAACAATAATATATGAATGGAATTCATTATCTGAGGGCACTGTTGAGAAATATGGGCTAATACACATTTAAAAAGTTTTTTTTAAATTGTAAAGTTGTAACATTTGTATGTGTATGTCTGTATTCAACCTTACCATCATACAAAACTGTTGTATAGTAAGTAATGAATACAATGTAAGTGTAAATGTAAGCATCTACCCTTACCTTCTTTGTGGGAGGTGTGCACGAGTGTTAAAATAGCGCATCCCCTTACTACTGCTGACACCTAGTGCAGAGCACTAATTTAGCTGAATTGATATAATGTCATTGTTGATGTATGAGTTGTGCAACACGTTTCTGTTGCATATATTTGAAGCGGTTTTCTCCGAATACAAATTTTGACAGTCTTCGCTGTTTTAATATATTCATAAATAACTGTCGAAATAAAATACGTTTTTGATTTATTATAGAAATAAGAATAAGATAGAGAAATTTGGCTAGGGTAATTTTTCCTTATGGTGTTTGTTTTAAGATCTTAAGCGGGAGGGTAAAGCCTCTCCCGAAGTAACTGTTAGGTGTGACACACACTAAAAGTATTGTGTGTACCAGAGTTGGGCGGTATACAGCGTCCGTTGATGATTGAGGTGCTGAAACTCGATGAAGATGAAGACAATGACGTTGATTACACACTGACTACACACTGGTTGACAGTCCGGACATACTTCTAAATAGCAGCTATAGATCTACCAACCTACCCCCTGACCTGCACCGGTTCCCTTGTCCCAACCAACGTGTGAACTTGTACAACACACACCGGTTGTTAAACAGCCCTTATTTATCAACCTCCCTCTCTCAGTCTAACGACTTCATCCCGACTAGCGTCGTCGTCTTCCTCCGTCTCCTGTCTCGCCTGTAATGTACCCGTTCATCTTGACATTCAGAGCAGGTGACTAGACTTATTTCTTCTTTTGCTCCGGCGGAAGGAATCATTCTTGATGCAAACTATTCTTCAAAATATATTCTCTCCCTGGAAGAGAGAATTTAAAAATCAATGTATTTTGCAACATTGTTCAAAAATTTACATTTCTAAAGTGAATTGTTTAAGCGAAGAACATTTTGTTTAGGCTACATAAATGCGATGGAGTAAATTAAGGAACTTTTTCAAATTAGGTATGTTGTCTAACTAGGTATGTTGCGGATAGGATATTGTGAAGGGATGTCCGAGGGCTGTTTAAGAGGACTCAATCCCTTGCATTCGCATTAACGACTGAGGAAATCCTTGGAAAAAACATTCAGTCAGGATTGCCGGTCTCGACGGGATTTGAACATACCTCTTTACATTTTTTGTTTCTTCAAAGCTGCAAATTAATGCCATTTCTTTTCGGTAGAGGTAGCTAATGCGTTGTAGTTATTCATAGCAAAAAATGTAGATAAGCTGATAAACAGTTGGTAGGCCCTAATTAAGTGGATTTTAAACATGATGCTAGTTTCAGGGTAGGTACACATTTAAAAATAAGAAAACCTATTTTTTATCTTCTTCACTTCCAGCTCGACTCAATTTTGATATTCCTTCACTGTTCTAAATGAATTTCATTTCATCTGCTTTTATAGCGCAGCTCTACTGCATAGAATGTAGATTTTATTTTTCAAATCTCGTAAAAATGTTCCTCTTGGCAATGCAATCCATGTGTCGAAGAGTTTTAAATCACTTGTTTCCACAGCCCCCCGAAGCCCTATGATGCGGTGCGGGATCAGCAGGTCTCTGGAAGGCAGTGCACATTATGTATGCCGCGCACTCCCTACGCGCATCACTCATCTTCCTGCCTGTCCTGACTGACAGTTGTAAATTACCCAAGTGGGATCTATCTTCCTCCATCATAAAGCATAGAGTGCATGAGGCTGCGTGGGTGACTGTGCACGGGCTGTTCGGTTCGGTTCTGGACTCGATTGTGGGTGTCAGGCGCGTAGGAACGTTTTGAAAGTTGGGGGGCCAACCAATTGGCAGATTTTGTGGAAAATTTCCACCATACTACAGTTATTTCGTCATGTTTTAACTGCACCCGGTCTCTGTGAACGATGTTTTATTGCGATCTGAGATCTAAAAACTAAAATAATGAACGTGAAGTGGACCATTTTAGTAAATTTCAACCTATTTTTTTTATGTAATGACGAAGCATACAGGCAAACATATTCGTTTTACGAAGGTGACTGTTGAATTGTAAAAGTGTAAGTGCATGCTTACTACGGAAATTCTGGGATTAATATTTAACTCCCGTTAGTTTTGCCCCCCTGCCCCCTCCCCCCGGTTCCTACACCTCTGGTGGGTGTGCACTGCACTGTGCATGATTGATTACAGCCACGACAAATAGTGGTGTCAACCGTGTCATAGTACATGTATAGCACCTATGTATGCGGGTGCAGCAGTTATTTTGGCACAATGCATTGTTATGTAGCCAGTTTGAAAATCTTTAACCCCCTCAGTAGCGAATTAAATTGATGTTAATTAGTCCATTTTAGCAAACAATGCATTTTTCTAATTTTTTCTAAGAATATTTATATTTGTCAATATTTCTTAGCACGATTTTTAAGGATTTTGGTCCAAATTTTGGATTTTAAACTAAAGCTACGATTTTAGTTCAAAATTAAATTTTAAGCGCAATTTCTAAAAGAAGATTTTTCTGATTTTTTTTGTAGATTTTAGATTTTGCTTATCTAAAAAAACAGCAATACTACAATGATATTACATTTCCGAGAAAAAACAAAATTTTCACATTTTTAGCAATTTTTGCGGATGTGTATTTTCAATTTTCTCTAATTTAGGTACAATTCGTTCCATTGAAATGGGATTTTTTATTTCTTTTCAAATACATTTAAAAAAAAATGTAGTCAAACTGAAAAACTTATCATTTACCCGGATTTAAATTCGGATTTTCATGTCCATGATCATGGACGCCATGACTAAAAGGGTTTCATCGAGTAAAATATTTTAACTATAGCATCGTTTTATGCACGAATTCCATTAAAAACCCTCCTGCGATTTCCATTTTCAAAAATAATTATTAAAATTGAGACTGAAATAATTACAAAGAAACTTGCTAAAATGCGGAAATGGAAACATAATGAGTGGAAACCGTCGACAACAACAATATCAACGAAAACTACGACGAGAAAATAGAGCATCTTTTACCACTATACGACGTTATAACTGGAAGTTAGTGATTGGTGGATACTAAAATGCTGACGTTATTACGTGGAAATTCGTTTTTGACTTGTAAAATATTATTTACTTGTCACCATGTATACATTATATAGTGTTTTTAATTTATTAACATTAAAAAACCCAATAAATCACAGTAATACATTTGGTCTGAATGGTAGTGTCACTGCAAAAGGTTATGTGAATATGAGGGTACCAAGATATTGTGTCGACGGTTATTTTAGAGCTATCATAGCAACGATGCGTTGTTCCGTAATTTAAACGTTGTTCCGTAATTTATCCTTATCGATATTGACGTCATCTAAGGGTAAATCGTCTCCAACCAGTGGTTCCATTTTCAAATACTAATACCTGGTTGGTCATTATACATCGTTCGATGGCGTCGGTGTTGATAGGGTTGGTTTGGTGCCAATTAAAAACAAATCCCTCACTAAGTCATGTGACGAATGGGTAATAATAATCATTTTTGTGGGAAACCTGTTATAGAGTGCTATGTATGTCCCTCTCAGGTGTCTAACTAAGTATATTGGAATTAGGGCAATTGTGAAGGGATGTCCGAGCGCTATTTAAGAGGACTCAATCCCTTGCATTCGCATTAACGGCTGAGGAAAACCTCGGAAAAACCTTCAGTCAGGATTGCCGGTATCGACGGGATTTGGACTTGTGACCTCCCGAATCAGAGTCGAGTGCTTAGCGAGTGTGTTGACTCTAAATTCAAACGTGTTTATGTTTTTGAACCCCGTCAAACACATCGTCACCAGACAACGTACAGATGACTTATTAGAATGACGCACGACCCGCGCTCCTCAATTAGCTCCGTTACACAACCGACTCCAGCTAATTCCTGAACCCGGCCATCCGAGAGGTTTTTAATAAGTCGTCCTGGCAATTATCTTCGACTACCGCTCGAACGAGTCGGAAGGTGCCACTATGTGTCTTAATTAAGATGCCGTACTAATTTAAACGAATCTTTGTGGAAATGTTCGCTTTACCAGCAGCTCGAGTATCGTTTATTACGTAGTTCTCAGCACAAACTGCAGGGGTTTATATTATATTCATTCGGGGATTCATTTTTTGCAATTTAGATGGGTGAAAACAGTTTATATTCTACAAGTTAATAGAATGACACCAAGATTGCATATTTATTCACGTATACATACTAAATTATAGCTGATGATATATGGTAGAATTCTCCTTGGGGTGAAATGTATTAGCTATTAATCCCCTGGGCCTGTCCCCTTGAAAATTGGAACCGCATCCCTTCAGAATGCTTACATTATTATAAAATGCAGAGGAAACTCGTTTACGTTTTGAAGAAAAAAGTTTTTGAAAATTGCTGACAGACAGAAGCGAGTGGAATGACAGAAAAGAGGGGCTTGTCTGTTTTTTTTGTGCAGAATGGATCTTCTAAAAAAACTGTCCCTGTATAAAGAGAAGACAATGTTTTCAAAAATATAAATTGTCTTAATAATGTCATCAAAAATTGTTTCACATAATGAAATGTCAGAATTCTTATCCCTTACACAATAATTCCCATGTTACATTTTGTGGAATGCTTTTCAGTTAAAGTAGATACATATATCACATTTATTAACAATATTTTCCTTCCACATATTATTTGGTCAGTAAATAAAAACTTTAGTGTGACCAATGAAGTCCAATGTAGTACTATATAAGAAAAAAGATACAAAAAATAAAGAAAAGTAGGTTTTCTTTGACACATACAAAATAAGGAGCGAAGCTATCGACGATAGGAGACACAAATAAAATTCATGGTGAATTCGTAAAAGTTTTATCATCTCACTTTTGGTGGAGGTGCCGGGTCATAAAATCTGATTTTTGAGAGAAGCGTTCTTATTCCCCCTCACCCCCAGACACGTTCGTTCCGTTTGGTATAATCCTTGCAATAAAAAAATACCTGCCAATTGAAATCCATGTTGTTTTCATCGTTAAGGGTACAGAGTAGCAGTATAGTTTAAGAAATTCACTAATGCCCAACTTCTTCGTTACAGCGCACTGCAAAAAGTTTAATAAATAATCGGGCTTGAGCAGATTTGTATGTACATACATTTTACAAAATTTACCCATGCGTCAACATATTATTATTTAGTTGCTTACATATTTTAGGATTATATTGTTTTTTAAAACGGAAACCTGCTTTAGGGCAAGTATTGATTGGAAAGGGTTTCAAACCGGGTTTCGATTACCAGTCAGGGCAAACTTGTTGAATATTGTTATCACTACTCTTAACTGTTTGTAAAGTTTTGCTCCTTATAATTTTTAGAGATGATGAAAAACATCATGCAATGTATAAATGACAAAATGATATCGAGGCCTAAGCGGTAAACTTAATGGTTGAAAAGTCATTTCTGGCTGCGTTGTCTACACTTTCATTTGAATATTTTCTTGCTACACATTTAAGTAGGTAGTACTATACCGTTTTTCAAACGCTTGTTATAGTCACTTTGATAGTAGAGCTTATTTGGCCTATCTCTCTGCATTACTACTAAAAATCGTAGAAAAGCAATTTGAACGAGACATTTTTCTTAAATTGTACAAGTACATGGCTTGTCTAAGTTAGAGACTTCGAAGGTTCCTTCAAGTTTTCATCAAGATCGGAGTAACCGTTAATCAGGCAAAGGGCGAACAAACATACACAAAATTATACAACATGGGGGGAAAAATCATTAAAGGTCGATTTTAAAAACAAATATTTGTTTCATGGTCACAAAATACGAGGCAAGTCCAAGTTTAGAAAATTCATACCTTCTTTGAAAATTTGATCAATATTGGAGTAGCCTTTTGTTCAGTAGAGAGCGAACAAGCACTAAAAACAAATCAAAACAAAACACATTATCATTTTCCTCGGAAAAGTCAAAATAAGTTTAAGCCACATTCGCTATGCTCATCCAATTAATAACCTCGTAAGGCAAGTCTGAGTGTGGCTTCGGCTTGCTCGAATTAAGCTCATTTTTCTCCGGTCTGTCCCACAAAGTCAGATGAGCCTAGCTTGCCGGAGCACAGCATCCCGCCTCGCTCGAGTCGAGGGGGAGGGGTTGTTGTTGTTTGGGGGAGTCCCCAAGTCCCAGATCTCATAACTCGCCGCGTCGCATTCGATTAGTGAAGTCGTCCGTCGTGCTCACTCGCGACGTCGCTACGGTGCTGCGGAGAGACGGGTGTCACACCGCCCCGCCTGGCTGTGTCACACTCACACTGTCACACCACCCCGCCTGGCTGTGTCACACTCAGACTGTCACACCCACCCGACCTAGCTCTGTCACACCCAGTCTATCACACACAGGCTGTCTCATCCAATCTGTCACACCACCTGACCTAGCTCTGTCACACACAGTGTCACACCCAGTCTGTCACAAACCCGGTCCACTCAGTAACACACAGGCTGTCACACATATTCTGTCACACAACCCCACATCACCCGCCTCTTGTCACACCCGACACAATGTAAAGTCTCGCCAGACTCTAATTCGGGTGGTCATCGGTCTATATCTTCTCCCCTGGCAATCCCAACTGAAAGCCAAATCCAATATTTTATTCAGCCAATAGGTCGAATCCATTCCTTCCCGTGACTTGGTTATCAGCTTGGAGGTTAGGTCAAAGGGTCGACGTCCCACTTCAAAGGGAATGCGGTTGTATGGCTTTTAGCGCGGCACAGTGCTCACCCCCTTCACCTACGTAATTAGTGGATCGGCTCTTTTTCTTCCTAAAAAGATTACGTCATTTTGCGGCGATGGTGATAGTATAATTATTTTTGATAACAATGGTATAAATAACATATGTTAGTTCGATTTACCTTGTTGAACGTAGTTATTTCGAGAGTAAGTTTAATACAGTGCAATACGATGTATAGAAGCTCATATCCAGGTTTGTAGGAAAGATTTGGTTTTAGTCTTGATTGTAAATTGATTGGTTGTAAATTCGATTCTCGAGGTCGCCTGCTGTCACTCCCTATCGTTTAAACAATTATTTCATTTGATGCCAGTAATTGTGTATGCTTGGTTTGATTTTGTTTTGTTGCCACATGTTAACATTTGAGGACACAACGATTTGGCCCCTGCCTTGGACATTTCTTACAGTTCACCTCAACATTGTTGATGGCAACTCAAAAAAGAATTTCATTAAATCGTGATCAAGCCTTACAATGTGAAATTTGAAAGTAATTTACAATTACGCATAAAATAATAAAAATAACTTACGTCTGTTTGTCCAGTTTTTTTTAACAAAGTAGGATAGACGTTAAATAAATTAATAAAATTAAAATAAGTTTTACAAAAACGAACTTTAGTCAGCCACACATATCCTACACATAGACCCCTTTTCAATTAAACTAATATTAAAAAAATCCAATCAGAATTTTATAAAATGTTAATAATAATAATAATAGTAATTTTAGTAATTAAAATTGAATAAATTTATGACAAATAAATAATAACTAATTTTATTGAGCTTTATTTACTTGCTTGCTATAGCCTACTTAGTTCTTTCAGTCGATTCGTGGTGACATCACTATTGTATTGTGACGAAGCCTGTCCTATCCAGTGGCGAATCTGATTTCACGAAAGCCTTTCATCCCCCATAGATTTGATCCATCCCATAATATATGCAGAGTTTTAAGACATGGCGTCTGCAGCCTAGATATCCTTCCCTGTGTGATAGTGACAGAAAGAATAGTTGCTCGTGGCTAGGGAGGGGTGGGAAACAAAAGAGGTATCTAGGGATGTGATGTAAATGAATAGGGTATTGAGTAATTGTTCCCGTCAGACATTCCCCGCGGACGAAGAGTCCGACCGCTAAACTGAGCGGCGCAGGCTGGCAGGCTAAGCCCTGGTGAATGGCCACAGATCTGCCGCGTGTGTTTGAGTGAGGGGGCAGGGGGGGGCACATGTGCGGATGACGGCTAGCTGAAACCCCAGAGGCGGCCGCCCCACTCGGGGAATAGGGGCGATGTCGGCACACACCTTGGCCTACAACACCACGGGTTACGAAGGAGTACACACTAATCGCACTATTTTTTTTATTTATTAAGTAGTCTGCGAAGTAATTAATTTATATATTTTAAAAAATAATCAAAACTCGTACAAAAACTCAAGGTTAACTAGTAGCCTAGCTCATCGTTGGCACACGACCGTTTTGCTCTCGCAATACATTTAAAATACAACAATTACGGACACGGGAACACCGAAAATATGGGACAGATTGTTGAAGAAGAACACAAATAAATCGTATGGAGCATTGGAAATTTTGGTGGAGGTGCCGAGTTATGCCTGTTTAAAAAGACTACCCCCGCCCCCGTGACCCCAAGGGTAGTAAAAACATTATGTATCACTGTTATTGAAGGACGAAAACCCACACGTCCATCTGAGCTGTCGTGTTCGGTTTGTATAGGGAGATGTTCACACGTAACGTGGTAGGACGAACGGACATAAACGTGTTTCACATAGGGCAGCTACGCTCCCTAATTTTATAGAAACCTGCCAGGGAGAACTTGCTTGTTTTCATGGTTACTAAACGTCATTATAGCATATACCTTTCCTATATCGCCATGGTGTAGCGTTTGATTGTGCATTTTTCATCTGTCGAAAAGTTTATCAATAAATAACATTGATTTACCTGTACATTGGGGTTATTACAAGTTCTTCATTTCGTTGGGTATGTGCACGGGTCCTGTACCAGGCCTGTTCAACACTTCATTTTTATTGTCATAGTCTTTTTACATCATAATTCGAGTACCTGCCTGTTGATTCAGGATTACCGTCAACCGGAATCGAAGCGCTGACCTCCGGAATTTAGATATAAGATAGTTAGAGTAGGGGTTTTGAGATTTAGCTCATAAGAAGGATGCTGAAATCGAGTCTTTACACAGTTCTATAACCACTCTCTGCTCTTCTAGAACAAATTAGTTATCTGTGCTTGAAGGCTATGAAGACTAAGAACTAAGCACCAAGAGGCTCTTCGAGACGGTGAGTGGTGATAGATGAGGGTGAAGGACGATTACAAAAATACCTTGCCTTATGCGGGATTCGAACCCACGTTCTCGTAGAGCCATACGTTTCGGACCAGAGCTCTAATCGTATGTGCCACCGCGGACGGCCTATTGAGAATGACATGAAATAATAATAAAACTTTTTTAAAGAGTTTTATCGTCGACTAGGGCCGTGAAAGCCTACGACATGAAATAAATAGTTACGTGTAGTACTAGTTACTATTAGTTACTGATTTTACATATTGAGTAAAACACTTGATGATGTCACCTATAGCTAGTAAAAATGTTTCTGCTCGTCAACTGCAGAATAAAAAAATCTTTATAAATGGTTGATTGATTGTCTAGTTTTAGTGTGATGGTGAAGGATTCTGGTTTATTTACATATGAGATGGAAACTACAATGATCATCATTATGATAATCAAATAAAAGATAATGTATCGGTAGCTAATAATTTACACGTTGGTCATTTCGGAAGTGTTTGATTCCATTCCCGTCACCGAAAATCCAGACTGAAGTTTTATACGATTTTACTCACTCAAAATGTGAATGCAGGGATTGAAATAAAAATTGCCAACTAACGTTAAAATAAAGTAAAATTTACTCTAATGCTGACTGTATACATATGCAACTGAACGATGGCCAAACGAGGCAGGGTGTTCCCGTAAGAACAGCAGCGCAAAGGTCATTGACAGCACGTGAAACCCAAGTCCTAGTCACCGTGTTTCATCCAGTGAACCCAACTCTCCAGTCAGCATCTCGAAAGTCGCTCGACTTCCAATTCTTTACATTTCCACCAAGCCATCGTTTCGCTCTAGCTGCACATCTCTCCAGGCAATATAAATTCTTCACTTTTTCCGAATTTTCCTTGTTGTATCCCATCCCACCTCATTCCATCTCTAGAATATTTTACCTTTTTCTAACACCTCTGTGTTCGTTATCGCCCCCCCTCCCCCCCCCTTGGTTCTTTATTTCTCCGTCGCCTCCGCTCGCCCCACTATCTCTTCACCAGTTGGGAGCCCCAACTTCTCCTTTTTCACTGTCCCTCGTAAAGTATGACTCGTATCAGTCTCTATCCCTCTCGATCTCGCACTCTTCTTTATCCGCTGTCTTCTTCTAACACCTCGAGCAATCTATCTCTCTCCTCCTCGCACTCGCACACACTCGTATCCTCTGTCCCGGCAGACAGATCTCTCGTGCCTGCCTGGTGAATGGGAGGTTGTTGCTAGCCTTCTAGCTGGAAAATAAGCAATCTATATGCATAGATTTTCACCCCCTATCCAGCCTCCCCCCCCCCCCCCCCCCCCCCCCCCCCTGCCACCATTGGCTCGCGCTCCGCACACCCACACCACACCACACCACACTCAACAGATAACACATACTAGCCGCACAGAATACATGGTTCGGCCGGGCATGTCACGTCTTCTGGGACAACTCTATAATACATACATTAATATTGTGGTGTGTAAGTCGAGGGTGATAAATTAATAATCATTAATATTTAGAATTTCAGCAAAAAATGTAACAACAAATTTTGGTTAATCAATAATATTTTTTATAAAGCACAACCACAATCTTTTAATTACTAATTTGTAATTAGTCTACACGACGGTGCTATGACTGTTGGATGATAATACAACACAATATAATACACGCAACTATATAAAAGTTACATTTCAGATGCTTAGTTGCTGCACTTCAGAAATGTCACAAAAAACAATCATTGTGGGAGTCAATTACAAAAATGTAATACAAATTTACAACGATTGACACAATGAAAGGTCCGATCCCTTCTTTGACATCAATTCATAAATATATTTTAGAACAAGACCTTATAGCGTTTTAATGTTTAAAACCTATTTAATGCTTTCATTTTTTCATAAATTTTTGAGATGTTTTAAATTTAAAAAATTCAGAATAAAAATAAAACATTGTATCAAAAGAGTAGTCCTGTTATGAAAAATGTGTGTCTCAAAAGGGTTGATAAGACATCGCCATAAATTCGTCACGATTTTGTTCATCATCACTTTCAAGTTTAATGACCCGGCACCTCCACCAAAATTAAAAGTCAGGACGAATAGAACGAATACCATAGACTACCTAGCACCGACACACGACTCAAAATTTGAAGGGAAAAATAATCTTAGGCATAATCAGCATCAAGAGAAAACACAATAACATTCCAAAAAAATTCGACCTTTGTTTTAGTTTTTCGCGTTTTTATCAACATTTTGATTTTTTTTGTTGATTTGTTTGAAATTTTGATATTTCAATATGGAGTCCAAATTTCCATATCGTATCGAAAAATAATATTTGATAGAACTCAAAAGATAGCAAAAGAAAAATGTAATAACTTATTAGAAAATTTCATAAAGTTTGGAGCAACCAACCGATTGTTCGGTTATAAAGCAAAGAAATTAAAAAATCAAATAATACTCGAAACAAGCAAAACGTGTGATTGTGCATACTCTACAACGGTAATCCATACGAAAACGCAAAAAAAATACCAACTATTCTGAGACCAGGGCTGAATGATTTTTCCAATGTTTATTTCAACCATTGGCTCTTGTCAGCTCCTGCAGCCTGCTAACAACCTCTACATGGGCAGCTCGTTAATAACGCGCGATATTCTATTTCAGGAGGATGTAAGATCGATTCCTACCATCGGTAATCCTGACTGAAACATATTTTCAAAGATTTTTCCAGTTAATGAGGGGAATAGATTCCTTGCACATTCCCTCACAACAATCCTCACACCATACACCTCTATCGAGATCAACCAGACGAAGGGCATGCAATTGTCCCTGGAAAGGCTTCCCTAAACAAATGTATTTTTATATGGAAATCAATTCAGAAATTACAAAATTCACCTCAGCTGGGTATCGGACCCGGGTCTTTCAATTGCTGGTTCGGGTACTTACCTTAGCTACCATACGGTAATCATTACACCTATGGAGGAGTGTTTCCCTATAATGAGATTGAGAAATTTTATTTTTTAACCCAACGGACAGACCTACGCAACTCATAGTTGTCCCGGCGTCGGTCGCGCTTCTTCTCGGTACTTCTCTGCACGTATGCTTGCACTTGCTACCGTGTGTCCCGTACGTCGTGCCTTGCCGCACGGCTCCGTAGCCCGAGCGGAGGTTGGGAGGTTGGGAGGCACCGTCTAATCTCCGCATCTGTATTAGTCGAGATAATAACTCGCTACGGGCAAGATAATAAGCATGTGGTAATGGGAACGGGAGGCTTTCGTCACGAACTCGGGTCTACTGTGTAGGTATGGCTTCCTGTACACGGAGAAGACGGTTCAGTTCCACTTCACAACTCTAGGCACGCGTGACCATCTAGAGATCCGTAGCCGAGATGTCGTCATCAGTGGTGGTCTCAAGTCGTGCGGATGTTTTGTGTTTTGTTGACGTTGGGTTCGACTTCGAATGAGAATGCATCCAATCGGATTTAATTCGTATTTATTCAATCACAATAAGAAATCTTTTAAAGTGTAAAGCTATCTGAATGTGTTGTCTCATATCGAAAATTTGGTTTATTTAAACCCAAGAAACCACTCCTTGGCTGAAATCAGTTAGTGGGAATCGAACCACGACCACATAAATCGTAGCCCCAAGCTACTTGTTCCATCACTTACCTGTAGAAGCGTTCTAAAGTTATCACAATGTGTGATATTGTGTGGCACCCCATCCCTCTATTCCCCATAATAATTGGTTGTGACTTGTAATTGTCATTATAAATAATGCTAAATCTCCATAATTTACAACAAGAACATTTTTAACGTTTTGAATAAAATAATTATGTACAAAAATCTTTTTAGGAACAATTTAATCCTTTTATGGCGACCCTAAGGTTCAATGGGGAGGAGTTAGAAATTTTTAAATTGACATTATTCCGTACTCGGCACCTCCACCAAAAATTTTAATTTGACGATATAATTTTATATGCGTGTTCTTCTACCCTAAACGTACCGGAAAACGCAAAAAATCAACGTTAATAAGATATTAGAGATACACATTTCAAAATATCATGTCCTAGTCATGGGTGTGTAAACTATTGTAAAAATATCAGCCATCTAACTTTTATACTTTTTTGATTAAACGATCCACAAAAATGCTTTAAATAAGCCGCAATATTGAAAGTATGCCAAGACGAAAAAAATGTTCAAAAAAGTTTTGGTCTTCTCAAAAGTTTATTTATGATGTTATTACTCGAAAACTAATGCTTCATAGTTATTTTGAAAAACATATTATTTTCCACTGCCAATTTCGGCTATCAGGTTAATTAAGCTTATTCTTTAATGACGTTTTTGGCATTGTACCGTTCTTTAGATATCACAAAAATCTGGATCAGCGCGGATTTTGATACCAACAATCCAGATATTGTGAAGTTAACCGTCTCGGTAGCTTCGGGGTAAAGCACTCGACCGGCAATCGGAAGACCGGGGTTCGATACCCCGCTGGGATGGATTTGGTAATTCTGGATTGATTTACAAAAACAGGGTACAGTGGTTGGGGAGAATAGCCCATACACCCCCTACTTTCTTCAATATATATTTTAGGCGTTCGCCCGGCAACGTGAGACCCAAGCTCAATACCCGGTCAAATTGGATTGTTTAATTCCTGGATTTTAATAAATATTAACCAGTACTTGAGTTGGTCACCTGACGAGGGCTATAGTAGTTGTCCCCCTACGAAAGCCTCGCAAGTGTGAGCATGTAGTAATAGCGTCGGCTACAGTCGGGCGTGATTCCGGGCTCGACGTCGGAGGATAATCTGTAATAAAACGGGGCGTCCGAGACTTGTTTATGGGTACGGGGGCTGTTTCAGGTTATAGGCCAGCTTATATGGCGGGCGAAACGGCAGCACTACATGCATTTAGATGGACACATTTATACGGCGGCGGCAATACCCTTTGCCCTTGGTGAGCCCAGTTCTGCGGACACTCTCTGACCCTCGCTGTTGTCAATGCACTCGCACGGTCAACACCGATGCGAGGGAGGGGGAGGGGTAGGCTTGATATTAAAACTGGTCAAAATTGTATTTTAGTCAAGTATTTTAGTCAGAGTCGCTAATAACTTTATTGTATTTTAGTCAAGTAGGCTCAGCTTTAAGTTTTTTTTTTTTGGGGGGGGGGGGGCGCCTAAACGGTTAATAACATCGGAATCATATTTCTCACGAACTTTAATAAATAATTAATCTATGAGATCCAGTACGCGTATTCATAAGCTAATTCATTGATTTTGAATTTAAAAAATCGTAAATATCTCCCTAATTTACTCAATTTTGGTAAACTTCGGGAATTTATTCCAAGTGTACAGTTTTTTTTTTACGCAAATTTGCATACTGGATATCAACGTTTAAATCAATGTGAAAGCGTAGGTTAATTTGGCTTTATTGTAAGATATACAGTTTGATTGGAATTTCCTGACTTGAAATCTTTGTTTTTATTTTCCCATTTTTACACGTTTTGGACATGTATCGCAATGGACCTTTATAGCTCAGTTTTTGCAACCAAGTGTGGATATAAAACAGTACTTCATTAACATGCATGCAAAATTTGGTAATGATATTACCAACCGTTCATCAGAAATCATCAACAACAGAGTGCGCGCATTTGAGTTAGAGGTCAAGCTCAGCGACCCCTCTTAACACTGATATGAAAATATAGCTGATAGTTGTGTAGTTTTGTTAGAGCTATATATTTTAAATAGGTCTATATTAATCACTACGGGTTTATAGGTAGTTAAAGAAGTAATAACTAATTAGTATTACCAATATAAATACAGTACTGATAAATGAAATTGATACTTTCTCCAGACACTCAATCTAACCAATCAGCGTGTTTGGGGGGCTCGAAGCCTCTCTACTGAACATTAAAGCACACATCACATTGAAAGGGTAATGCAAACATCTGAAGAACGACATCACTTAAATTTGTTTTTAGTTTAAAAATTATTTTACTTATTATGTCTAGTGGCGCTGTCTGTTAGAGAAATGTTGAAGTCACTGCGTTGAAGTACTATGACGACCAGACGTTGACAATGTGAGCAACACTATACTTTTGCATCGTTGTTTATTCAAATATCAACTATCAACCTCACCATATCAAGAGTCGGTGTAGCCTAGTCAGTTAGAGCACCCAGACAGAGAGTCGCCACGGCTGGGTGGCTACGGACTCTTTTTGACCCCGGGTCAATATTTTTTTCTCACTATTTTTGGTTTGTACAGAGGTTTTCCTTAACGTTGAATTTAAGCTTTTAAAGTGGGACGAGTATAAATGTGATAAATCACATTTAAAAGTTACAATTTATAGTACAACCTCATTAGATTTAGGACTTCAGTTCAACCAGACCGAGTGTCCAGCAAACAGAAAGTTAAGGAAAGTCGCAAAGTACCCATCTTCTTAGCATATTATACATACTGTATAGTGGCTCCTGCGATTAATTCGATTAGACAATTATTAGAGACTCTGATTCGGAATGTCACTAGTTTGAATCCAGCCTCTTACAATATTAACTGAAAGGTTTTTCCCGAGGTTTCTTCGGTCGTAAATGCGATGCAAGGGATCCGGATTGACTCCTCTAAAATAGACCTCAGATATTTCGTTCACAAAATTGTCAACACTCAAAAATAACTTAGTTGGACTTCCAAATTAAATGAATGCAACAAGGGAAAAGTTCTAGGGCAGTTTAAGAGGACTCAATTTCTTGCATTTTCGCCTGAAGACAACCTCGTTATGATCATGCAGGCAGGATTGCCGGTGGCGTGAAGTGAGCTGGAGACCCCCGGTGAGAATCTCGCACTTAATGCTTGAGCCGTCGGATAGCAAAGTATGAAACCTCTAGTGCCAACTATGTGACAATGACTAGGATGAACAAAACATTCTCCGCAAGGATTAGGTTACTGAAACTTAGATTGGGACAGTTATTAAGTCTGCAATAATAGTGTTTTTTTCTGGAACTCTTCCTGAAGCCAGTTTTTATCAGATTGTTATCAGACTTTGCACATAGCTTATGGTCATGTATATAGTCTTCTATAGTTGCACAGATTTTTTAAACAATCACAAAAAACTAAGTAGTAAATGTATTTTTAGGATTTTGGATTTTTGTAAAATCGTCAAAATAAATAAATTTCGGATATTATTTGTGCGTAATGCTTAACAATGTTTAGTAATCTTTTACTATAGAAGAGTGACCATATTCTTTATTGACAATTATACAAAATTACATATCAATCGAATGATTACTGGAAGCAGGAATAGTTCCCAAAAAAGTTTCAAATAGGTATAGTTGACTTTTAAATAGGACATGAGCTTTAGGCAAATTGCTGTTCGCTCGGCTGATTGACCAACAAGTGTTTGAATTGTTGAACATTTGTCACGAAAGTGGAAATATGGGTCAATACATTTCTTAAATTAATTTTAAATTAATTTATAGAAAATAAATTGGTTGGTTTGAATTCAGAATTTTGTTAAAAACTTAAAAAAATTACTATATGCGCGGATTTTTTTCTGGCTGATTAAGACAAAATTTTGAAAACCTATGAAAGTACGGCTGTCCATGCATGCTTTATTGACAACCTTGCAAAGTTTCATATACGTCGGATGCTTCTTGGCCGAGCGAATAGCTATTTGCTAACTGTCAAATGTGTTATGTTCCCTCTTATTCATAGTTGCAATTCATTCCAGAACGTCAAAAGTATATTCGGTATAGATAGAGCATTAATGTTCTTTAAAAATGATTTAAATTTACTATCAAAATGTCTCATTATATACGCTTTTCACTGACTAAAACTTTCTTACACTGCAAAGCTACAGCCAAAATTCTTACATTAAATTATATACAAATTATTGTTGTGTTAACATTATTATTAATTACTTGGGATAGAATATGCAAACTGAATTTGTTCTTAACAAATTTATTTCTTTGCTAGGGTAGAGTTTAACTACTTGCCTACCCTCATTAGGCATGATTTAATATAATATGGCATTCCAGTGGCAGTATGGCATACAACTACTCATCAAAATATGTGGGAACTTGGAGTGCAGAAATCGAATCACTATGATTATCTTTTTAATATCAATTTTAACCCAAGGGTTGCAACACGCTGCCACCTATTTAAAATTTGTATTAACAATAATTTTAGTAACAAGCTGATCATAGTTGTTGATGGGTATGCTGGCTCTACTAATGGATATCGATCCATGCATCAGAATCAAAATTGGTGCTTCGTGGAAATGGATTCTTCCACAGGCCAGAATATCAGCGAATCCCGGGTGGGGCGGACTTTTGTAATTTCTGAATTGTAGTAAATAATATCAATTACACCTACGGGAGTGTTTCCCGACTAACCAAATCGAAAAAAAACGAAGTGGTTTGTACAAAAGATTTTGTCACATTATTATAAAAATAATCTTCCATATTGATTAAAACAAATACAAGTTTTAATTCCTGTGGCATGTATTAAAGTTTGTTTTAAAGTAGGTAGGGCCTATAATGGTTTATTTTAGATTTTTTAACTGATTAATTAATGTTAAATATGAAACTGTATTAACTAAATACGACACTGTTATTTAGATATATGTTTCATTGATGCACTTGGAGTGTGACAGATACACATTGGGGAAGATGGTCTATTTGTTACTCTCGCATTCATATTTTAAAATAAAATATGAATGCAATTATGTTAATTGAAAGAAAATGATTAATAATTAAAATCGAAATAAATAAATTGAAACAGATCCTCCAATGCCTTATGTCAAAGTTAACTTTATTCCATAGCGGGATATCAGCGAACTTCGAGATGGAGGGTGGCTCCATCTACTAGGCATTATTTAACTTATTATGCCTAGTGGCGCTGACTGTTAGAGAAATGTTGAAGTCACTGCGTTGAAGTACTATGACAACCAGACGTTGACAATGTGAGCAACACTATACTTTGCATCGTTGTTTATTTAAATATAAACTATCAACCACACAATATCAAGAGTCGGTGTAGCCTAGTCAGTTAGAGCACCCAGACAGAGAGTCGCCACGGCTGGGCGGCTGCGGACTCTTTTTGACCCCGGGTCAATATTTTTTCCCACTATTTTTGTTTGTACAGAGGTTATCCTAAACGTATTAATTTTATTTTAATGAGATGAGTTCAAATGTGATGGAACTCATATTTAAAATATGTAAGAACATTAAAAGAGCAAACCAATAAAAATATATTCTGGTCATAATTTTATGCCCCAGTTCGACCAGTCCAACCAAACCCAGTGGCCAATAATCAGCAAAATTTTTTTTACGAGCCTTCATTAAGGGTAGAGGGGCTACAGCCTCGACCTGGACTCTTTAGAAAGCCAAATAATATCAGATAAACGCATGATACGGACTGTGGTGGCACTTGCGTCTCTAATTCGATTTGACTGTGATTTTGGACTCTGATTCGGAATGTCACGGGTTTGAATCCTGCCTCTGGCAATACTGACTGAAATTTTTTAATGCGGTTTCTTCGGTCGTCAATGCGATTCAAAAGATCCAGATTGACTCTTTTAAAATATACTTCAGACATTTCGTTCACCAAATTGTCAACACTCCAAAATAACTTAGTTAGACTATGGAATACGACAGTACTATTAAACTCCATGGTAAGACTCCTTAATCAAGAAAATGTTCTCTGTAGGGCAGTGTTTTAGAGAACTCAATTCCTTGCATTCCTTCGCATTAATGCATGGAGACAACATTGGGCAGTTTATCTTTCTGCCACTTTCACATTGATATTTATAATGACACATGTTCAAATAATAACTATGTAAAATTATATATAATTTAAACTATCAATATGTAACCCTTTTTCCAACTTTGAAGTCGGGTAGGGGGTGGGAGGTTTGTTCTCATTAACGCATGGAGACAACCACGGGCAGTTTCTCTTTCTGCCACTTTCACATTAATATTTATAATGACACAATATGTTTAAATAATAACTATGATAAGAAAATATATAATTTAAACTATCAATATGTAACCCTATTTCCAAGTTTGAAGTCGGGTAAGGGGTTAAGATGTTCCTTCTCATTTAACGCATGGAGATAACCTCGCGATAACCTTGCAGTCGGGATTGCCGGTGGCGGATATCGAACTCGGGACATTCTTAGTGAATCTCGCGCTTCAATGTTCAATGTTCAAAATAACGCTCATTTAATTACAAATTAGTAATTACTGACTTTTTTTATGTAATCGGACAATTATTTTGTCGCGGCAGTTCTTTCTTAATTCGTCTACGCTCCTTACCGTGTTATTATTTTAATTGAGACCGTGATGATTTACTGAATGTTTCCTCTGTTTCTCTGTATATTTGGTAGAGCGCGTCAATCGTTAGGTCATTATGCGCCACTATAGCTTATAGTAGCATATGGGGAGAAAAGACACATGCAGGTCAGAACCAGTCACGGACAGGGGGACGAAAGAAGGGGAGGGGAAAGGTTCTTACGTCGTGGTTGTCATCTTCTTTGTCATCGTTTGTGTTGTCATTGTCGTCAGGGACGACGACTTCCAGAACCTTGCTGCTTCTTTCGGAGAGTAATGTCCTCCCTAACTTGCTTGTAAGCTGATGTTTGCAAGATGGTATTTTCCTCTCTTCACGTCTTGTGCGATCAGCAGAAGAATATCGTGGGTCTATACTATTTCATTTCCAACCTTTATCTATTTATACTCACCTCGTACGGCTTCCAGATGGAGACCATGCGTCAATCATACCACGGACCAGCAAATACCAACTCAGGAGGAACTTAAAAATTAAAACATATATTTTTACTGTTAATCTCGATGCAGTTACAGAAAAGTGTACACTACAAAAGCTTTTATTTCTGTTTCATATGAGTTTATGCAAAGGTCTGGGACGTTAATCGGTCGTTTGGATAAAGAAACACACACACATCTAAAACGTATTTACTATATAGCCATTTAAAAATAGTTGGAGATACTCAAGTAAATAATTATAATATTTGTGTTTGATTTCAGAACGTGCCACCATTCAGCGTCCCATGCAGTTTAGCTGGTCGTTGTTGCAGAGTGGTGAGCTATTTGATTTAAGTTAGTGTCGAAACACATAACGTGACATGAAAAACAAGGAAAACTTCCATCGATGTTTCTAGAATCGTTCTACTCCCGCGCACACGAAAATGTAACCATCTATACTGAATAATTGTACTGTACAAAAATATTTATTTCCTACAAATCCTGCAGTAAAGAAAATATCAAATTACAGGCGCGTAAAAATACAATTTTATTATTAAGGAATATGTAACATCTTAAGTTTTAATTCTGAGCAAATGTAGTATTTTGTAGCATCTATTTTAAACTGATGCGGGTCGTACTACGCGCATTGGGATCAATCAATACAATTATGTTTGGCCTCTAAAAATGAAAACATAATATAATCTTAAATATTTATTTCTGATTTGACATTGGAAATTCTTATTTTTATTTAAATTAGCATTTGGAAGTGTATTTGAAAATATACCTCTTCACTTATAGTAATATTGATCTAAAAACGGTAATCCTAGTCGTTAGGCCTGTACTAAGTGGTGCGTTACCAGCTGGCATGTTAAAATGTTCTAGCCATGCATCTGATTATGATACAATGCAAAACAGTTACATTTTTACCAGATTTTTATGTCTCTCGGTGAAGACCAATAATTAGTCATAGTTTATTTCTCGATTTGTTTAGTCGGGAAACACTCCCGTAGGTGTAATTGTTATTACTCACAAATCAGAAATTAATGATAAGAAATTAATTAATTCAGATGTATAATGCAACTACAATTCAGAGCTCAATATGTACCCGTCCTGATGGTCTAGTGGTTAAGACGCCTGTCTGGAATGCGGGAGATCCGTGGTTCTATTCCCGGTTGGGGCGGACTTTTTTAATTTCTGAATTGTAGTAAATAATAGTCATAGTTTATGAAAAACACAATTTTGGTACATACATTTGACATTTATTAATTGTCTTCAAGCAAATTAATTAAAACAGTATCATACAAGCAAATGGATACAATGTTAACAAACTCAATGCTGTATTGAGCTCTATCACAAATGGATCCGGTTGTGGCAGGAGGCTAGATTGTCGTCGTAAACGCCAAGTGAGAATCTTCATACTTCGCGAAAAAGGCCTTCACACGGCGCAGGCGCGCATGTTGGGCGAAGCTTATGTGCTGGAACACAAAAATGTATTATTATTATAGACTTCATACATCTTTCATCAATATGTAGCCTCATGTTGTGCGAAGCGTATGTGCTGGAACACAAACATGTATGATTATTATCGACTTCATACAGGACCGTATTAAGGCATAGGCTAAGTAGGCTGGAGCCTGGGGCGCCGGCACTCGGGGGGCGCCAAACTGGAGCCTGGGGCGCCGGCACTCGGCTCCGTCTAACTCCTATCAAACAACAACTATCAACTTAAAAATTATCGACGAAAGCATGCTAAATCAAGTAAAATGCCACCATTTGCAATGTCAAAAATCAAAACCCGCACTAGCAGCCCCCATTGTACCAGGATCCATATTTTTTCCGAAACCATTGTTTCATGGGCAGTTCTACAATTGTTTTATTGCCCCCACCCCCTCCCCCTACCCAAATGCACATCCCTCGCCACTAACAAATTTTTATGTTTAAAAAACGATGACGTCATTGACACTTTTGCCAAGGAAAAGGAAACAAAAAACGCTTGCAAAGGCCTGATTTGCGCGACTACAACGGACGAGACTATAGGGCCAGGGAAATTATATACTATGGTGATCAAGTTGCATTGCTAGTTACTAGTTATCTACTTTTTTTTAAGCTAAAATGCACGCATACTATGTTTTTCAGCTTGTTGAAATAAGGCGGGGGGGGGGGGGGGGGGGGGGGGCGTATTTTTTTTTTAGCCTATGGGCGCCAAATGTCTTAATCCGGCCCTGACTTCATACATCTTTCATCAATATGTAGCCTCATGTTGTGCGAAGCTTATGTGCTGGAACACAAACATGTAGGATTATCATCGACTTCATACATCTTTTAACCATTATGTAGCATAGCCTTAAATTACTGATTAAATAAATAAATAAAAATAAATAAATAAATAAATAAATCCGTATTTAGAGTCTACCCACTCAGTCACACAACTGATTTTCAGTGGGGGACAGTAAACCAAAGTGACCAAGCCAACCCTGCAGGCCCCGACGCAATCGACGAGTGAACGATAACCATACCAAAGCTCCATATTTTTTAATAGGAAATATAGCAATCAGTGGTATGGATAGTGCGAACACCCGCGGATCAACGCCAGAATCAACAAGGCCGATTCAGAACAACTTTAAATTTATTATATGCCTCGTTGCTAGGACGGCTCCAAAGTCATCGTTTACTTCTGAAATTATTAATGTTTTGAAACTGCATTAAGTTCTGACGTAGGCCCTAATCTTCGTAATTTAGTTTTCGGGAAATGTCCCCTAGTCCCAGCAAGTAGAGGATTCATGATCTATCTACAAGGTCGACCAAAGCGATCATCATAGTGTACAACGAGCTAATCCAATCTGAACTATAGACAGAAAACACTTTGGTGATATCGGCAATAATTTTACTGTCACTCATTTCCACTATATAATATCGGTATAGTGATTATAATATCCCGAGATCTTTAGATTCAGCTGACACGCCAGCACACAAAATACCATACCACTTGCAAGACGCGTTTTGTAATATTGCATAGAGATCTCAAATATCAATAATAAAACTTGGTCTAAGCATAGTCAGCATAGATGGGTGAATATGTCGTTGATGACTCATGGTCTCATGTGTATTTTAAGTCTAGATGTTAAAAAACCTTGCAATGTTATATCTTGGGGACATTGTTTGGGATTGGCAATTGTCTTGTGCTCTGATTTCTTTTAAAACTGAAGTATTCGTTTACTTATAAAGTATTATTGGTATGTTTTCGAATAACACGGTATATACCTCTTTAAACGTCTGAGACAATTGTTAGCGGTCAAGCTGTGCGTACACGTAACTCGTGAACGATGTAGTAGTTACCACAATACATGAGGTGAGTGACTTGTAACTAGCAAGTGTGCTGCTTACCCAGTCTCTCCTATGGAATTGTGCTCTTCAAGACGATGACTGGGTACATAGAAGAGAACTAGCCACAATAATCGACAAACAATTATTATATTATATACTTGTGATTTCCGTTATTATTTGATGCCTCATTTGCGATTCGTCCTGGAGTTATAAAAGCAGAGGCTGTTGCATAACCCATATAAGAACATCTCATTTTTTCGGTCCTCTCCGTGTTTTTCGTCATACTCATACAACAGTAATTTGCAACGACGAACGACTTATCCACAAAACGACTTCCCGAGTCGTCAATTGCCTCCTGTAGGATGAGGACGCGAGTTGTCCGAAAATAAGGAAGGTTTGGCGGTTAAGGGGAAGAACTACCGCCAATATTAAAACCACGAGAAATAATCTTATTTTAGTAACATCTCACAAAACTTATATCAAAATGGAAAAAGTGGCCGATAAGTCCTATTTAGTTTCGTTAAAAATTTATTTGGCATAAAACCATTTAAAATAATGTTTGTGGCGGGGCTTTAATATTGGCGTGAGTCATTCCTTCTTTAAAGTGTGCACTATACGGTATCTTAAAACCAATGCCACTAAGCATATTATCGAAAGTCATAACTTACATCAAATAACATAAATATTAATAAAAATAAATGTTGGATGTTAACCACAACACATAAAAACTAATAAGTGTAAGGTTAAACGAAGAGATGGTACATTATAATATATTAAAAAATGACAACCAAATCATAGATTAATTTTGAACAACTTACATTCTGTATTGATTGCAAGAGCTCGATTGATATACGTAAAGCCTTCGATCCGTCCCGCATCTGTGAAAATATACATCATAATCAAGATCTACTTTTTATTTATACTCATAAAACGATTAGTTTAAATAGTGGATGAACGTACAATTCCAACCCACTATTAAATTAGTTTATAGAACGTACTGAAAACATTGAACGTGTTAATGACTGTATTTGGTTGTTAATATCACGTTCAACAATTGTACAAGGAAGGGAAGCCAAAGTATTCTTTTATGAACAACTAAAAATCCAGCCTTTTATCAGCATCTTTAAATGGTCAGTGTTTTTGATATTAAGAAAATACTACACTCTTTTAACTTTCCCTTTATATCGTTTGGACTTTCAAAATTAATACATTTAGTAAATGTGCATAATTGTTGAATTGTTAGTAATTTGTTAATGAAGGTTTGGACATTAGCGTATTTTTATTTAAAAAAAATATTATTTCAAAGCCAACCAAAAATAAGAATAGGTTTGTTCAGTTTAATTGTATTAAGGGCGCGTCAACCGTTAGGTCATGATGCGTCACTCTAGCCTAGGGGACCATGCTGGTCAGAACCAGACACGACTAGGGGGAATAGGTGAATCTTAGAGTCGGACCTACCATCTTCAACTGAGCAACCGAGTCCCTTATTGCTTCAAACGTGAGACTGCGCTCGCGGGCCACATCATTCGTGAAACCCTGTTGACAACATGAGAACATAATCACTTGAGTAACTTGGTGAGGATTATGAAATAAGGATACAACATTCTTTTCATTTCATTTCAAATGTTGTCTCATTGTTGTTGTAATATTGTTATTCTCTTAGTTTAAATAAATGAATACATTGTATATAGAGTCTACCCAATCAGGCACACAACTGATTTTCAGTGGGAGATAGTAAACCAAAGTGATCAAGCCAACCTTGCAGGCCCCAACGCAATCGACAGGTGAACGATAACCAACCAAAGATTGATATTTTTAATAGGAAATATAGCAATCAGTGGTAGGACGTGCGACACCCGCGATCAACGCCAGAATCAACAAGCCGATTCAGACAACTTAAAATTTATTATGTGCCTCGTTGCTAGGAAGGGTCCAAAGTCACCGTTTACAAATTCCTAATACAAGAACTGATAGGCTGAGTCCAAATCAGAAGTTAAACAACTTCTGACTTTGGCGGGAATCGAACCCTGGACATTTTGCATTGGAAGCAGATACGCTAACCGCAGGACCAACGAGGTGTCTCATTGTTGTTGTAATATTGTAATTCCCTTAGTTTGAGATGTTTATGTACTTTGTAGACAAATAGTACATTTTTTTTTTTTTTTTTTACATTTTATAGGATATTTCAGCAACCCGGGCAGTTTTTATAAATCGTATAATGTCGATGCTAGAAATACTTTCCAAACCCTGTCACGAAGCACTGCATGTTTCATTTAACTAAAACAATAGGCTAAACAGGTTCGTAATGGGACAGGCTAACTACATTAAACTCAAGTACTCAACGTATTGTATTAGCAAGGATGTTAACACTCTACATATAAAAAATAATAAGCTCTCACTTGAAAAAAACAACATATTTTGTGTTCAACTTACCCTGATTTCTTTGAGGATGGTTTCACGTTCCTGTTGGGCGAGTGCCAGGCTTCTCCTCTGAAACAAGGTTAACACTTCACAGTTTAAACCTATTCTATTCACTAACTACAGGCACATGCTAGGATAGGCAAACATGTTCAGGGTCTACTCTACAGGACTGACAGTTTAGTTTTAAACTGAGGAGAACCTTTGATAAACACTGTTCAGTTTCAGTTGAGTGCATAAGTAACATTTACTTTTGCTTGTTATACAGTACCGGGTATTTTACCCTTAAAGTGAATGAACATAATTCCAAAGGAGATAACGCTTTACGCCATTATTTGGCAGAATTTAAAGAGGGGGCTTAGCTGTCATATGAATTGTTTGCTAGAATTGAACCAGCTAGGCCTAAAATACGTTTATTTGGCTCGAAATTTCACTAAGCTTGATTAATGTCAAAAGATGTGAAACCACAATTGTTCTGAGATTTGTTTTTGTTATTTTTTACATAAATGATTTGTCTAATTTGTTTATCTTATTATTTACTTTATAATCATAGCTAAAAGGGGCTATTACTCGAAAAAAAATTTTTAACACATAAAAAATTACATCGTGTAACTGTGATTTTACGCGATTGTTTTTAATTTTTTTATACAGAAATTTGCGAAAATGGGCGTTTTGGGAAATTTCTTAAATCGGCTTTAACCTGCTTCTTTTTTGTTCCACAAGGATACTAGAGCATCATACCAATGTAAAATGACCCTTTATAACATCGTTCTTGAAACTGTGCCAAAATATACACTCAAACGCCCAAAAATATGCATTCCAAAATCACACCCTTTCTTGGTAATCAGCATATTTTTATTGATCAACTTACCCAAATTACAAAACAAAATATAGAGGATTTACAGATAAGGCTGACGAGTACGTCACTAGTGGCCAATATTTTTTTGGATCAAAATCCTCCAAGGTCACGGGGCATAAAGATCGTCCCCGTGCTATTTCTTATTGGAGATTTTTGCCTATGGGACCTAGCTCGAAAAATACCAACTTCGATAATTTTTTTCCCGGTCATGGATGGTGGACCTAATAATTTTTCTGTTAATTTCTAAATTCATTAACAAGTTAGCCCGAATGAAATATATTTTTTGAGTTTAGCGGGTGAATGAATACCCCTTTAACACAGATAATAGATAGTCTTAACGTATTTGACGACGTGAATCTACGCATTTTTCATTGTGTTTCTATCCAATGTTGTGCTTTTCTCAATACTGTAATCAAAGGACTAATAAAACAACAACAGTCAAAAAGCTAGTTAATTTGACTTATTGTTTTTGAATGGGTTCTAGAGTGAGCAAGATAATTGGAGCTAACTAGGGATTCTTAAATAATGTTAAAAAGAACGTTACTCAATGGCCCTTAACAAAAAAATAAATAAAAAAATAATCACCTTTGCAGTGGATACCTGGACAATAATAAAAATACAGTGGGCAAGAGATCAGATTCCTAAAGAGCACCGAGAATGGAGGAAGATGACGAAGGGAAAGGCTATGGAAGAGATGGAAGGAGACAATAGCAGGAGAGATAGATATATAGACGCCAGCTAGACCTTTTCTTCCACCCAACCTTTAATATAAATACATTTTTTCAGATTTATAATTTGTTAATAGCAATTTACAATAAAATATTTGATGATATTAAATAACAATAATTTACATTTTTATTGTGTATAGGCTACATTATACATTTTACACAATCATTCTCTCTTATTCATACAGTAATTTGAGTGAGTTGTCTACAGGAGTTAAACTCAAGACGTAGAGGACTGAGCTGAGACACGATTGTAGGAGGATAGAATGAATTCGAAGAATTTGGTAGTGAAATCAAAAATGACCTTGCCAGAAGCAGGCACATGATAACAGAAATCAAAGAATATCAGATGAAGTTGTAACGTGAGCACCGATTGTCAGACACGTTGATACAATCACAAAGTGTTATGACGTCACAGTTACCACGTGACAGCTAGCTTACCAGCTCGTGTAGCTCCCGCTGAGTGAGGTCAGGCGCTGACTTGATGCTCACGGGCTCCGGTGTATTCTGTGCTGCTTTTGTCTGCAAACAAACAGCAACAACACTCAAACAAAGACAAACAGACAAACAAAGACAAAGACAAACAGAAGTATACCCTCGTCCGGGTGTTCCTCAGGGTGTTTCCATAGAGAAAGAGCCCACCACACGTCTATCTTCTGTGCATTCTCTAGCCAAACGACTACTTTTTGTGTTTTGATGCTACTCTTGCCTACAATTGTCCTTAAGACCAATTTCGTAACTAAGACTGAGTCTTGGGGTGTATGTGCTATGTTATTACACTACCAATTAGCCTGTTCTTCAATCACTGTTCCTTTGAATCAATCAGTGGTAGGAACTAATTCGACCATCTCAATTTCACGGCATTTTCCAGCGATCGGGGGTCACATTAAGAACATCACATCGAGTGAGGCTTATACACATTTTTTTCTTCCAATGCCCAAAAGCTTGATTCTTCAATCATTTTTCTTCCTAGCTCTCCAAAATGATAGCCAGTGAGTGGCGTTTGTGAAAGTCATTCTAAAATTGTGGCTTACCAAGTTCTCTAGACTACGCCTAATCCTGACTTCATGCGGCGACTCGTTGTGCGCAGGGGTGCTAATCCTTGGTAGCCTCTGTAACATAGACAAACAGGGGCGCTCAATCAAGATTCCAGGGAGGCCACTGGTAACAACCTTGAGTTTCATGATGCCGAGATGGAAACATTTTGACGTCAATATAGTATAAGTTACGAATTGAAAACAATACACACAACTCAATTTGTAAATACAACGATGCAAGAGTTCCAGGGTTTGGTCCCTGGTTTAAGCAAGGGCGCAATATTGTTTGTAGTTAATCTCGGGTTTCGGCTGATTATCCTGCATGCCTTTGAGACAAAGTAAACCTCTTTGAGCACCATAATCTAAATATAATATTGTATAATATGTATGGACTATGCTTGAGGAAGGAAACGGAGTCTCCGAATAATCGCGAACAAAATAATTAATCCAGGTTAAAGTTCCAGTGATTGGTTTTATAAAATAATCTAAATACTTCAGAGGCATATCCACAATAACGCTGTTGCACTGTGGGAAACGAACATTATCGGGGACCTTTTGCTTTTTATTCCCCTAATCGGCCTCGAGAAATAGTGACAGGTAGTATCCAGATTTGGAACTATTTTACACATTCAATTTTCCCAAGTCCAAGATAATTTCATGACGGTGGCACCGATTGTCTGGCATATCGAGGTCAGCTGTAGGCAACTGAGGGACAACAAGAAACGGCGTCGACGCTAGTGCCGCGAAGAGCCTTGTGAAGCACGTAAAACTAACACGGCACATGTAGTTGGTTCTCCCACAAGTGCTCCTTGCACAGGGAAGGGAAATGACTCACTGGGCAATCTTGGAGGGCGAGCGGCCGGTCGTTCCATGTCGTTCAACCCGGAAAGAAAAAGCACGTCGGCCGAGCACTCCTTTGGTCGGAAGGGGTTGGAGTACATAGTATTGTGGCTTACCATCTCCTGTAGCTCCCGTCTTAGTGTGACTTCGTGTGCGCCCTCGCTGCGCACAGGGGTACTCGTCATCGGTCGTTTCTGCAACAAGGACAAACAGGCGTTTAATGATGATCGAACAAGAAAAAGCACGTCGGCCGAGCACTCCTTTGGTCGGAAGGGGTTAAAGTACACAGTATGGTGGCTTACCATCTCCTGTAGCTCCCGTCTTTGTGTGACTTCATGTACGCCCTCGCTGCGCACAGGGGTACTCGTCATCGGTCGTTTCTGCAACAAGGACAAACAGGCGTTTAATGATGATCGAACAAGAAAAGTCACGTCGGCCGAGCACTCCTTTGGTCGGAAGGGGTTGGAGTACATAGTATTGTGGCTTACCATCTCCTGTAGCTCCCGTCTTAGTGTGACTTCATGTGCGCCCTCGCTGCGCACAGGGGTACTCGTCATCGGTCGTTTCTGCAACAAGGACAAACAGGCGTTTAATGATGATCGAACAAGAAAAAGCACGTCGGCCGAGCACTCCTTTGGTCGGAAGGGGTTGGAGTACATAGTATTGTGGCTTACCATCTCCTGTAGCTCCCGTCTTAGTGTGACTTCATGTGCGCCCTCACTACGCACAGGGGTACTCGTCATCGGTCGTCTCTGCAACAAGGACAAACAGGCGCTCAATGATGGTCGAACAAGAAAAAACATTATGTATTCAGTTAACCCGTTGAAAATCATTCACAAATCGGTTGAAAAACTGTAAACAACTATAAAACCAAATTTAAGTACATACAAAATACAAGAGACTTAGGGCCCAAAGTTGATAAAACTTATGTTTGCAGTCACCTCTGTCTTAGACATAGGCCTAAACACGAATAACGGAAAAAAGGAGCACAAAAGAATGGATGAAGGAAGGATGGAAGAAGAAAGAAGGTGAAGACAAGGAGGCCAAGGAAGAGATGGTAGGAGACTTGTTTCAAGAGGAGAGAGCTGGAAAAATATGGAAGAGAGAAGATTTTGGGAGGATAGAAAGAAGCATCCCAAAGCTGACCCTACCATAAGTGGGGAAACTCTAAATGGATGATTGAAAATGGCAGGGTGTTAACTGTTAGTTTGCAACTAATAGTAGGTAAAGTTGTTAATGTTTTCATCCTCATTACAAATCTGATGTATATGAAAATTATTATTGCATGACACCTGATGATAAGTATGAGTTCTTTGGTTTAGATCTAGATATGCACTTTAACTCACAAACGGGTTCTGCTGTAATTGTATCAACGGTGGCCTCTCGCTCTGCTGGCCCTCACCGTCCAATGTAACGGTCACCTTCTCATTATCTTGATTTGCTCCACGTTTCTGAAATATACGTTGATGGATGAGCGAGCGAACACTTCATTCGACGCAAGAATGAAGACCCACTGGGTAATTCGAGATCAATTGTAAGAGGGTGGTGGGCGCTTAAATACAACCAGGACAATCTAGATGATCATTGAGTAAAACTTATTTATAATTTATTTTTGGTGTAACGCAACCAAGGTCGAGACCGGCAATCCTGACTGAAGTTGTTTTCGAGGCATGCTTTGGCATGTGATTGAGTCCTCTTGAACAGTTCTTGGACATCCCTTTACAATTGTCCTTTGTCCTATCCGAAACATGCTTGAAGAGGGGCATGAATTGCACCCTGTGCAGGATCCCCACGAAAAGTAATTCATAATGGCTGATTGTATTACGTGGCATATTCTCAAATTGTGGCTTACCAAGTACTCTAAAGTCCTCTCAAGCCTAACTTGAAACGCAGGCCCGCTCTGCGCTGGCATACTGGTCATTGGCAGCCTCTGTAACATAGGCAAACAGGGGCGCTCAATCAAGATTCCAGGGTGGCTACTGGTAATAACTTTCAGTTTCATTTATGATGCCGAAAAAATTTTGGCGTCAATCAAATAGCCTAGGTATTCAAATTAAAAACAAATCAATTTGTGAATACAACTATGCAGGAGTTCCAGGGTGCGGTCCCAGGTTTGCGTAAGGGCGCAATATTGTTTGTGATAAAACCCCAGTTAACGCTATAGTTCATCTCGGGCTTCGAATGTTGACATGCCAATGTAGACACACCAAGTAAACCTCTTTTCGCAATCGCACCGTCATCTAAATACTTAACAGAGGCATCTCCTATACAATTACGCTGTTGCTCTGTGGGAAACGAACATTATCGGGGACCTGCTGCTTTTTATTCCCTTAATCGGCCCCGAGAAATAGTGACATGTTGTATTCAGATTTGGAACTATCTCCCATATTCAATTTTCCCAACTCCAAGGTAATTTCATGACGGGTGGCACCGATTGTCTGGCATATTGAGATCAGCTGTAAACAGTTGGGGGAGCTTATTACCACCAGATGCATGAACCAAGCATATGCATAGTATTGTGGCTTACCATCTCCTGTAGCTCCCGTCTTTGTGTGACTTCGTGTACGCCCTCACTGCGCACAGGGGTACTCGTCATCGGTCGTCTCTGCAACAAGGACAAACAGGCGCTCAATGATGATCGAACAAAAAAATACATTGTGTTATCAGTTAAACTTTTGAGAATCATTCTAACGATAACAAGTTGTTAAAACTTACTTTTGCAGTCACATATAAAACGAATAACATATAAACGGAAAACAGTATGCCCCAAAAAATTGATGGAAGAATAAGGAAGAATAAGACGGGGGAGACCAAGGAAGAGATGGTATGAGACTTGGAGGCAAGAGGAGAGCTGGGAGGATATGGAAGAGTAAGAGTATGAGGATAGAAAGAAGTGGGAGAATTTCTTTGTAAATCCCAAGTGACCCTACCATATGCGGGAAACGCCAATGGATGATAAAAATAATTATGATGATGATGATGATGATGATTGAAAATGACAGTGTGTTAACTGTGTTAACTGGGATTACGATGACGAAAGGAACTTATAAAGGAACGTTAATTTCGTTCCAAGTTCCCACGAAATAGTAACTTTGACGTTACAAGTTCCTGATTAAAGAAAAGGAACGCGTTCCCACAAAAGTTCCTGAAAAAGGAACGCGTTCCTCCCCAAGACTGATTGCATATGAGTTCTTTGGTTTAGATCCAGACATGCACTTTAACTCACAATCGGGTTCTGCTGTAACTGAATCAACGGTGGCCTCTCGCTCTGCTTGCCCTCACCGTCCAATGTAACGGTCACTTTCTTCTTATCTTGATTTGCTCCGCGTTTCTGAAATATACGTTGATGGATGAGCGAGCGAACACTTCATTCGACGCAAGAATTAAGACTTACTGGGTAGTTAGAGACCAATTATTGCTAAGAGGGTGGTAACGCTTAAATACAACCAGCTCAATCTAAATGATCATTAGTAAAACTTATTTATAATTGTCGGTGTAACGCAACCAACGTTGAAGATATCACAATGTTATTTCAAATTTAGGTATAACAATAATAATCAGAGCTGCTAGTTTAGTGCGTTCACTGCACCGTACAAATCTTCATAGGGTAGGCTATGTGAGTAGCCCTACAAAACGACCGTGGTCAAATTTTCAATCGAATTAACACACATAAATTATCTGCGTAATATGTTGGTCTTATCGTAGCAAACCGCAGTAACACTTCTTAGATAGAGATGGCCTGTACTCACCATCGTGTCAACTTCGTGTTCAAGCCTCGAGAGTCTCGCTTGAAGTTTGTGTAAATCCTTGGTTAACCTTTTAACTCCATTGTCACCGGCAAAACGCTGACAACATAAATCAAACACGTAATTACTTACTGAATATCGAAGTTTGTCAGAAAATCTTTGAGGATAACAATCAGGAGACTAGAACCTTACACTAGCTGGAGACATCTGGTGGCAGATTGTGTATTCAGAGCTTGTTAATGAACCCAGCCAATCCACCATCAATCGGCTCACTCCCAAAACTCGTTGGACCTCGGTGTGTCTATAACACGTCTGTACGAAGAGAGATTTCTTTCGTCGAAAGTTCGCCGAATACAGAAAAGCAGTGACTTTGACGAATTGAAAGAAACACTCAGTAAACATAATTAACAAGTTATTTGTGAATGAAAATTCCCAGAGCCACTCAGCCAACATGTTATTATTTGTTTCTGAGGATGAATGTAAGGCCTACTGAATCTCATAAGCTATTTTCGAATATACGGCGAGCGAGTGGAGAAGCGGGCGTATAGAGATTTAGTTGACCTTGGACTTCAGTTAGCCACGACAGGTCATCTGCTTGTGGTGTCACGCATTGTTGAATTTGTGCAACTAATGGTTAGGTGACAGAAGGGATATTTTGGAAAATATGGTAAGCGATATTATAGTAGGCTACATAGAATTAGTAGATGCATAATGTCCAGGGGCTAAAGAGTTGGAGAGGAATAAATCCCGAAATTTGCGATTATGACCCATGAAAACCTCGGAGAAAACCTTCACTCTTGACTGCCGGTGGCTAGTATCAACCAACGACTTTTGAAATTTGAGACCTCGCCTCTCCCAAGAGATATCTATCCTATCGGTCCTAGCTATACTCACATTCTATAATAACTTACAGTAATTTAAAGGACAAGGTGTCCCTTTGTTCAGGTTTAAAATGTGTTGGCCTCTAAAGCATAGGAGAATGAATCTTGACTTACAGAAGTCTGGCGTGTTCTCTCCACAGAACCAATCCGTTCTTCTAGCCTCTTCACTCCAGTAGACAATTCGCCGAATAGTTCCTCGGCAGTAGTTTCGGGGCTTTCGTCCTCCATCTAGCATCAACAACAACAACAAAGATTACACCAGGGGTCTAATTTACGAACCCCAATAGTCGATCGAAAGTGACAACTCAGTTAAAAGTCAAGCTAGGCGCGGTAGTCTTGACAATTTTGCGAGGCTATTGAATTAACTGTTATTCGCTTTGTTCTATTGAATAAGATGTTACTGTCGATCGACAAATTGTAACGTGCCTTATTGTATTTACAAAGTTGTCGCTATCGATTGACTACTGTCGTACGAGTTAGTAAATAGACCTCATGGCCACATTTTTACAAGCTTCTAGGCCTATGTGATTAATTGTCCCATTACTTAAATGTAGGTACTATGCGTTTTGTACTTCTGGAACTCTTCAGGAGGGTGGTGGTCGCCAAAACTCACCTATAAGGTATCCTTCGCACAAACAATACTCACACACTTACATTCTGTTCGAGTTCACAATTTATAGGAATCCCAGGAGCACGAAGCGAGTCGTGAATTATTGCCTGTAGGCTAAGCTTTTAATTTTTGCTACAGCAAACAAAACACAGAATACGATGCATTTTTCAGGACCATAGGACCAATATCTCTTTAAAAACATGTGGCCAATAATAGAAATAGGCCCGTCTATGTGCCTTGGCCTTTGGACTTGGATTTAATTTGTGTCAACTGTTTGGTCATAATGCGCTACTGTATAGCCTAGGAGATATGGGGAGGAAAGTCCCATTCTGGTCAGAACCAGCCACGGGTAGGGGTTCTCACGTCGTGGTCGTCAGCGTCTTTGTCATCGTTCGTGTTGTCATTGTCGTCGACGTCGTCAGGGAAGTCGCCAATCGGTCGAGGGGGAGGGGGTTCACAGACGACAAATGCCAGAGCTCGCCTCTAGTTTTGAGGAGTAAGATGTGTCCCTGTACTTACTAGCTTAAATGTTTGCGACATGGACTTTTCCCGTTTACTCGCCTTTTACGATCAGCAGAGCCAAGCTCGGGGCTAAATTCTAGCCCGGGCCTACACGAGGGGGTTGGGGGAGGGGGTCTGAAAGATAGTAACAATCGGACTACTTTTGTTTGTTTTGCCCAAAAGAAAAAAAGAAAAAGAAAACGAAAGTTGTGATTTCCGACCTCAATTTCGCCGTTTTGGATCAATTAATTAATTATTAAAATGTCAACCTCCTGAAATTAGCTCTTTTTGGGTCTAACTGAAAGAGTAGACTCTAGTAGTCCTATACAAATGTATTATTTATTGAGTCTACTAACCTGAGTTGTAGAATCAGTCTGGGAAGGTTTTCTTGTCAACAGATACACCGTGACAAAGAGAGCGACAGCCGCGGTAATCAGTGTCAAAACGTTGTACATTGCGAACAGGCGCATCTGTGAGATATCAATCATCCACTGCATTGTGTATTGCAACACTAGTAGGATCTCGGCCACTAAAAACATAGTACACAATTAATTATCGTGGGAAACCTACCCCTATCTAGGTACTTTAGAACACCCTGAGGAGTCGCCGAGGCTGGCGCAGAAACGAGTATAAGCGCTCAGCTTTCTGTTTTTTTTTTTGTTTTTTTGTTTTTTCGGGTAAACGGTTTATAAAAACGTACCTAATAAAATTTCACACCACCGGTAACGTTAATTCAGAACAAATCTTTGTTATCCAGTTCGCGGATTCCTAAACTAATTCATTGATTTTGAATAAAAAAATTTAGTGAAATTGGCCTAACCATAATTTACTCAATTTTGGTTAGGTAACTTCGGGAATTTATTCCAAGTGTAGGCCTAGGCCTATAGATTTTTTAACGTAAATTTGCATACTGGATAACAACGTTTAAATCAATGTGAACGCGCAGGTAAATTTGGTTTTATGGTAGTAAGATTAACGGTTTGGTGGGAATTTAGTGAATCAAATCCTTGTTTTAGATTTAACATTGTTCTGGACTCTTGTCTCGCAATGGATCTCTAAGACTTAATTTTTGCAAATATATGCGGATATCAATATAAGTACTTTATTAACATTCATGGAAAATTTGGTAATGATATTACCAACCGTTCAGCAGAAATCATCAACACCTAAACGCGCGCATTTGAGAGACCATAGCTCAGCGTCCCCTATTAATGACTGAAAACTTTCAGTCAGGATTTCTGTTGCGAGATTCATTTCAATCCGTGACCTCCAGAATCAGAGTCCGCATGTGATGCACGAGACACCACTGTCGGCGTGAAATCACTTGTTAGCAATATTTTATACCCCAAGTTTCAAACTCAAATTTTCAGAGTTTTGGTGGAGGCGCCGGGTACGAGGATTTAATGCGGAAAACATCGGTTTATTCTGGCGGATAAGGTAGGAAAAGATTGACATGCAACAAATTGTTGAATCAACATTTTTTTGCTCTAATTTTAACCCTATAATGTGAATAGGTCATTTGTTAAGGGCTTCGTACCTAGAACGTCTCCAAAGTGACTGTTTACATAACGACTAGTGCCTACCTTAATAGCATAGGCCTAGTGAAAGAAGATTAAATATAATAATATTAAATATCCTACTCATGGCTAAATAAAGAATCACTCCCTTATTTGCTGTTCCTAATTTTTGGCAAACCTCATTTTCGTTTGAGTGGGATCGTCTAATAAATCAGTTTATTCTTTCGTTTTTCTTTTTTAATGATTTTGTTTCTTTCTTTCTTTTTTCCTTCCCTTTTCTTTTAATATTCTTTTCTTTTTTTTTCATTCCCCACCCTTTTTTTTATATATTTCATTCATTCATTAATTGCATTTATATCCTTTTTATTTGTTACCAAAATTGTTGTGTTTTAATGCATTGTTGTTGTAATATTACTATTTCATATATATGTAGTTCATTGTTGTGTCTGCGTCTATGTAATTAGATTTATTTAGTTGTCCTCCTTTGTAAATCAGTTTTTATAACTGAATAGGATAGACGTTAAATAAATAATAAATACATAAATAAAATAAATTAAAATGGGGAACAGGAGAGTAGGAAGGGGAAGGGGGGACTCCCCCCACTACAGAATTTAAAACAGCCTGTCACAACGTTCATCACCACGGCTACAAGTAGGCTATACCAGGATGTGATCACTTGTAGCTAGGGAGCAGGCACATAGAAAGAGGGAAGGGGGACCCCCCACTTCAGAATGTTAAACAGCCTGTCACAACGTTCATCACAGCCAGCGGTTTAGCCGAGCTCGTTTAACCGGTTCCCACTCGAACACCGAAATTAAGCAGAACCGGGCGTGGTCATGGGTAGAGTGGGTGACCGCTCTGCCCTGAAACTCATGTATATGCCTACCGCTGGTTAGAGCAGATAGAGGGTTCGAAAGCTAGTGTAACGGCTTCGTTCTCCTCGTCGTCGGCTCGGCAGTCAGGGTTAGTGGAGGAACTTATAGGGGCCTATGACTGTCAAAGTTACACCGTCCTTCCGGATGGGACGTTAAGCCGTTGGTCCCCTTGGTACTTTTCGAAAGGAGTAGGCTACGTGCCGGTACCGGTATTCCCCTCCTCCATTCTGTTCATACTTCATCCTCATCTATCACCACTCATCGTCTCGATTAGCCAAAGTGCATAAATATGAGACGTTAAGCAATATCCAATCAATCAATCAATCAATCAATCAATCAATCAATCAATCAACGTTCATCACCACTGCTACAACTGAACAACTAGTTGCACTCAGTAGGCTATACCAGGGTGTATTCACTTGTGACTAGTTATTTATTATAGGGTAACCTAAAAGGATTTGAACAGGCGACCATCGTATCGGAACTGTCAACATCATTATGCAACATTGTCTAGGCTATAAGAGATGAGACTCAAATATACTTAGGCATAATAAAGAAGCTTACTTACGCCACTCTTCAATAAAATTATCCATGTTTACAAAACCGACAGCTGTTGAACTGTCCAGGCCTTCGTCCATCAAAGTGTCCATATCCTAAATCGTCTTACCATTAGAAGTGAAATCACTATTATTATCGTAAACAATGTCAGGAAACTATTGCACAGAGTCTAGCTATATTTTATACTCAGAATAATCTTAAAACACTCAAAACATACAATATACTGAACTTGGAGAACAGACGTTGTCAGAACCATAGAGGGTATAGTAGTATCCATAGAAGTTAAGAACACTGGTCGTCTACAAACATAAACAATAAACAAAGGTAAACAAACAATGGCGGTTTATTATTGAGTTAGATTCCACTGTCTGTTGGATGTTAAACTAGCTACTAGGAAGATTCGCAAACGCTTTTTCAGGCGCGTTGTTGGATGAGCGTAATTGGTGCATTGAGCTGTCATGTGTTATGCAGATTTTCTGTTGTTCTGTGAAACAATCATTTCAATCGGGTAAAGCATGTAGGTGTTATATGTCAAATAAGTTTTTTTAAAGAGAAAAAAAGCATAAAATTGCGATTTTCATGAGAAATATTTTTTTGATTGCGCTCAAATTTCACACGAATATATTAATTTATTGGATGAGCGTAGCGAGCGAAGCGAAGATTCCATTTAACTACACTGGAGAAAAAAATCCTTTTTTTCTGTATTTTTGCGTGTTTGTTAACACGATTCCGGCTAAACCGATACTCCAATTGAGATGAAATTTTCTGGAGGCCTTCGAAATCTCTGAACTTAGAACTGCCAAGTTTTTGAGCGCAATCGAAAAATTATTTCTTACAAAAATCGCAATTTTACGATTTGTTTCGATTTTTAAAAACTTTCTTCGACTGTTAACACGTACATTCTTTATCCGATTGTAATGATTTTTTTTTCAGAACCTTAATTTTATGAATTGATATATTCGTGTGAAATTTGAGCGGAATCGAAAAATTATTTCTCATGATAATTGCAGTTTTACTATTTTTATTTTTTTATTCTTCGACTTATAATACCTACATGCTTTTTTCGATTGTAATAATTTTTTCACAGAACCTTAATTTTATAAATTAATGTATTTGTGTCAAATTTGAGCGTAATCGAATAATTATTATCTTATGAAAATCGCAATTTTACGCTTTTTTCGATTTTAAACAATTACGCTCATCCAAACAACGCGCCTGAAAAAGCGTTTGCGAAGCTTCCTAGTATAACAACGCGCCTGAAATTGCGATTATCACGAGAAATAATATTTCTATTGCGCTCAAATTTCACACGAATATATAAATTCATGAAATTAAGGTTCTGTGAAAAAATCATTACAATCGGATAAAGCATGTAGGTGTTATAAGCCGAAGAAATTTAAAAAATCGAAAAAAGTCTTAAAATTGCGATTTGCGTAACAAAAAAATCGATTACGCTCAAATTTCACATGATATTATCAATTCATAAAATTAAGGTCCTGTGAAAAAATCATTACAATCGGACAAAGCATGTAGGTGTTATAAGTCAAAGAAATTTTTAAAAAATCGAAAAAAATCGTAAAATTGCGATTTTCATGAGAAATAATTTTCCAATTGCGCTAAAAAACGTGGCAGTTCTAAGTTCAGAGATTTCGAAGGCCTCCATAAAATTTCATCGCAATCGGAGTATTGGTTTAGCCGGAATCGTGTTAACAGACAGACAAAAAGAAAAAAGAAAAAAAAACATTCCGAATTTTTTTCTCCAGTGTAGTGAAATGGAATCTTCGCTTCGCTCGCTACGCTCGCTACACTCATCCAAAAATTAAGGTTCTGTTAAAAAATCATTACAATCGGATAAAGCTTGTAGGTGTAATAAGCCAAACACATTTTTTTAAAACGAAAACAAGCGTAAAATAGCGATTTTCATGAGAAATAAATTTTCGATTGCGCTCAAATTTCACATGAATATATTAATTTACAAAATTAAGGTTCTTGGATAAAATAATTACAATCGAATAAAGGATGCAGATGTTATAAGTCGAAGAAATGTTTTTATTTTTTTTTTATATAAAAAAAATAGTAAAATTGCTATTTTCATGAGAAATAATTTTTAAATTGCGCTCAAAAACGTGGCAGTTCTAAGTTGAAAGATTTTGAAGGACTCGAAAAAATTTCATTGCAATTGTAGTATCGGTTTAGCCGAGATCGTGTTAACAAACACACAAAAATACACACAGAAAAAACAAAAAAACGAAAAAATATCGTAAAATTGCAATTTTCATGAGAAATAATATTTCGATTGCTTTAAAAAACATGGCAGTTCTAAGTCCAGAGATTTTGAAGGCCTTCAGGAAATTTCATCGAAATTGGAGTATCGGTTTAGCTGGTATCGTGTTAACAAACACACAAAGATACAAACAGGAAAAAACAAGAAAATCGGAAAAAACGAAAAATTGCGATTTTCATGAGAAATAATTTTTCGATCGATTTTTCACTCGTGGCAGTTCTAAGTTCAGAGATTTCAAAGGTCTCCAGAAAATTTCATCGCAATTGGGGTATCGGTTTAGCCGGACTCGTGTTAACAAACAGACAAAAATACAAAAAAGAAAGAAAAAAAATTCCGGATTTTTTTCTCCAGTGTAGTAGAATGGAATCTTCGCTTCGATCGCTATGCTCATCCAAAAATATCTAGGAGGCAGTGGATCGTCCCTTCAATGCAATATTGACCCTAATCTCCACGCGCTCGCCGCTCCACGCGCCCGCCGCTCCACTCAATAATAAAATTAGATTTTTAGTGTTTTGTGGGAAAACTGTCGAGGGTGCAATGCATTCCTCTCTTTAGGGGTCTTATTTAGAAGTAAGAATCTAAGGCCCTCACGAGACTACTTAAAGTACGTACCAGATAAACCAAAAATCACCTGAATACCAAAAGTTGATACGTAAAATTAATTTTCATTTTTTTCAAACACAGAAAAGTAATGAAATGGCAGTTCTGTTTTATTTATTGCAAAATAGAAAATAGCTATAGTTTTATAAATACTTAAATTTAAAGTTGAAATGCATAATGTATTAATTTCTATGTATGCATTAATGTTTTATATTTTATTCATAATACTGTTTTATCAATAGTCCAACGAATAAAAATATTACTGCACTACATCTATACATAAAATCAATACATAAGAAGTATGGGTTAAATGCAAATTGTATGGGTTATTGTGTAAAAATTTCTACAGTACTAGAAATGACAAAACTACTCTCAATGTTTCAAGGCAAATTTAAAATGTGAATGTGATACTTATGTAATGTGGCTTCTCTCAAGAGCCAGGATGAGGGCTATAGCCTAGTAATCCACGCTCAATGAGGACTTGATTGTTCGAGAAAAATGTACAATAATGTATGAGTCTAAACTATGTGGGCAACTTAGTGAACGAACATTACGTTCCTTTTATATAACTCTAGTCAGGCCTCAAGTTCAATAATATGCTACCCAAATTGAAGAAATAATTGTCGAGGTGGTTTGGACACATGAAGAGAATGCAGGACAGGATCCGAAGATGCAGTATGCACAAGACGCAGGGAACAAACGGAGACAATGAGGGAGGCCTAGACAGACTGGGATGGAAAGAGGTTATAGCAATGGATTTGAAAAGGAGAAATGCAGCATGGGGAAAGGGTTAACCAGGAAATATGTTGGGAAGAAAGACAAATATGGCAAAAACTGGTAGAGGTCCCTGCAGAAGAAGAAAATGAAGATGATGCAGGACAGGATTCCGAAGATTGAGTATGAACAAGACGCAGTCAAAAACGGAGAAATTGAAGAAGGTCTTGACTGAGATGGGAAGAAGTTATAGCAATGGATTTGAAAAGGAGAAATGCAGCATGGGAAAGGGTTAACCAGGAAATATGTTGGGAAGAAAGACAAATACTGCAAAAACTGGTGAAGGTTCCTGAAGAAGAAGAAGAAAATGAAGGTGATGCAGAGGAAGAAAAAGACGCCGTCAGGCATGGCTTCGATAAAACGGGGGGGGGGGGGGAAGAATGTGGTAAAAACCTCCCAACCCCTAAAACCGACTTCAAAGTTGGTACTAGGGTTATATATTGATTTCAATTTTCTTATAGTTATTATTAAAACATGTTTCATTGTTAATATGAATGTGAAAGTGACAGAAAGAGTATCTGCCTCAAAGCACGGTTGTACCAGTCATCCTCTTTGCGCATTGTTTTAAACACCTAATCCGAACTACAACCTACCTATAGTTTTTCATTGATACAGCTATTGAATCCACAGATTTGGAAGATAATACAATATGGTGACGAAATTAAGTATTGTAAAATCTTTGTTGTTATGCTAGCTGTTCTAGCACTAACAAATATTGATATAATGTATTATTTCAAGGTAGCTCGCTTTGATTCTGATGCATGGATCGAAATCAACCAGTAGAGCCATGAAGCATCCCCCAAGCAACTTTACATCATCGTGCTACAAAAATTGTTAGTACAAGGAATGTAAAAAAAAATTGCTTTAGTGGAACTGCCTACCAATTAACCTATTCACAAACTCAAGCAAAGAAGCAGCTATTCTTACGAACAAAATCAGTTTAAACACTCCATTTGAAATAATTTATTATGTATAGTTCTATCTCATTCCATTAAAAAAAAAACTAATGCACTATCGATACCAAATTCTTTTGACGCTGTGGAATGTTATTACAACTATACGTAGTCTTTCTAAAAGTTTCAGTTCGCTTAGCTTAGCTTAGAATTATAAGAACAAACATTATGTTCTTGCTTACATATATATAATACCGGGTCTGAAACCCTCAAATGTAGCATGATTGTATTACCAGGGGAGAAAAAAGCATTTTGCCATGTTGGTAGAGTGGGTTATGGGGCATTAAGAATGTAGATTTGACAGGCATTCTGTCCAGAAGTAAGTACAATGCCATGCACAGACTGTTGGTATATTGTTAGAAAATATAATGTTCTGGTCTTGGGGTCGAAAGTTTTCCTTGGATAGGAGTAGGCAGCAACGACACGGAGGACACCTGTTTCGCTAACCTTTAGCATGCGACGAAAATTTCGTTGTATCCTAGTCATTGTCACATAGTTGACACTACAGGTTTCATATTTTGCTTTCCAACGAATGGAGCTCAAGCATAAAGCGCGAGATTCACTACGAAGGTCCCGAGTTCGATATTCGTCACCGGCAATCCCGACTGCAAGTTTATTACGAGGTTGTCTCCATGCGTTATTGAGAATTGGAACCCCCCTTACCCGACTTCAAAGTTGGAAATAAGGTAACATATTGATAATTAAAATTATATATTTTTTTATCATAGTGATTATTTGAACATGTTTCATTATAAATATTAATGTGAAAGTGACAGAAAGACAAACTGCCCGAGGTTGTCTCCATGCGTTAATGCGAAGGAATGCAAGAGATTGAGTTCTCTAAAACACTGCCCTAGAACACTTTCTTGATTAAGGAGTCTAACCATGGAGTTTAAATAATAGTGTCTTACTCCATGGTCTTACTAAGTTATTTTGGAGTGTTGACAATTTTGTGAACGAAATGTCTGGGGTCTATTTTAGAGGGGTCAAATCCAGATCTCTTGAATCGCATTGACGACCGAAGAAACCTCATTCAAAACTTTCAGGCAGTATTGCCAGATACAGGATTCAAACCCGTGAAATTATCGTTTCAGAGTCCCAAATCAGAGTTAAATCGAATAATAGTCGCAGGAGCCACCACAGTATGTAGAATGTGTTTTATCTGATATTATTTGGCTTTCCTAAAGAGTCAGGTCGAGGTTGTAGCCCCTCTACCCTTAATGAAGGCTTGAAAAAATAATCTTGATGATTATTGGCCACTGGGTTTGGTTGGACTGGTCGAACTGGGGCTTAAAATTATGACCAGAATATAATTTAAATGGTTTGCTCTTTTAACGTTCTAACATATTTTGAATATGAGTTTCATCACATTTGAACTCATCTCATAAAAAAAATTAATACGTTTAGAAAAACCTCTGTACAAACAAAAAACAGTGAGAAAAAAATATTGACCCGGGGTCAAAAAGAGTCCGTAGCCGCCCAGCCGTGGCGACTCTCTGTCTGGGTGCTCTAACTGACTAGGCTACACCGACTCTTGATATTGTGTGGTTGATAGTTGATATTTAAATAAACAACGATGCAAAGTATAGTGTTGCTCACATTGTCAACGTCTGGTTGTCATAGTACTTCAACGCAGTGACTTCAACACTTCTCTAACAGACAGCGCCACTTAGACATAATAAGTTTAAATAATGCCTAGTAGATGGAGCCACCCTACATCTCGAAGTTCGCTGAAACACCGCCAGGGAATAAAATTAACCCTGACTTGAGGCATCGGAGTATGTGTTTTTTATTTTCCTTATTGTTATTTGACTTCTTTCAATTTACATGCATACATGTTACATTTTTAATGTGAATTCGAGAGTAATAGATAAAGCATCTTACCCAAAGTACGTGTGTACCTGTTATCCTCTAAGTGTATTGCTGATCAATAATCATATAATACAATGTCAGATTAAGAACAGTTTCAAAAATATAAAATTAATAAATATCATAAAATCAGTTCAAAATCTAAACTTAACTGTTATTAAACTTACTTTAAAATAAACTTTGAAACAGCCAAAGTTATTGAAACTTCTGTCTGATTTCAATTCATTTGGAAGACCAATCCACTTTGTGATGCTGATGTTCTTGCCCTCGAAAGTATCCAAGCTTTGATTCTGATGAATGGATCGATATCCACTAGAAGAGCCTGCATACCCATCAACAACTTTACAACAGCTTTGTTACTAAAATTATTGATAGTAGGAATCTTAAATAGATGGCAGCGTCGTACAGCTCTTGGTTGAAATAGATTTTCGTGGTTTTATTCTGCACTCGTTCAAGTTTGCTTATTATTTTGTTGAGTAGTTGGATGCCATACTGGAATATGCTTCGCTCGCTTAAGCATGCACAAGGTTGGATTTCTATCTCATTCAAGTTAATATTCTGTATAGAAAATATGTTTTTTAAAGTGCAACAAGATGGCAATGATGCAAGCTAAAATCCAAGATGGCCGCCATTTCACGAGACTACAATCGTCCACCATCTGCCAAAACGTCGAAACCGTGACCTCCCGAATAAGAGTCATGAGCCACCCTGTTGGCCTGAAATCACTTGTTGACAATTATATTTTATGGTTTTCAAACTCAAGTTTTCAGAGTTTTGGTGGAGGCGCCGGGTACGAGGCTTAATGCGGAAACATAGGTTTATTCTGCAGGATATGGAAGGAAAGGATAGACTTAAATGAATTAATAAATCAAAATTTTAGTGCTCTAATTTTCACCCCAAAAATGTGATAAGAGCACATTTCTTCATAACAAGGTCGTCGCCAAAGAGACTGTTTACACGAAGACTAGTGCCTACCTTAATGTTATAGGCCTATTGAAGGAAGAGAAGAACATTACACATAATAATATTAAATACTATGGCTAAATAAAGAATTGAGCCAAATGGGTAACAGGCGCGTAGAAAGAGGGAAGGGGGTACCCCCCCACTTTAGAATGTTAAACAGACAGTCACACCGTTTATCACCACTGCTACAACTATTGTATTGTATTGTATTTCTTTATTTCTGGCTCATTCTAGCCATTTCGTTACATCATACATCACATTTATAGCATATAACTACTATACAACATCAATTCCAACAAACAACTTGAAAACACTTTATAAATTAAAATTACACTATCATACTAGGATTTTACATAATATTTATAAACGCTTTTTTAGTCGCGTTAATGGATGAGCTATTTAATTATAAAATGTTAATTTTAATTTAAAATAATAATGAAAACATATTAACACGGCCCATACAAAGCAATCATTAGGTCTGTTGGATCTTTGATTGTTTGTAACAAGGCTGTGAGTAAGATATAAAATCTCCTGTGAAGTTTTCATACAAGGCTGTGAGAAAGATCTAAAATCGATATTTTCGTGATATTTGGGCCGATTCTGACCAAACGGGTGGGGTTACAACGTTCATTGGATGAGCGAAGCGAAGACTTCAATTTCACCGACCCCCCAAAAAATTTAGCTCGGGTGTTTTTTTTTTTGTTTTTTTTTTTGTTTTTTTTTTGTTTTTTTTTTTGTTTGTTTTTCTGTCTGTTTGTTCGCTCTCTACCGGGCAAACGGCATATGCGATCTTGATGAAAATTTGACAGGACCTTCGAAATCTCTGAACTTAGACTTGCTACGTTTTTGGGTACAATCGAAGAAATATTTCTCATGAATATCGTACTTTTACGATTTTTTTCGATTTTTAGTGCGATATTTTCGTGACATTTGGGCCGATTCTGACCAAACGGGTGGGGCTACAATGTTCATATTTCACATGCACATTAAGGTAATGGTGATGTATTGCTTTCTGAAAGAAAAATGTGAAAAAGTTAGCCAGAATCTATAGAAATAAAGCTTTTAATATAAGTTTTATGATTTTTGTGCGATATTTTCGTACCATTTGGACCAATTCTGACCAACGGGTGGGCCAACAACGTTCATATTATACATGGACATTAAGGTTATGGTGATGTAGTACCTTTTGAAAGAAAAAGTTGAAAAAGTTAGCCAGAATTCATAGAAATAAAGCTTTTAATATAAGTTTTTTACGGTAAATAATACCAATTGACAGGTAACAAAAGAAATTTGACAACAATCACTTATAATGCTTAGGTAGCAAAACAAAGCACTTGCAAAAGTAAAGATATCCCACGCAAACTAAAAACTTTAAAAAGCTCATCCATCAACGCGGCGGGACTTTAGCGTTTTCCTAGTATTTCACATGCACATTAAGGTAATGGTGATGTATTGACTTTTGAAAGAAAAAGTTGAAAAAGTTAGCCAGAATCTATAGAAATAAAGGTTTTAATATTTAACACCTCAAAAAACTCAAATTAAAACCTTTATTTCTATAGATTCTGGCTAACTTTTTCAACTTTTTCTGTCAAACGTCAATACATCACCATAACCTTAATGTGTATGTGAAATATGAACGTTGTAGCCCCACCCGTTTTGGTCAGAATCGGCCCAATGTCACGAAAATATCGCACTAAAAATCGAAAAAAATCGTAAAAGTACGATATTCATGAGAAATATTTCTTCGATTGTACCCAAAAACGTAGCAAGTCTAAGTTCAGAGATTTCGAAGGTCCTGTCAAATTTTCATCAAGATCGCATATGCCGTTTGCCCGGTAGAGAGCGAACAAACAGACGGAAAAAAAAAAAAAAAAAAAAACAAACAAAAAACACATCGAGCTAAATTTTTTGGGGGGTCGGTGAAATTGAAGTCTTCGCTTCGCTCATCCAATAAGAAAAATATTACAAGTAACCGAAAATACTTTTGTTTTTAATCTTCTACACTCCTGCGTGGCCTAACATATGATTTAAACTCGGAGAACATTTTGTAGCAATCAATACTATATCCTATCTATACCACAATATTCTATGTAGGCCTAACAACGAATGTCAAATAAATACATGACATGAATTATATCCGGGTCAAATAGCTTCTGAAAATAATACATATATAATTATAAATAAATTGCAAAAGCTGTTTGACCTGAAATAAAACAATGCAGACTTCATTTTCCCATATGTTCAACCTGCTTAGCAATACTTTATTAATACTAAGGCCTTTCAAAAATCCTTTCTTACCTTACATTATTCTATAAACCTTGTAATTTAATCCATTTGGTATACATTTACTTTTAAACATGCCCAAACTATTTATTTCTTTGATTTCCCTGGGTAACATATCAAATTCCTTTACACCATTGTTAAAGACTGAGCCTAGCCATTTTTTACTTTTGCAATTTGACCTCCATGATTTTCCTTCTTCTGCTCCCCTAGTATTTACATTATGTACCTTACTCACATCAGTCATCTTGTCCTCCATATAATTTGGCATCATTCCTTTTTTAACTTTATATATGAAAACTAATACTAACAATAATATATTTTCCTTCACACTCAACCATTCCAAAGTATTAAGCATACTCTTTATAGGTGTTTCCCTCCCACATCTAATGATACATCTCATAGCCTTATTCTGCAACACCTGTAACCTTTCAACATCATTTTTATAAACTTGGTAAAGTATAGTAGCACCAAATTCAAAATGCGGCTTAATTATGCTCATATTTCTCGTCCAACTTGAAAGTTTGCCCCCTATTCTTCTCATATAACCTATTTTTTTTTTTACCTATTTTTTTAACTATGAAATTTACATGTGCCTTAAAATCCATTTTGTCATCTATTACTATACCTAAATATTTTAACTCTTTAACTATTTCAATCTCCTCATTTTCGACTTTCAGTGTCTGGTTACTTTCAGTACCTTTACTACTATTCTCCTTGCCACTTATCATTAAAGGGGTATTTAACCGCTAAACTCAAAAAAAATATTTCATTCAGGCTAACTAGTAATGAATTAAGCAATTAACAGAAAAATTATTGGGGCCACCATGACCTCCCAAAAAATTGTCAAACATGACATTTTTCGAGCTAGGTACCATCGGCAAAAATCTCCCATAAGAAATAACATGGGGACGATCTTTATGACCCGGGCCCGTGACCTTGGAGGATTTTGATCCAAAAAAATATTGGCCATTATTGACGTACTCTACTGCCTTTTCTGTAAATTCTCTATATTTTGTTTTGTAATTTGGCAAGTAGTTCGGTCAAAATATGCTGATTACCAAGATGGGGTGTGATTTTGGAATGCATATTTTTGCGTGTTTGAGAGTATATTTGGGCACAGTTTCAAGACACGATGTTATAAAGGGGCATTTTAGATTGGTACTATGCTCTAGTATCTACGTGGACCAAAAAAGAAGCAGGTTAAAGCCGATTTTAGAAATTTCCCAAAACACCAATTTTCGCAAATTTCTGGATCAAAAAAATTTAAAAATTCGTGTTAAATCACAGTTACAAGATATAATTTTTTAAACTGTCATTTTAGTGTAGTATTGTGCTATAGATCACGTGGTAAAAAATAATTTTTTGAGTTTATAGCCCCTTTAAGATTTATTAATATTCAGTTTTAGCTTATTCACATTAAGCCATCTAGTTATTCTTACAAGCTCCTCATTCATTATTCTCAATAATTCCACCAAATCATATCCACTAATATATATATATATATTTTTTTTATATATATATTTATTTATATTTTTTTATTTTTTATTTTTTTAATATTTTTTTATATATATATATATATATATATAACCATATCGTCAGCATACATATTTAGGACACATACTTTACAAAATCTGTTTATATCGTTAATATATAGTATAAACAGTACAGGTCCCAGTATCGACCCCTGTGGACCCCTTCAGAACGACTAGTTGCACTCAGTAGGCTCTACCAGCTTGTGTTTACTTGTGGCTAGTTATTTCTTATAGGTAGGTCTAGGCCTAATAGGATTCGAACAGGCGACCATAGTATCGGAACGGTCAACATTCTTATGCAGCATTGTCTAGGCTCACACATTCTTAGGCCTATTATATAAAGAAGCTTAATATACTTGCGACTCTCTGTAAAATTAAAATCCATTTTCTTTGCAACACCCAAAGCTGAAGAATTGACTTGGTCCATCAAAGTGTCCATATCTTAAACCGTCTTAACATCAAATCACTATGAATATTTACAATGCCAGGAAACCAGTGCACAGAACCTAGTCATATTTTATCAAAAGAATAATCTAAATACACTCAAAATATATAAAATACTTAACTTGGAAAGCAGACGATATCAGAATTTTGATAACGAGTCGTGTACAAACATAGACAAAGGTGGTTCATTACTGTCTGCTGGATGATAAACTTGTTGAAATATCTAGGAGGCAGTGGATCGTCCATTCAATCAATGACATAATAAGCTAAGCGTTTTGCTACGCAAAGCTTATGTACGCCATTGCATTCAATCTCCACGCGCTCCCCGTGCTCGTTGGAAACCATTCCCCTATTTAAAGGGTCACTATAGGAATCGAGTCTTTCATGAGACAACCATAAATCACCAGAATTCCAAAAGGTGTCACATAAAATTAATAATTAGTCACATAAAAGTAATGAACATGGCAGTACTGTTTTATTGGATGAGCGAAGCGAAGACTTCAATTTCACCGACCCCCCAAAAAATTTAGCTCGGGTGTTTTTTTTTTTTTTTTTTTTTTTTTTTTTTTTTTTTTTTTTTTGTTTTTTTGTTTTTTTTGTTTTTTTGTCTGTTTGTTAACTCTCTACCAGACAAACGGCTTATCCGATCTTGATGAAAATTTGACAGGACCTTCGAAATCTCTGAACTTAGACTTGCTACGTTTTTGGGTACAATCGAAGAAATATTTCTCATGAATATCGTACTTTTACGATTTTTTTCGATTTTTAGTGCGATATTTTCGTGACATTTGGGCCGATTCTGACCAAACGGGTGGGGCTACAACGTTCATATTTCACATACACATTAAGGTTATGGTGATGTAGTATCTTTTGAAAAAAAAAGTTGAAAAAGTTAGCCAGAATCCATAGAAATAAAGCTTTTAATATAAGTTTTTTGATTTTTTGTGCGATATTTTCGTGCCATTTGGGCCAATTCTGACCAAACGGGTGGGGCAACAACGTTCATATTATACATGGATATTAAGGTTATGGTGATGTAGTACCTTTTGAAAGAAAAAGTTGAAAAAGTTAGCCAGAATCCATAGAAATAAAGCTTTTAATATAAGTTTTTTACGGTAAATAATACCAATTGACAAGAAACAAAAGAAACTTGACAACATTCACCTACAATGCGTAGGCAGCAAAACAAAGCACTTGCAAAAGTAAAGATATCCCAAGCAAACTTTAAACTTTAAAAAGCTCATCCATCAACGCGGCGGGACTTTAGCGTTTTCCTAGTTTATAGTGAAATAGAAAGAAGTTGTAGCTGTAGCAAGTAGTAATATAGTTTTATCCCCCCCCCCCCCCCCAAATACAAAAAATTGTTAAAAACGGCAGCCAAGCTCTCCATCCAAAGTTTTCGGCTGTGAATGCTGTGAGATATAGAGGTTGAGCCAAGCATTTCATTCTTTCTCCCTAGTTTCGCATTGAAAAAAAGTCAGATCATTTCGCCTGTTGACGAGCGCCAAACCATCCATTTTCGTGGTAAAAAAAAGTAAAAATTTTAAACTCAAAATCATAAAATTACACGGCCATTGACTTTTCAGAGTCCTCGTACCAAATTCAATGGCCAAGTAATTTTTTTATTTATTTTAACATTTTGACACACTTCTAAATTCAAATAAATTTTAATTTGTTCTTGCATTCAATTTCAAACATTTGTTTTTCGGGCTTTATGGGTTTGTTCTATCTGCCATTCGATACACATAAATACATATCTTTCTTCAACAGTATAATAAATAATAGGCGTCAATATTAGCATACAAAGTGAGATGTACTTTTCGATCTGTACGATATTCCAAAAACTATAATTTTGATAAAATTTGATATCATGATTTTAAAACATTTCAAAAATTTAGTATATGGTGTCAAGATGGTTGCCAGTGGTATGTAAGTAGTACAAGTAATGTGTGAATTTTTGTAAAGTTTATTTAGCAGTGCTCCCCTTTAACTGTCACTTTTCTATATCCGTCAACCCATGCGTGTGTCATGACTATAACGATTTCAAAACTGTAAGTACTTAGCAATCAATAATAGTACTAGGAAAACGCTTAAGTCCCGCCGCGTTGTTGGATGAGCGTAATTGGTGCATTGAGCTGCCATGTGTTATGCGGATTTTCTGTTGTTCTGTGAAAAAATCATTACAAAGTTGTAGATTTTTTTAAAATTAATTTAAATTAAATAAAAAATAAACTTTAATTTTTAATTTTTTTAATTAATCGTAATTTTAAAAAAGAAAAAAATCGTAAAATTGCGATTTTCATAAGAAATAATTATTCGATTGCGCTCAAATTTCACACGAATATATTAATTCATAAATTTAAGGTTGTGTGAAAAAATTATTACAATCGGTTAAAGCATGTAGGTGTTAAAAGTCAAAGAATTTTTTAAAAAATCGAAAAAAATCGTAAAATTGCGATTTTCGTGAGAAATAATTTTTCGATTGCGCTCAAAAACGTGGCAGTTCTAAGTTCAGAGATTTCAAAGGCCTCCATAAAATTTCATTGCAATTGGAGTATCGGTTTAGCCGGAATCGTGCTGACAAACACACAATAATACAGAAAAAAAAAGAAGAAAAAAAAAAAAAACATTCCGGATTTTTTTCTCCAGTGTAGTGAAATGGAATCTTCGCTTCGCTCGCTACGCTCGCTACGCTCATCCAACTAACTTAATTATACATGTTTGCAACTTAGTATTTGTTATTGTTCTTCTTAATCATCCTAGTTTTGCAACATAATTCAATAAATATTAAATAAATAACTGATACATAAATTTAAAAAATATGAATTCCTTGTTGCATGTTGCATGTTGCATGCCACATGTTGAGTTGTGTTTGTAAATCCCCAATAAAAAGATCTTAATCTGATGGACTCTTTGTAGCATGTATCGTTTACCCGAAGGATGCATGTCGATTTCCACACTCCGTTGGACAAAGACACGACTGTCATAGTGGCATGGCATTTTATTAATTGCCATTGCAAAATGAGTTTTATTACAAATAATTATTGGAAAACAATTACTTGGATACACGAGCCAACAAATTGACATAGTTGATAAGCAGTTTTATAGCTCAGTTGGTTGGAGTTTCTGCATGGACAGAGGTCTTCTTGGATCAATCCCCGGTGAAAGATCAAAAGCGTCGTAGACGTAGACGTCTTATGAAAGGTAGTGAGAATTAATAGATATCGTGTATCGTGCAAATGATCGCAGACGAAAGATTCTCCAACCTAAATCTTGACTAATGTATGTATTTTCAACAATACAACAACACAACAACAACAACAACAACAACAACAACAACAACAACAACAATATGCGGTGTCAGTTTCACGTTTAAAACAAAATCTTGTTTTAAACGCAAATCAAAGTGAATGTTTTCGAGTGTTAAAGTTCCATTAAAGTGGTGCTTTGGAAATTGGATTAAGTAGAGACAATGTTTCATAATTTAACTCATTGTTCAGTCTTTTGTAAATTCTGTGTCGAGTTTCAGAGCAATACATTAACGGTTCACATTTTTTAAATGTTAAGTGTCATTTCGTCCACGAAAATAAGGCGTTAAAATCTCACTTATGAAGAGTTTATTTCACAAACTGTGGATGAAAATGTGTTTCTATTGTGCGTAATAATTAAGCACACATAACAATTACATTTTGGTCGAGTATTTTGTTACGAAGAGAAACACGATAAATGTTTCCGCCATTAAAATATATTGACACGTATCAAATTAGTGAGCGTATTAAATAAAATTTTGCTTGGTAGGTGTCCTGAACAATGTCTAGTAACAAAAGACTTAATTTAAAAACCATGTCACTGAGAGTTCAGCCAATCAAGTGTATGCCAATTCAAACAGAAACCTTCTATAAAACATTTCGCCCTCTAGCGATACTTGGCAAGATCTTTGGCGTATTCTCTCTCCAAAACGTTCTGCAACCAAACGGCCATCTTCTTGGCTATCGTATGATATCCCTGGACGCGTTATGGGGACCTAGCATACACTCGATCGTCATTACACTGTATTTTTTGTGTGAAACCAATCCATTGATCCAATTAATCCCATTACGGTTTTACTATACTGGACGACTAGCTATAGTTTTTGTTTGTTTCTTGATCTACGACAGATATCTACCCGGATTGATTAGTATGATTGAAACATTTGATGAGAAATGTCAGAGAATACAATTAGTTCAAAAGAGACACTTGCTGTGTTCGGGGAAAACGTGGGTTATTATTTCAAGTTTTGGATTTTTGGTGTTCTTGTCTGGTTACATAATGGAAGAAAGCTCTTTTACTCCCGCCTGGTTGAACATAGTAATGCCTTTTATAGCCTTTTTACCGCTTACCGTTAGAGTTTTGTACACAAACACCTTCCTGTGTTTCTGCTTTAACCTGACGGAACGATTCAAGATGGTCGAGGTGATGTGGAAGAGAGAGATGGAGACGATAATGCAGAACAATGACGTCACCACGACATCCCACGGGAAATGGGCCCACAGTCCTGGATGCGGGATACCTCCAGAGCGACGTCTGGAGAGGGTCAGACTCTTACACCGCCATCTTGTGAAGTGTTGCCAACAACTGAACACCTGCTACGGCGCTCTCATTGCTGTGTACTTCTTCACTATTTTCATTACAATGTTGATCAACCTGTATCGGTTTATTTATACGTCGCTTGCAACATATTCGCAGATCATCTACACGGTCTACAACTGTGTGTATTTGTTCTTTATTGCCAACTTTGCTGGTAATCTCACAGATGCAGCATGTGTAAGTATATTTTTTCTTATTTTGTTCAAAATACCATTAATTATTAATTTTTGCCTGACGAAACAAGAAACAACACTATCCCTATTTAGTGGTGGTGTGGTGGGAAGGGGGGTTACCGTATAGCTTCGCAAGGCGTGTGTTTTTTCGTTTGGTACTTTATAGCAGACTTTGGGATGTTAATTAGGTTAAGTACTAAACTAAAAAAATTGCGAGTCTATTTTATTATACCCGGATTTACAAAAAAAAAAAACATGAGTGGAGCAGGAATTGACAATTGATTGAAAAAGGGTGGGGGGCCGGCCTTGCATTATTACGGGTGTGCTGGAGAAATGTTCCAGTTCTACCAATAGTTATTATGGCCGAAGGCGAAAAAAGACAAATTTGCTACTTTTAAACGCCTAAAAGCATGTTTTAAAATGTTGGGAGAAACCTTTACAACTCATACATCGCATTTTTGTAAATAGTATCGTGTGTTACTCCATTGTAATTGTATTGACTATATAATTATAAAATTTTGAAAATTAAGTGGGTGGACGCGTCCGCCCTGTCTGTCCCCCAAATTAACCACTGACCGTGAGTAACTTTGATTGTCCAAGTTGAATAATATTACGAATTCAGCTGGAATATAACACATCTTATTAGATCTTATATGTTTTATTTATTGCTCCCTTACCTTTCAAAGAATAGAAGTGGTTATTGCTTTACAGACGTAGTGGGTAAAACAACATTAAATCACTCAAATAGGCCTATTGTTTAAGATATTTGGTAAAGCTATTTATAGGCTACAATGATTTTTTATTAAAATCCACGCTTCAACCTATTTCGGATAAGGGTTAGGAGAATCAAATTTTTATTGTAATTCATCTGATCTTATTCCAATAATTACAACATGCTTGTGATAATTTTTATTTAAAAAAAAACATCTTTTAAAAAACATATTTCGTTAAAAAAACAATTTGCATGACGAAGCATTTAACAATTTCTTATGTACAAGTGAGACATTATTTCCAGGGTCAAGGAATAGTGCAGGAACTGGGTGGCGTCCCAATGTCAGTACTGAGCCCAGCTTGTGAGGGGCAGGTACGAATGTTCCTCGCCTACTTGTCAGCTAATAGAGTGGAGATATCTGCTGCTGGTTTCTCCACTATCAACAGAGGGACCTTAATCTCAGTAAGTGACACTTTGTCAAAACCTTTTATCTAGGTGCCCGTTAGGGCGCCGCAGCCAAGCCGCGGTGCGCTACACACTCATGCACCTTATACACCAAGCAGAGTTGGGGTGATTTCGAGGTGTTACCCAGCCGTCATGTAACGTGATGTGAACTTGAAAACTATCACAATCGAGGGGATTTAGGTACCTGACAACACATGCCAAATTTTATTGGGGTACGACCATTCCTTCTTGGTGAAAAAATGTCTTCAAACATGCTCAAAATCACTTTAAGGATGTTAGCTACTGCTAGCTACTGCTAGCTACTGCTAACATCTAATACGTCGGCCCGCGATTCTGACCAGACGGGTGGGACTACAATGTTCATATTTTACATGGACATTAAGGTTATAGAAATATAGTCTCTTTTGAAAAAAAAAGTTGAAAAAGTTTGTTGGAAGGCTTCCAAATAAGGTTTTAAAATAAGCCTTAAACACTTGGCATACAATCAACAAGTAACCATAGTTACTTGACACTTGTTGACGGTATAAGCAGAGTTAAGCGGGAAAGTGCGATACGTAAACAAATAGCGGACATTTAAAATTTTTCTTCTTTGTGTGGAACGAGAAAAGGTGTCATTATACTCTCATAAAACAAATCAGAAACCGTCCCTGGCCTAGGCCCAGATGTGGAAAATTATTTATAATGCAAAAGTGTAGGTCTAAAGTTCCATTTGGCTATAGGACTAGTAAAATTCATACTTACATTACATGTTTGACAAGCCTAGCCAACCCTATGCCAGCACAACATCGTTCTGATATGAACTTGCTCATCTGTTTGTTTACATAATTGCAACAATCAAATCATTTCATACAACTTGTCTTTCGATTGGCCCGCGTTTATGAAGGCACTGCCATCTAGAATAAATATAGAACTTTTTCGAGCTCTTTGCTATACGCAAATCTTTTTAAAGTGTTTGGATTTCTTGATACTCTTTCAACCATAGACATCCTATATAATTGGCTAGACCAGCAGTCGGTGGTCCACTTCCGGTACAATTAGAAGCCATCTTAAAATGACAGTTTACATGTTAATCAAATGGGAGCGATTTGTGGCCAAATAGTTCTCAAGATTGCCGCCTGGTTGACAGGTAAGCATACTAGCCTTTAACACCAAATGATTACTAAATTCCCTTATGCAATCACTTCGTATTGTTTCTTTTGTTTAATACCATGCTGCACAAGCTAAAACCATATCAAACAATCCAGTAAATACTTTATTGCATTAAAAAAGCACAAATTAAAACACCAAATCGCCATCTTGAAATGGGCCGGTTGAGTCTTCAATTTGCTACGCTCGCGCCTGTGCGGAGGTATAGGAGACTGCTTATCTAGCCTACTATAGGGGTTTAATATCAATGCTTTCAACTCACAACCCATGACGTTTTCCACGATACCGTTCAAGAATACCAATTCCTTCGAAACGAAAACGACTTCGTTTTCAAATTGCGTTTTCAACTCATCTCCCACGAACTCAAGAATTGGGGTCCAGTCCTTATACCGTCGTTATACCATGGTTATACCACCTATACCCAGGATGTACATGAATCCGGGTCTAGATATTTTACATCCTATATTGTTACTGCTAATACCATAGAATTTAAATCAACTTTGATAAAAATATTATATTTTTAGCAAATAATTTTGTAATGGAACTTGAAAAAGTAATGAGATCACACACATAACAAAAACTTGTAGAAATACAGCCAAACCTTACACACTCAAAAGGAATGAGATCTAAAAAAAGGGCCAAGCTCATCTACCCTTCCACATAAACGTACAGTGTCCCATAACAGCATCCTCGAAAAGCTTGGCAAAATAGAATTTGCATGTTATTACGTTTAAATTAATTAGAAAAAAGAACTTGGATAAACTATTACGTTAAATTAATAATCGCAAATTCTATTTTGCCAAGCTTTTCGAGGATGCTGTTATGGGACACTGTACGTTTATGTGGAAGGGTAGATGAGCTTGGCCCTTTTTTTAGATCTCATTCCTTTTGAGTGTGTAAGGTTTGGCTGTATTTCTACAAGTTTTTGTTATGTGTGTGTTTACTATACACTATATGTTTTGACTGAACCTAAACTTCAACGTGGTGTGGTTTCAGGATTTTATACTAAATTATTCTGAAATTTTGATATTATTTGTCTTATGTATAGAAAGTTAAACAAGCTATTGAATTTTTTGAGTATTTATCTAACTTTTTATTTTTCATCAGTAATTAAATAGTCCTTTGGAGGTGTCAATGCTGTATATTGGTGTAGTATGTAAGATCTAATGGACATTAATTAATTCTTCCACAAACATTCAGGAACACAAAGGCATAAAAATTGTGTTAATAGATAGCTTTCCATGATAAAACCGCATGGATGCGTGTCATACTCACTGTCATTAACACATTGATTTGCTTTACTTCCAGCTCGTGGTCTACATGACGTCATACATGATTATCATGATTGAGTTCGCTCCTCAGTTACAGAAGTTTACAACATTTAACTCAACTCAGACTTAAAATGCGAATGACTTAGTCCATTTGGTGGCTAATTGAAAGTCTCTCTTTTTTTTACATAATAAATTACGTTTAAGCTAGTTTAAATTCATGTTATGATTTATGATGGTGTTTGTAAGCCAATTTTGATTTTCTTGTGTGTATTTACTTATGGTTTTATTATTGTTATTATAATCAAGCTAAAAGACCGAGTTAAAAACTCAATTAAAAGACCAGCCTCTGTTCCTTTGTACAAGATTGTTAAAAAACGGTCGAACAGCTGACCAGATTGAGCTGATATTTTAAACAAGCATCCGCGGGACCAGTTTATAAATAATAATAAATAAATTGTATTTAGAGTCTACCCACTCAGTTATATAACTGATTTTCAGTGGGGGACTTTACATCAAAGCGACCAAGCCAACCCTGTAGGCCCCGAGGCAATCGACGAGTGAGCGATAACCAACCAAAGATCGTTATTTTTAATAGGAAATATAGCAATCAGTGGTATGGACGGTGCGAACACCAGCGATCAACGCCAGAATCAACAAGGCCGATTCAGAACAACTCTGAATTTATTATGTGCTTCGTTGCTTGGACAGCTCCAAAGTCACCGTTTACAAACGTTGACAAACATTTTCAGCAAATCTGTTACGATTCACACGTGCAAGATGCAAGAGTACGTGAAAACATTATATAGACTAGATTCAAACACAAACCGTTTGTAATTCGTGTTTCTTGATGGAACATGATAGTTGGATGGGATTGTGCGAGTTATGCGAGTAATATCTAAAATATAAATCCTAGTAATTAGCAACTTAGCAGTTAGCTAATAGTAGTAAAGTTGACTTAGCATTCACGAAATACCAGCTTGGACATTCATGCCATGCAACATATTTTCTGTTTTTGTTCTTATCAATCAGCCTAGTTTTGCCACATATTTCATTAAATATTAAATAAATAATTGACATATAGAGTTGTAAAATTATTAACACCCTGTTGCATGTTGTATGCAACATGTTAAGTTGTGTATGTTTATCCTCAATCAATAATCTGAATCTGATTCTGTTGGACTCATTGTAGCCGATATCGTTTACGTGATGCTATGCACATCGATTGCCACACTCTATTTGACAAACAAACGATTCTCTACTGTCATCGCTATTTTATTATATTTTATTCATTCTCTATAATTGTACATTGCACAATGCGTATTATTACAAATATTCATTGGAAAACAAGTAATTAGATACGCGTGTGTTAACAAACAAACAAATTGACATAGTTGATAAGCAGTTTTCATAGCTCAGTTGGCTGGAGTTTCTGCATGGACAGAGGTCTTCTTGGATCAATCCCCGGTGGAAGATCAAAAGCGTCGTAGACGTAGACGTCTATTTTAAAGGTGGTGGGTAATAGTCAGAACACATATCGTGCATCATGCAATGATCGCAGACGAAAGATTATCCATCCCAAATCTTCACTAATATAAATGTATTTTCCAGTCGCGGAGTCAGTTTCACGTATAAAAAAAAATTAAATCGTAATTTTAAGTAGAAATTCTCGAGTGTAAAGTTTAAGTAGTGCTTTGGAAATTGAATTGAATCGACAAAATGTTTCATACTTTAACACATTGATCAATCTCATGTAAATTCTGATTCAAGTTTCAGAGCAATAACGTAATGGTTCACATTTATTTAAATTTCAGAATCATTTTGACAACGTATAGATACAGCGTTTTATTCTCACTTAATGAAGATAGTATACAAACTGTGGACACGAATAAATACTTCCGACAGTAAAAATATTAACAGGTATCAGATTTGTGAGCGTATTAAATAAAATTTTGGTTGTAGGTGTCCTGAACAATGTCCAGTAACAAAAGACTTAATTTAAAAACCATATCACGGAGAGTCCATCCAATCAAGTGTAGTATGCCAATTCAAACAGAAACCTTCTACAGAACATTTCGCCCACTAGCGATACTTGGCAAGATCTTTGGCGCCTTCTCTCTCCAAAACGTTCTGCAACCAAACGGCCATCTTCTTCGCTATCGTATGATATCCCTGGACGCATTATGGGGACCTACTTTATACTCGATCGTCATGACAATGTTTTTTCTATTAGCAAACAACCCATTGTATCGATTAGGCTTAATACGGTTATACTATACAGGACGACTAGCTATGGTTTTTGTTTGTTTCTTGATCTACGACAGATTTCTACCCGAATTGATTAGTTCGATTGAAGCATTTGACGAAAAATGTCAGAAAATACAATTCGTTCAAAAGAGACACTTACTGTGTTCGGGGAAAATGTGGGTTTTTATAACAAGTGTAGGATTTTTGGTGTTCTTGTTTGGCTTCATAATGGAGGGAAGCACTAATACCCCTCTCTTGTTGAGCATAGTAACGCCACTAGTATCGTTATTAACGCTTACCGCTCGAGTTTTATACACAAACACCTTCCTGTGTTTCTGCTTTAACCTGACTGAACGATTCAAGATGGTCGAGGTGATGTGGAAGAGAGAGATGGAGACGATAATGAAGAACAGTTACGTCACCACGACATCCCAGGAGCAATGGGCCCACAGTCCTGGATGCGGGATACCTCCAGAGCGACGTCTGGAGAGAGTCAGACTCTTACACCGCCATCTTGTGAAGTGTTGCCAACAACTGAACACCTGCTACGGCGCTCTCGTTGCCGTGTTCTTCTTCACTATATTCATTGCAATGTTGATCAACCTGTATCGGTTTATTTACACATCGAGTGCAACATATTCACAGATCATCTATACTGTCTACAACTGTGTGTATTTGATCTTTATTGCCATCTTTGCTGGTGATCTCACGGATGCAGCAAGTGTAAGTAAACTTACTATTATTATGTTCAAAATGCAATTCTATTATTTTTTATTTATTTATTTTTTCTATTATTTTAAGGTTTAATTTGTTTTTTAACTCCAGAAGCCATGCATCAAGCATAAAGGAATACGTGCACTTACATTATATAACTTATAAGGAATGCGGGCCTAAAATGATAGTGTTTCGGATAATCAAATTGTTAATGTATTCTTATGATTTTTTCCCCCAACAATTCTAACGATAAGTTTTAATTTTTTTATAGTTCCCTCTTTAACATACCATATTTCGTTAAAAACAATTTGCATGACATAGCATCAACAATTTCTTACGTATAAGATAGACTTTATTTCCAGGGTCAAGACATAGTGCAGGAACTGGGTGGCGTCCCAATGTCAGTACTGAGCCCAGCTTGTGAGGGGCAGGTACGAATGTTCCTCGCCTACTTGTCAGCTAATAGAGTGGAGATATCTGCTGCTGGTTTCTCCACTATCAACAGAGGGACACTAGTCTCAGTAAGTGACACTTTGACAAGAACTTACTTTTATCTACTGTACTCATTTTAACGCAATATCCAATCAATCAATCAACTTTACCTATAGCTAATATAACGTGGGTGTGGATACCTGATTTTATACTCTACTTTATACTGTTACTTTGACATTATAAATCTTATTTGTAAAAAAGTAAAATAGCAATTGAGATTTAAGTATTTTTATACCTTTTTGTTTTTCGACTAAAATTAATAAGGCATACGAAGATGTTGATGCAGTATTTAAGCAAAGTACTTTAAATGGAAATTAGGCAATTCTCCCACAAAAACTCAGTTACACGTGATAAAGAAGTGTCATAAAAGTTGTGTTTACCTAACATGCTACATACCAATATCACATAGGCTACCTACATGGGAAATAACTTCAAATGAAGATTTTCCATGATAAAACCGTGTTGATGTGTGTCATACTCACTGTCATTAACACATTGATTTGCTTTACTTCCAGCTTGTGGTCTACATGACATCGTACATGATTGTCATGATTGAGTTCGCTCCTCACTTACAGAAGTTTACAACATTTAACTCATCTCAGACTTAAAATGCGAATGATTTAATCAATTTGATATCCAAATGAAAGGCTGCCTTTCCAATTTTAGATTTGCTTTCTGCATAATAATATGATAAGTTTAGCTAGTTTAAATTTTTAATCCAACAATGGTAGTGTTTGCTACATTTACTGCTAGAATTATTATAACATTATATTATTTGAAGTGTTAAGTATTGGGTGCTGTTATCCTGTGTGTGTCACTGTGCACCTTGAAATATTATTTCAAAAGATGGGAAATACACATCAAGATAAAAGTGTCTCACATTCACTGTGTTCAGCATTCGTTTGGTACGATATTTCTGAACTGGCTATTAAAATTTTTGTTACTTTTAAATTTTGTCAGATTATACGATTTCATTTTCAGGAGTTGATATTTTCCTATTATATGTTTTTATGATTTATAATAGTGATAATATTATTACAGTACTAGTGTATTTTTACGATTTTTATTAGTGCTCCAAGTGATGTGAAATTAAGAAAATACAAATGTAACCCAAACATAGGATTAATACCAAAAGTTGTTAATAAAAAGCATTAAATAATTCAAAATATTGTTCAATGTGTGTACGTTTGTTCACGTTTACTTGTGTGTGTGTGCGAGTGTGTGCGTGTGTGTGTGTGCGAATGTGCGCGCGTACATGTGATAACACATGATTCACAGGTCATCTGCACATGTTGTACATTATCATATATTTTCTGGTAGCATTGTTCGCGTATCGGATCGTGATTTCCACCCTCCTCCCTCCAGACATCCCCCCACCCCCACCCCCGACAATCTGATCTAGATTATAAAATGATGCATCTCGAATCGCAATTGTCTCGCTCGAACAAGTGATAAATGTTTATCGGAGCATGTAAAGCTAAGCCGGGCCCACGGGACCCCCCCCCCTCCTCTTCCGCCCTATAGACCCTCAGATAAGGCCAGTTGTTAGGCCTGCCCTGCCCAACTCTGGGGAGCGCTATCTCATTTTATTATCGCCAAAGACTTTTATACCCCGAGAATGGAGAAAGAAACTATACGCTCTATACAATACAGGGATAGGGAAATTGAACAATATCTACGTGTTAGCAGAGAAGAACGATATGTGCAAACTTTCCGGAGTGGGACTTGAAAACCTGTGAAAGTTTCTATGTCTTTATAGTTAGTAACACACAACACCGTCGCTGGTTTAGCTCTGGGGGTAGTCTGGTCACATCGTGAAGGGATGACTGCTGCCCCCTGACCACTTCTTACTGGAAATAATGTCCCGTTTTCTTAAGGGGGATCCATGGACCCAATTAAAATTTTCCTAAATATTAGTTTAACGAAACATCGGACACAGTTTATCAATTATGATCATCTGACATTGCCAAATCTATTTTTGATTTCTTTTTCGGTTGAGCGTACCGCTCTACCCAATATAGACGATTATAGTGAAAATGTTTACGTATACACGGCACAGCTTTCTGCTCATAATTTTTGTGTTAGAAGGCTCATTTTTGTTTCTATTTGTAACACATACTCCTGGATATAAACTCTTTGTGTTGGAATCTGTTTCCCGTTAATATCTTGCTCGGTACGATTTTTTACTTCCGCCGGTACATAATGTTAGTTTTTTAAATCACTTTCATTACATAGGTATGTGGACCCACACAACACAATGATAAGTTTAAGATATACCAAAGACATCTTTAAAAGACATCCCTGACATATAAGGTCGAAGTCATTTGTATTGCGTTCTTTCATCGTCACTTTAATTATGAAGCTTTCTGTACTGCATATTATTAATGACAGATCCTCAACTCATACATTTGCCTGATAATATCATCAGGTGGAACTTAAAACATGAACATCAGATATCTAAGAGTGTTGGACAACGACTCATAATACACTATGCTATGTAGTAAGGCGACGCGAGTAGGATTTGAAAACTATAATAAGTGGCAATTGCATGTTATAAATTACACTAGTACAAAAGTCCTAAATGATCCTCACATTTTTCAATCCTCACATTTTTCAAACGAATTTCAGTTATCTGCCTTATATTAATAGTCTACAATATAATTATTTCTTCACAACTTTTCTCCAGTGAGAACGCTTTAAAAAATCCATATTTTTATTTATTTTCTCAATTTTAATAAATATTTTGTTAACCACATTTTATATAAGCAACTAACTTATATCAATAAATTAAAATTTTGTTCTTGAAACACAACTGGAATCCACGGAAGTCCTTCATGGTTATTGTATTTCACGTAGTTGTAGCACTGAGCTACATTATGCATCCGTTGTCGGCCAGTGCTCTCCTGGACAAGAGAAACGTTACACGAACTGATTATAAACACATTATTACATTGGTAATCCTAGTCCGTAGGGACATTACATCAGTATGACCTATAAAGTTGACGGGCCCTTTAAATCAAATAAGTCGATTTTTATCTAAATTTCTTATTTAAAACTTAGGGATGCTAGTCGTTGAATTAAAGAAAATTGTGTATGATGTGAATTAAATTTTGTTAAATAAATTACTTTGAATGAGAAATTTAGAAAGTTTGTCGCCGTTATCATATGATATAAGTTCTTCATATGATTGGGAGAGATCAAATTGCGTGCGCAAGGCATCGTATATTGTACTTCTTCTTCTTTTCATATGCCAACAATTGACATAATTCATATCATCATGTATTTTCTAGTTAGCCAGTAGAGATAGGACTCCTGTTCGCTCCGATCCATGCCATTTGGCATTTTGTCCCGTTCAACCTTGATATAATAATGTACATTGAAAAAGATGTTTCCTGTCTTGTTCGCCATGTATGATGTACATCATGCTAGCATATGATGTACGGTTAAAGGTACATCACATGTGTCACATCTGGGAACAACATTTTCTCTGAAAGACCAATTTTGAACAGATCCATCTGGACCAAGGTCCAATTCTACCCCGAGCCCAGGCGGGCAGGCTCCAGCATAGGAAAGATATCTTCCAAACAACTTTGAAGTGGTACTTTTCTAGGGCCTACTTACGCCTGGTATGCCTGGTTGATGGTCATGCGCGGATCAGCAATGTCCATGGGCAACTTCTCCAAGGCCACACCATTCGCACTCCGCGGCATATAGCCCGCGTAGGTCGGGACCGGGACCGTGTACGGCTGGCGCAGCCTGTCTGTTCGGACGAGTCGCACGATGTCACGAACCTTGTCGTCGGTGACCAGGCCGTCACACGGGTCCACACATGCGCACCTGCAACATAAGGATAAGTTTGAACATTGAGCTCATGGCGTGAGCTAGAGACCTAGATTTTGAAATTTTGATTAATTTTGAAATTCAGAACATTTTTAACTTCTGATTTGGACTTAAGTCCATCAGTTCTTGTCTTAGTAGTTTGTAAACGGTGACTTTGGAGTCGTCCTAGCAACGAGGCACATAACAAATTCAAAGATGTTCTAAATCGTCCTTGTTTATTCTGGCGTTGATCCGCGGGTGTTCACACTGTCCATACCACTGATTGCTATATTCTCCCTATTGAAAATATCGATCTTTGGTTATCGCTCACTTGTCGATTGCGTCGGGGCCTACAGGGTTTGCTTGGTCGCTTTGATTTACTGTCCCCCACTGAAAATCAGTGAAATAACTGAGTGGGTAGACTCTAAATACAATTTATTTATGTATTTATTTATTAAAGGATTTTGCCTTTTTGCTCCTTCTTGACCTAACGTGGAGGTCGCCCCACCCCCTTGCCTTTCTGCGTCTTTAGGCACTCCACTGCTTACGGGTTCTGACCTTGAACACCAAATAAATTTGCTCAACAGTCCTTTACCTTACGTGAGGGGCGTAACGTTCCCAGAACTCCCTGTTCAAATCACAGGGTTGTCGGCTCTGAAGTTTATCCCAGTTCTTGCCCAACGCAGTCCAGCCTGGAGGCATCGGGTCGAAGTCCTCTTGCACCAAGCGGACCTGAAGGAAAGAGTCAGATTATATTTCTTCAAATTCTTCTATGGATAGAAATGAAATTTATCCGAAATTACCTTATAATCATAGACACCATCAGCACTATCCAGAATTTCTCGCCGAGCTGTGTCATTACAGTAAACAAGCTAAAAGAAACAGAAATTGGACTGCGTGTGGTATTAAGTTGATACCACGTACAACGTCAAAAACTATTTATTAAAGTTTATAAGATCATCATCATCATCATCATCATCATCATCATCATCATCATCATCATCATCATCATCATTTATTAGTATCTATCACATTACATTGCGTCAACCAACAATTTATCAATAACAGTTGAAGTTGTTGACTAAATATACAAAGTTATTACAATACATTGTACATTGTTTAAAAACACCATACATATTGCACCTCACCATCAGCAGACACATAAAACGGTAAAATTGGACAATTGTTGTTAACATATTAAAATCAATAACAATAATCTATATCAGGTACACACAATAATACTAAAACGTACATGCATACAATGTAGACTCCTTTGCACCTCTCAAATTGAAGCAATAATATAATATTCATACAAAACAAAATAGGTCTAAGACGAACCGTTGTGTCAATCCTATTTGCTTACACCATAAATCACGCAATCTCTGCGTTTGTTAAAAACGAATTAAAATATGTATACAGTTAGTATTTTTTTTTGTATTTACGTCATCAGTTGTATTGTCGATGCCCAGTTACATGTTCAATAAAAATGTCTCTGCTCCACCGGATAGTGTCACTGACCATCAACTTTCTCATTAGGGTAGAGTACCTTTTTCCAATTCCAAGCATTTTCACAACCCGATCATTCCTAGTATCCCACGATCCCAGACTACCCACAACCACTGCTTCAACCACAGTTTCAAACCCCTGGCTTCTAAGCACTTCGGCATGTGGCGCGCGTGTGGTATTAAGTTGATACCACGTACAACGTCAAAAACTATTTCTTAAAGTTTATAAGATCATCATCATCATCATCATCATCATCATCATCATCATCATCAACTTGAGGCTAATGATAGACCTCAGGACGTAAATTACGCTAAAAACCATCCATTGTAAAGCAATGGGCTAATTAAATATGTTCCAATACATTATAGGAAAAGTCTTAAAATACAAATGCTCAAGCTGGTGAGGTCGAGGTTATTATACCTTTGTTTTGGAGTCAGGGTAGCCTATACTTATAAAGTGGCCAACACACCTGGTCAGCCCTTGGCTCCACTACATTGGTGGTATGGTACTAAAGTTTGGAGTCAGGGTATGCTTGTTAAAAGGACAAACCCACCATGTCAGCTCTTGGCTCCACCACAGTGGTCGGCAGGACGGGTTTAGGAGGGACTGGTTTGGTCGCCTCCTGATTGGCCTGCTGCATGGTGGAAGTGTAGGTGAACTTCGTGAGCATGTCACGGGTCTCGGTGTCTCCGCCGAGAAGAGTGTCCGCGTCGTCTAGAGACACGGCCGGTGGTACGATGACGCGAGGCACACGCACGCGGGTAGAGGGATCCACGCGAATCAGTTCCTGGACAAGTAGAGGAGAACAGATTGTCAAGCTTAGGCTTTAGCACTTGATTGGCCTGCTGCCTGGTGGGAGTGTAGGTGAGCATGTCACGGGTCTCGGTGTCTCCGCCGAGAAGAGTGTCCGCGTCGTCTAGAGACACGGCCGGTGGTACGATGACGCGAGGCACACGCACGCGGGTAGAGGGATCCACGCGAATCAGTTCCTGGACAAGTAGAGGAGAACAGATTGTCAAGCGTAGGCTTTACACTTGATTGGCCTGCTGCCTGGTGGAAGTGTAGGTGAGCATGTCACGGTCTCGGTGTCTCCGCCGAGAAGAGTGTCCGCGTCGTCTAGAGACACGGCCGGTGGTACGATGACGCGAGGCACACGCACGCGGGTAGGGATCCACGCGAATCAGTTCCTGGACAAGTAGAGGAGAACAGATTGTCAGGCTTAGGCTTTCCACTTGATTGGCCTGCTATCTGGTGGGAGTGTAGGTGAGCATGTCACGGGTCTCGGTGCCTCCGCCGAGAAGAGTGTCCGCGTCGTCTAGAGACACGGCCGGTGGTACGATGACGCGAGGCACACGCACGCGGGTAGAGGGATCCACGCGAATCAGTTCCTGGACAAGTAGAGGAGAACAGATTGTCAAGCTTGGGCTTTACACTTGATTGGCCTGCTGCCTGGTGGGAGTGTAGGTGAGCATGTTACGGGTCTCGGTGTCTCCGCCGAGAAGAGTGTCCGCGTCGTCTAGAGACACGGCTGGTGGTACGATGACGCGAGCACACGCACGCGGGTAGAGGGATCCACGCGAATCAGTTCCTGGACAAGTAGAGGAGGACAGATTGTCAAGCTTAGGCTTTACACTTGACTGGCCTGCTGCCTGGTGGGAGTGAAGGTGAGCATGTCACGGGTCTCGGTGTCTCCGCCGAGAAGAGTGTCCGCGTCGTCTAGAGACACGGCCGGTGGTACGATGACGCGAGGCACACGCACGCGGGTAGAGGGATCCACGCGAATCATTCCTGGACAAGTAGAGGAGAACAGATTGTCAAGCTTGGGCTTTACACTTGATTGGCCTGCTGCCTGGTGGGAGTGTAGGTGAGCATGTTACGGGTCTCGGTGGCTCCGCCGAGAAGAGTGTCCGCGTCGTCTAGAGACACGGCCGGTGGTACGATGACGCGAGGCACACGCACGCGGGTAGAGGGATCCACGCGAATCAGTTCCTGGACAAGTAGAGGAGAACAGATTGTCAAGCGTAGGCTTTACACTTGATTGGCCTGCTGCCTGGTGGGAGTGTAGGTGAGCATGTCACGGGTCTCGGTGGCTCCGCCGAGAAGAGTGTCCGCGTCGTCTAGAGACACGGCCGGTGGTACGATGACGCGAGGCACACGCACGCGGGTAGAGGGATCCACGCGAATCAGTTCCTGGACAAGTAGAGGAGAACAGATTGTCAAGCTTAGGCTTTAGCACTTGATTGGCCTGCTGCCTGGTGGGAGTGTAGGTGAGCATGTCACGGGTCTCGGTGTCTCCGCCGAGAAGAGTGTCCGCGTCGTCTAGAGACACGGCCGGTGGTACGATGACGCGAGGCACACGCACGCGGGTAGAGGGATCCACGCGAATCAGTTCCTGGACAAGTAGAGGAGAACAGATTGTCAAGCGGGGGCTTTACACTTGATTGGCCTGCTGCATGGTGGAGTGTAGGTGTTACGGGTCTCGGTGTCTCCGCTGAGAAGAGTGTCCGCGTCGTCTAGAGACACGGCCGGTGGTACGATGACGCGAGGCACACGCTCGCGGGTAGAGGGATCCACGCGAATCAGTTCCTGGACAAGTAGAGGAGAACAGATTGTCAAGCTTAGGCTTTACACTTGATTGGCCTGCTGCCTGGTAGTGGTGGGAGTGTAGGTGAGCATGTCACGGATCTCGGTGTCTCCGCCGAGAAGAGTGTCCGCGTCGTCTAGAGACACGGCCGGTGGTACGATGACGCGAGGCACACGCACGCGGGTAGAGGGATCCACGCGAATCAGTTCCTGGACAAGTAGAGGAGAACAGATTGTCAAGCGTAGGCTTTACACTTGATTGGCCTGCTGCCTGGTGGAAGTGTAGGTGAGCATGTCACGGGTCTCGGTGGCTCCGCTCTGAGAAGAGTGTCCGCGTCGTCTAGAGACACGGCCGGTGGTACGATGACGCGAGGCACACGCACGCGGGTAGAGGGATCCACGCGAATCAGTTCCTGGACAGTAGAGGAGAACAGGTTGTCAAGCTTGGGCTTTACACTTGATTGGCCTGCTGCCTGGTGGGAGTGTAGGTGAGCATGTCACGGGTCTCGGTGGCTCCGCCGAGAAGAGTGTCCGCGTCGTCTAGAGACACGGCCGGTGGTACGATGACGCGAGGCACACGCACGCGGGTAGAGGGATCCACGCGAATCAGTTCCTGACAAGTAGAGGAGAACAGATTGTCAAGCTTAGGCTTTACACTTGATTGGCCTGCTGCCTGGTGGGAGTGTAGGTGAGCATGTCACGGGTCCTCGGTGTCTCCGCCGAGAAGAGTGTCCGCGTCGTCTAGAGACACGGCCGGTGGTACGATGACGCGAGGCACACGCACGCGGGTAGAGGGATCCACGCGAATCAGTTCCTGGACAGTAGAGGAGAACAGATTGTCAAGCTTGGGCTTTACACTTGATTGGCCTGCTGCCTGGTGGGAGTGTAGGTGATCATGTCACGGGTCTCGGTGTCTCCGCCGAGAAGAGTGTCCGCGTCGTCTAGAGACACGGCCGGTGGTACGATGACGCGAGGCACACGCACGCGGGTAGAGGGATCCACGCGAATCAGATCCTGGACAAGTAGAGGAGAACAGATTGTCAAGCTTAGGCTTTACACTTGATTGGCCTGCTGCCTGGTGGAAGTGTAGGTGAACTTCGTGAGCATGTCACGGGTCTCGGTGTCTCCGCCGAGAAGAGTGTCCGCGTCGTCGAGAGACACGGCCGGTGGGACGATGACGCGAGGCCACGCACGCGGGTAGAGGGATCCACGCGAATCAGTTCCTGGACAAGTAGAGGAGAACAGATTGTCAAGCTTACGCTTTACACTTGATTGGCCTGCTGCCTGGTGGAAGTGTAGGTGAGCATGTCACGGTCTCGGTGGCTCCGCCGAGAAGAGTGTCCGCGTCGTCTAGAGACACGGCCGGTGGTACGATGACGCGAGGCACACGCACGCGGGTAGAGGGATCCACGCGAATCAGTTCCTGGACAAGTAGAGGAGAACAGATTGTCAAGCTTAGGCTTTACAATTGATTGGCCTAAAACGAATGACTGTTTTTCATCGGTGTATTCTACAAGGTCATGAATAGGCCTACTTCTTGGTGACCTTGAATATAGGCGGGCCGGGAAGTCCCCCTTTAATTTGCACAACTTAAATTTGATACTAAATTATTTCATCCCCATCCACAATCTTTGCTATACGTCAGTCGTCACCAGCTATGTAGCTTTGGCCTGATTACATTGCGTTAGGTGATGTTCAGGGTTATACAACTGAAAATCTTGTTCTGTTGAGTGGGTTCAGTCTTTTAATACAAATGTATTTATACATCTTATAACACTAGTACATTTGGCCGAGCCGAGTGTGTCATTGCATTTACAGACGTTGTGTTAATTATTTTGATCACATTAGCCATTAGGTGTAGCCTTGTAGGCTAGCTATTGGTGTAGCTTTAGGTGTAGTTTGAAATGGGACTAATCTCTAGCTGTCAATAACTTTCTGTCTAATTTCTATTTGTCACGGACGGCCTATTTACCTTTGACCAGGAACTAATCTCTAGTTGTGACGGACTATAGGTTTAGCTTTGACCTGGGACTAATCTCTAGTTGCCATGGACTATAGGTTTAGCTTTGACCTGGGACTAATCTCTAGTTGCCTTGCCACGGACTTAACATTTAGTTTTGAGTAGTAATACCTCGTAGACGAGCGGGTCATGCGGGTTCGTGTGCACCATCTCCTTGGGTCGGCCGTACATGCCGATGGGTCCCAGATGATACAGGTCCTTGATGGCCAGGGTCTCGCTGTCCCTGTACACTGGAGGCGGAGGGGGTGTGACCACCTTCTGGGGTGACCGACGTTTGCTCGGGAAACGTCCGCTCAGTCTGGCGCGGGTTCGTGAACTCATTCTGGTACGTAGTTCTATTTATATCGAAGATGTCGTACTTCAATTCGGTCGCCATTTTACTACGGACGTTATTTCATCATTGCTATAGCAGCGGACAACAGACAAGTTATGGTTATTGTCGTGAATATTCTCATGTCTTTTTGTGATATATTAAAATATGGTTATGTTGGTATCAAATGCATTCAAATTTGATCATGTTATGTTGGTAGGGCTGAACTTAAAAAGGACGAAGATAATGTCATTATTATTTATTTATTTATTTATGAACTAGCCACTTACATCATTTTCTGCCATTTATTTTTCTCCCCTTCACCACGCCTGAGGTTGCTTAACTTCGGTGTTCGAATGGTAACCGGCTAAACGACCGCGGGGGGCGGCTAAACCGCTGGCTTCTTCTGTCTGTTTTGGGGAATGGTCGAGGCCGGGGCTCGAAGCCTCTCTCCTGGTATATGCTGGTACGAAGTACCTATTACTAAAAATTTGAAGTGTGCAAGAGTTTTGCGATGGACATCGTCCTTGCGCTGTATGGTGGTTGGTGACAGATCCCCTTGATTTCGGTTGAATACCGCTGGAGTTCGAACCTTTCATCAGCAGATCGTAGAAAAATACAAAAACAGAATAATTCGTCTAAAGATAAAGCAAGAACATAATATCAGTGAACAAACAATTAAAATTATACTTACTTTCTCATGACGTTGTAATACGACCACCTAATTGAAGCGTCATAGTTTATCATGTCGTCGTCGTCGTCCTATTATTAATTTAACCCTATGAATACAACAACTAATGTAACGATGAATGTATCTTCTTGATTTGTCTAAAGCGAAATGCTGTTTTTTTAAACGAATGTCTGTTTTTTCTCGGTGTATTCTACAAGGTCATGAATACTTCTTGGTGACCTTGAATAAAGACGGACCGGAGATTCCCCATTTAGTTCGCTCTAAATTTCACACTAATTAATTTCATCCCCATCCACAAATCTTGGCTGTACGTCAGTCGTCACCAGTCTAAGAAGCTTTGACATTGTGTTATGTAATATTCAGAGTTATTCAACCGAAAAACTTGTTCTGGTGAGGGGGACCACTCTTTAAATACAAATGTATTTATACATCTTCTAATACTAGTACACTTGGCCGAGCTGTGTTCTGCCCCAACCCTATTGATCAAACCAACACCGAATTTAATAAATAACAACATGTGAGCATTGTATGATTTAAAAAAACGTCGAGTGACTTTTAATTTAAAATTATTGAGGGTACGTACTTATATGTAGTTTGAAATATAACCATGGGAAAATAGTGGCGTGATTCAAGCCCGCGGAGTCCATAACATTACATTAGATCACACTCTCTCCACACATCTGCCTCGTAAACTAATACATAACGTTCACCACAAGTACTCCTCTCGAATGAATGTTTTACACTCGTCTCCTGAACGAGTAACGTGGGAGCAATACAAGAGTACACCAAGTGCACTATATAGCTTCAAGTTTCACGTGTCGTATCGGTTTTAAGATCGGTCAACAAGGCTTTGAAAGAGGGCGCGCCCTTGGGACGAGTCGGCCGGGTAGTTTTAATGAAAACGATGGTAATAAATCCCCTTGTGGGTAGTTAGCCACGAGGCAGTTACCCTGGGTCCTGGATGGTCCCGCGGGAGGAGGAGGAGGGGGGGGACACGGTACAGATGGGCTCGGGACAAGATCGGGGTGGACGGCGACAAGGGGGGATCGGGTCATACATTGAAGAGTTCGTACACGCGGAATAATTGAACACTTGTTAAAAAATCATGTATGAAAAGGGGTAACCTCACGGAATCGTTACAGTTTTTACGTACAGTATAGTTTTAGTGACAACATTTTTACAGGGGATGCCAAACAATTAGTATTTTACTCTCGGTATCGATTTTTGACTTATGACCATCGATATATTGAATAGAAAATATTATATTTAAAAAAAATGTTTTGCGCCATAAATTGATCAATGCCAATAAAACGAAAATGTTCTATACTCGATGCGTAACATATTTTTATGATGCTGGTCGATCTCGAATCGTTTGCCAGGAAATCGAATAATAATCGATAATCATTTACATGGTACTTACTGAATTTATAATTAATATCATTCACGATTTTCAAGGAAAGGTTTTTTGGTATTAAATTATTGGCTACGATGAGACTTTGGAACAGAGTCAAATGTGTGAATACCTTGATTGAGTTAGCAATGTAGACTTTACTTTAATATTACATGGTAAACTCCAATGCTGAACTAAAAATCGTTGCTTCGATTTCCACCGGCAATCCATACCAAAAGATTACCCTCAGTTATTTCAGCCTAAAAAAGGTTTTTACTCCCTGTTCCGGCAGAAGTGTACATAATCTTCTGAAATGGACTATATATGATTGAATGTAGGGATGTGGGTCGGAAATTTTCCGTTTGAAATATTTCCGATTTGGAAAATTTCTGTGGAAAATTTCCAACTTCCTTAATATTAACATAATCTTATTTTATTTTATTTTTTATTTTTTTTCAATGAAAAACTAAGATATATTCAGAGTTCTAAGATATTTGTGCCAAAGTGCTGGTTGACTTGCTATGTTTGAAAATGGTAATTAGTTGATTTCAATTTGATTTGTAGCCCTATTTTATTTATTACTTTGTTACATTATTTCTTCATTTAGGTGTTAAACTAGAGATGATAATAATAATTCATTTACATTAATTAATATGTAATATTAATTTTATTATTTATTTTATATTCAAACTTATTACAACACATTTAATGTCAGGCAAAAATCCCCCTGTGCCAAGAAGATTAAGAGTGTATTTAGTTCTAGGGCCTGCTACTGATTTCACAATTTTGTATTTCATGATGTTACTGTACTCGGTAGGCCTACTGCCAAAACTCTAAACCAATTGAATTATGATATTATTGCAAATGCAATGCTGAATGAATGCAATGATTTTTTCAACATACCAGCCTAAATGTCTGTCTAGTCTCTAACCAGGCGGATGGTGGCTACTAAAAATTAGCTAACGACACACAAACAAAACTCACAACAAGTCACAACACATTACCAAACCAAGGTTATTTCACTAATTCATATTATGTTCTCTATTCTTTCCAACCTGTCAACTCTTCACCTTATACTATACGGTACCCGCCTTTTGGCCTCTCAACACTATCATCGACTTTCCAATCAAGGGAATCAATCCTATTTGGATCCCTATGTACTTCTCTCATCTTCCATAGCTTTTCCCATTCTTATACTTTTATGCTTTATAGACCTTATTTGCATTTTATTTCTAGGCCTGGCCTGTGGGCTGTCTGTAGGATAGTTGGTCTAAGGGCCTCTGCGTAGGGATGGACATTGATCCACAATATAGGCCTAGGCAAAGGCCCGCCTAATAAAGTAGCCTACAGGTATGAGGTAAAGGTAACTGAAGGAGAATACCATGTCACGCCAAGTCACTCTCGCTAACGCACTCCCATTTCTGCATTTTCACGTAATTAGGTAAAAAAATCTCAATTTCCAAGCATCAGCTGTTGTCAGTACTGTCAGTGTCGGCTCTCAATAGTCGATACTGATAGTAGTATGTACAAGAGTTAGGTGATAGGCCTATGCAGCCACACCTGACATAGTTTGTCTTTCTATTAGGCCTAAGCTGACAAATGCATAAAATCAATATATGTCATTTTATTAATGTATAATATATATGGGGGACATCATAGAAAATTAAATTTTTTTTACGGAAAATTTCCCGGAAATTTTCCATGGAAACTTTCCGGAAACTTTCCAAATCGAATCTTTCCGGAAAACTCACATCACTAATTGAATGCATTAAATTAGTTAAAAAACAATGTTATCATTGAAGGACATAAGGGCTGTAATTGAATAACAAATATTTTGTAAGTGTATTTAATCAATTTTGATATTGAAATTGTATTTAATTACATTAATATTAAAACTGCACGTTTAATAATAACTATCAGCTAAATAACGAATGCATGAATTAGCGAATTAACGCTTGAATAATAGAAGTGGTTTATGGGGCATTAAGTATAATATGTTTGCCGAGTAACGTATAAAATAAACTGTGTTCAACTATTAATAATTTCTTTATGCTTATTGAAGTTCAAAACACCTTCGGCCGAAATGAAATGGTAAAATTAAACATTGATTCACTGATGTATTTTTTTGTTTGTCCAAGAATTGTACTACTAATCTCTCTCTAGAGAATTTTAATGATCAAGTACGAGCGTTATTATTATATGGCTAGGCTTTGTCATGAATATGTTGATATCGATATTTAAATGTTATTATACGTGCCCAAGAAATTCTAAATTTCCAAAAAATATAAAAATTTGTATCAATAGACTTGGCCTACTGTAGGCCTACAATTAATTAAGGCTAAAAGTGGTTGGTAAGGAAGGGCTTAAAATTCAGAATAATTTTTAAGGTTTGTACACTCGCGTTCAATGACCCGGCACCTCCTAAAAACTAATGTACGAATCGGGACGAATTTGCTATAGGCAACCCGGCACCTCCACCAAAACATTAATTTTTTGATACTCGATTTCGAATACTCGACTCGACTCAAAATTTCAGGTACTCATACACCCCTTATTCGTAAAAAAAAAAATGATAATGCCCTTAAAACATTACAAATTGTCTATCTCAAAGGCCATTTCTTGGTCCTCTTTCGATATTTAGTTTGGATCTCTCTCTCTCCCTCTCTTCTCTCCCCCTCTGTAAGCCGGAACAAGACAAGTTGACACATCACATTTTTTACTACCTGGTTTACTCTTTCACAGCCTGACAGAGATATATGCGAAAACGCACTAGGCATACACAAGTGTGGAGTTTACAGTCGTGTGCAGGAAGAATTCAACACCTCTTTTCCTATATTTAAAAGCGAGGAGTATTTTGAAACATTGGTTTGCTTCAGTTGTACGCGTTTCTTCATCTTCATCATGCATCTGTATCTCCACCAATTTTATCATAGTATTTCCTGTCGTACATGTTGACTTGTATACTCTGTTTTTCGTTTGCCTCTATTAAACTGCGTAAATGCAAAAAGGAGTTGCATGGAACTGGCTTAGTTCAAAAGTGGGACTGAGGGCGAGGGGTAATAATCAGACTATAAACAAAACGATGCCTGTTAACTTCAGTAACAAGTACCAAAAGTACTGGTTTCGAGTCTGAGGAATGATATATTTCTTCAACAATTACTTCATGCTTGATACAAAGTACGTGTATGGGATTGTTGTTGTATTCATATTTGAATTCAGATGATAAACATGAGGCTTACGGATATTTGTTCATTTCATTTAAACGATTTTTTAGCAAATATTTGTAGGCCTATCACGTTGTTTGAGTATTTATTATTTATTATTAATTTTAATATTATTTTTTATTATTTATATTATTAGAAATCAACTTTACCTTACAGCCAAAGCAAGAAGTAACAAGCATGAATCAATATTTTTTTTATATAATTTACAAATCATACTACACACTTCATTTCATTTTTTCATAATCTGTAACCAATTTTACTTATTGATAAATGTAAATTGTATGAATGTCAATTATTTTTTATTTTTGTTATTTTGTGTCTTAAGGCAACCTTAATGTAAAGGCAGAACTTTGTTGTAAATAAAATAAAGTTGTACTATCAATTAAACTCCATTTCTTCAAATTTTATGTAATACATGGAAGGTAAAGAATGGCAACACTGAAAGTAATTTCACTGTGTAATTCATAATACTGGAAAGTTCTGTAAGCGTCCGGGTTCTAGGGCTGTAAACAGGGTTTGCCTCCATTTCCACCGCGACCTGATAATTCTCATCTAAATGACGTGTGAACATATTCCAGTCCGCAGCCGCTTGACTGTGGTTTATGCGTTTAATCCGTTGGTAAACCCGTAAACAATTGGCCAGCCAAGCACCGCCTTCTGCACCGATTAATCCTCAAGACGTGCATACTTTTAATTTTCTTAAGTCAGCTTATTAAAATTCAGAAAGTTCCAAAAATGGCGAGTCGTTATCTCGAGGTCACAGCCCGCAAGGGTGGGCTGGCAGGCACACACAATCCGCCCCTAAGAGGGGAACGAGGAGGCTCAGAGCTATTGGGAATTAAAAGATCTACCCTGATTTATTGTTTTGTATTATTTTATTTCACCGCAAAACTCTCAATGTGCGACAATTTATCTTCGAAAATTAAAAGAAGATTTAAAGCTAGATTTGATTTATAACGAAGATTCATACCGTCTTCTGACGTGACACCCCCCTATAACTTAAGCGGGCCATTTCACTTTCAAACACATTTATATAAATTTACTTTTCAATCCTTTAATGACTCCTTTCAAACTTTCTGACAGAAAGCCATTTTTAACAGATTTTATCTCCGCCTCATCCCTTGTAATTCTCGTCGCTATTATTTCCCTCTATTTTAACAATCAAGCCATATTTTCTATCTTCTGTAATTTTTTTCTCTCGGTTTTATACCAGGCTGAAATATGTGCGGAGTTTGTTTTTGCACGGCGCGTCGCGTCCCGAGTCATTTGTCACCTTTATCGCTTTGTGCTCTGTCGTTAGCGGGTGTTAGGAAGGCCGTTCCTCACACAAATTAGACCCACCACCGGACTTAACGACCTATTAATATTTCTCACCTAACCGTTATATAACGAAAATAAATTTTCTCCTTAATTATAGTCGTACACATTAGCACAATTTCCCTCAAAAATTTACAATTTGGGTTCACCTCGAAACAGGGGAGGAAATTGCGAAGCGACGATTGCTTTTTTAACCGGTGTTAACATTGCGAGGGTAGAAAGGCAACATTTCATGTTTTCCGGACTAGGTGACCAATCAGAGAGCGCTAACAGCCTAGGCCACAGCCCACTCGTCGGTATAGTATCTCACTAAGTTACATTTGCATATGGATCAGTCGCGTTTCTATTGTCATATTGCTCTGGAAAGTGGAAAGGTAAATCAATTGCCCAAAGCTTCCACCTTTCACCATCAAATCCCAGTACAGGCAATTATTTGTCGGTGGATATCCATTATAGGCGATATAGATGGCATTACTTTTGTAATGTTGTAAAACCTCCAGGGGTGTTTTGAATACTCTTCACGGACGTTAAATCATATACGTTGTTGAACAGTGAGATTGGGATTTATCTATGCGTACAAAAACGACATGATAATATTACTTAATTTGGTGTAAACGTTCCAACTATTGGAGAAGAAATATTTACACTCGCACAAGCGTACGCCACGCGCACACACATATCCATGAACAGACCTAGCGCAGCGCTCACATGCACAATGCACATGCATCCAAACATACCAATACATCCACAAGCTTTACTATGCTGACAATGTATCGGCACATATAGCAGATTGAACATCTGTTATCTGTAGTATCACTTATCACTTGCACTAAAAATTTACAAGTAGTTGATCGCAGTAAAATAACCTAGGGAAAACCGGTTTCAAGTGACTAAACTGATGTTGTGTCCGAATCGTAGCAGTTTGGTCGTTTAAAACCGGTTTCGGAGTTTCCAACGTTATAGTTTGCTGTGATCAGCAGGTGACAACAGCGCCTAAACTTCACGTACACAATCACACCCACTAGAATCTCCTAATCAATACCCTACTTCAGCATTAGTTGACACAACCGCTTACTTACTCTAAATTAATATTACATTTGATTACTCACACCGATCTCTGGTTGGCCATTATTCGCACGTCGATAAACGTTGGCGCCACCAGAACAGTGGTTCGTTCAGTTTTAAATAAAAGTTCCCCAGTGACAATTATTAATTAATATTGGGAATTGTTGACATTGTATCCAACGGTTGTTTTATTAAGATGGTATAGTACACTGTATGCAATCTTGACATGTCCTAAGTTATGGTTGTAGCCAGAAAGTATGATTATGTACTAAAACTGGTAAATTATGTGAGTGAATGAAAACACTCTCAATGCGAATGTATTAATTTTATTTTCAATTACAATTAACATTGGTAGTTCGGCTTGTAAACGGGGACCTCAAGTACTTTGTCTACAGTCCATTCCAAGCAATCACTAGTCCTAAGACACCGCCCTTCTTATCCTCACCGGGCATACTCGCCACCAACCACGCTTATTGCTGCACGGCGGAACAGCTCATCAGCATTATAATCCCTTAAAAAGTTCACTACACTATAGTGACTATAATAATATGAGAGGTGTGGAAGTGAGGGTTGGGGGTGGGCACTTCGGCCAGCTAGGTGAGGAGAGGGGGTTACAAGGGAGGAGTCCTAGTGGCGGAGATTCCTTGCAATGGACTTGACATTCGTTCAACGATGGCTTCCTACCTATAGTAGAAGTCACCTCGATACCCGCCCCACCCTCCGGGTCCAGCGTTAGATCGAGAGAAAGAAAGTCATTTTCGGATTATTAAAAAAGTTTCTTCGAAAACTTTTCGCTGGAACGGAAAGATAAGACGCCTCAAGAGAGGAAAATAAAACCCCTGCTCGCCCGTGTCTTCATTAGCTGAGCGACATCAAGAGCCAAAAACAAAGAGTGTCAAATGAGTTTCATCGAGTTTTTAATTAAAAATGTCAATTAAGTTTAAGCCAATAATGACGTCCTCTTTCAATCGTGAAAGGATTTCGAATACAAGGCTGGGATTCACTCATAACTTAGCAAAAACTCCTTACGGCGAATCGTCCTCCAGTTTTATTCAAGTTTGATTCTCATTTCTAAATCATGTTCAAGTACTGATTACAAAAGTACAATATACTTAAAGTTCTTATCTTTTATTCATTGCTATACTTATCTACTCAAATGGATATTAGGCCTACAGTGTCTCGCATATTATTTTGATTCTAGTTTCGTCGAGAGATCGGCGAGGCGTGTTGTAGGTTGTGTTAATTCAGAAGATTAATTCAGAAGAAGATCTCCCAATACCTAACGAAATCTCAATATTAATCTATCAAACACCCCCGAATAACTCGAGCTATAAAAAAATTTTTTCTACAGCGCCTTAACCTGACGTCTGGTTTAAAAATACAGACTTTCCCATCCTCTCCCCGTGACCCCATCATTAAAAAAAGAATCATCAAAGTCTCATCAAACTATCGAATTACCAGAAACTGATCGACCTCTCCCAAACGATAAAGGGCCATTTTTTTTTTGCGGTCTATCGAACTTTTTAGCGTTTTAAAGGCAACCTTTCCCTCGACCAATTGTATGTCAAGCGACTAAACGAAATTTTGCGAATAATCGAACTTCTTAAACTAATAATCGAACCTCCCAACGACAAATCGAACTTTCCAGATATTAATCGATCTTTCCAGCGATTTTTCTACTTCACAGCGATTAATCAAACATTCTCACAGAGACTAATCGAACTTCCCTACGACTAAACGAAATTCCTTGAATCGAGCTTCCGCTCTGCAACCAACATATCGCACGGCTTCGCTGCCGTCTCGTCACGACCTGTTGAAAACACGTGTAACTCAGCAGCCGGAGTTGAAAGTTCGAGCCTTCCGCCGTTCATTTCCCACCGCCACCCCCACCTCGCCGCGGGGGTGGAGAAATTGTCAACTTTTTGCTGCTCCCGGCGAGAGCAAATTCCACGCCACACGTTCTCAAATGACTTTTCTTGTGCAAAAAATATTAATTATCGCCGTTCTAGGCTTTCTCTCTCTGTCTCTTTCTCTCTCTCTTTCTCTCACTCTGCCCTGGAGGTATTTCAATTTACTCAGGAATTAGAAGGGAGAAATAAGAAACATGTTACTGAAAGGCTAGCAGAAAAACCATTTTCCATTTTCCATTTTCGCTACGCCGCGTATCTCGGTAAATACAAATAACGAAAATTCAAGACAGAAATAATTTTCAACGTACTTGTGTGCAGAGCATTTGCAAGACTTACCACCTGTACTAATCATTGGACTAATGAGATTAAAATTTGTATATATTCTTTGTAATACAGTTGTGAAATGTAATTAATTTTGTTTTGTTTCTACTTCTTAAACATATAACGGTTTACGTAGAAAATATTTTACAATACGTAAACCTAGTAAAATGACAGCCAAGCCATTTACACTAAAATATCTTAGCGCCGTGACCATACAACTCTGCCAAGCTTGCCACAATTAAATTCGCACAATCCATCACATATGTGAGTTTCCGAAATAGGGAGCGAAGCTTCTTAAATAAGATAGTCAAAGAATATACACAAATTCGATCTTATTGTGCAATGAAATGCTTGATGCTTGGCGATTGCCACTATTAAAAAATTATAGTCTTAAGGGTCACCAAAACATTCTTTATTCTTGCGATGATAAACACAACCCCTGATCGATATGCGTTGTTTTGTTGAAATTTCCCTTCAACAACTTTTTAGAATAGACGATTTCGTAAACCATCAGCGCACTCTGTGTCGCGCATTGCATGCTGGGAATCATGTTGCTCAGAACTTTATGAAAACCTCTGAACAGAAAGGCTGTGTTTTCTTCAATGTAAACAATGATTGATGGCTTTTGTTGAAAATTTAAGATTTAGTTGGCTGTGCTTGCAACACACTACCCAGAATTCCTTGCAGAGTTCGGGCATGCGCAGAGACTTTACGTAATCGTACTATGGGGTTATCATTAAAAGAGAATTTATCAGCTCCCGGTACCTCCTCCAAGGATTTCAATCCACGATAAGATTTTATTTTTGTGTTCTCCTTCAGCAATCTCTTTGACTAAGTAACTTCGCTCCCTTTTTTGAGTACTTGAGTACCCTTGCGTATTTTACCATATTGTTTATGAATATTCGTGTTCCATCCATGTACTTTTATAGCTCCGTTGTCCAATAATATTAATATCTCTGATGCATACATCCTTCCTCGTTCGTATCACAGCCTTGTATAGGTGACGTAGCCACAGCCTGCACGACGTAACACAATGGGGTCGACATGTGAAAGGCGGGTAGCTTATAATAATACGCCAAGTATATAGTACTGCACGGTGAGCTGCGACCCCGATGTATTATGTGTATTATTTGTATTAGCGGAGGTTTGCGGCTTTTCGTCACCCTCTACTAAAGGCTAATCTCGCTTGACACGCCACACAAAACAACCACAACAACACCCTTATATGCAAAGTATCAAGTTACCTGGACGAGTACACTCTGAGCGGATTAACATGGAGGCCGGTGTCGGTGTGTGTGGCTCAGTGATTCAGCACGGGACATAAAAGTGATGGGTCACGATTGAGAATCCAACCACACTGCCAGTTTTTCGTTAGTTAATAGTTGGTGAAGAATGGGAAGAATTTTGCTTTATACCTTCACAATAATTGAAATTCGAGATTTTTTAAGATTTTTCCTCGATCTTTTAGGAATAAAATGCTGATTTAGATTCCAAATTGACATCAAAGTAAAAAAATGCAAGATTTGATTTGATTTTCAAAAATAAGATTTGTTGCAATTTTTTTATTTTTTCCATTTTGTTTACATGTTCAAATTAAATATTCTACAGGCATATAAAATGTCCGGGACATCCCGGAAATTTGTGTTTTTTAGTAGTTTTATACACAATTCGAATTTTGAACCATAACAAAAATCCTTCTAATGATTAGAATTTAATAAGGACAAATTCTACCAATTCGAAACAAAACAAAGCAGATTTGAAAAACTGGCAAAATAAATTGCGTAGATTTTGAAAAGTGGTGGAAATATGTATCCCACTGTCCTATTTAGGATTATTATATTATGCTTTGGCACCCTCCACAATAATGAAATAAAGTATATGGACACCTGGATACAAACCTAGGTGCGACTGGAGCAAAGTGATGGTTTGTCTTGTGACTATGATAACGTAATTGTCGAAAGAATCGGTTCGTATAGCCGGATGTTCTGGGTTCGAGTCCCAGACAGGTCCATATTTTTACAACTATTGGAATCAATCGATAACTATGTACTTTATGTATTTTGCTCAAAATCCCTGTAGTTGTGATATTATGTATAATATTATAAATCTTCAAGGAATGTTGAATACTTGGTAACCCTTTCGAGTCCCGTCGGTTTTAAAATTCAAAAATTATCAGGTTTAAAGGTTATATCGAATGGAAAAGGTTTCCTTTAAACCGACATGTATAAACAAGTTTAAAGCATTCCTTAAGATTTATAGCTATTGGATATGATGTTCATATTTTGTATTGACCAATTAAATTAAGTATGTTTTTGCTTTCACCCTTTTGGAAGGGAATGCTTACAAGGTGTCTGCTGTGAGATAATGCCCCCCCCCCCCTGCAATCAGTCACGGCCCTCTAATGAGGTCGCCACCGTAACGTCCTCCGCTTGTACTCGACAATGCTGTAGGTCGTACACGGGGGGGTTTGATTTAGGGGACAGGTGTTTAGGGGGGTTTAGCTTTGAAAGCCGTCTTATGAAGGGTAGTTTTTCCTCTATGAGCGCAGCGGTGTGGAAAATAGTTGGTTTTGACTTTTGCCCCAACCCCCTTTGGGTTTGAATACCCACAATGCACGGGGGTCTTGATATTATACTGTGCGGCCGCAAGCTGGTTGCAGGCGGGCGAGCAAAGCCTTCCACTCGACGCGCATCGTGGGGGATTGACCTCTTTGGAAAGGGGGAAAGTGCCCTTCCCGGTTTCAATTTTTCATTTAGCTAGGCGGATAAGGCTAACAATTAGGGGTTTTTGGGGTAGAGGTCTAAAATTTTGGACTGTATACCCCGGAAAAATTTTTTCTAAGAAAATTGCCTCGAGGTGCCATAAAAAAAATTTGGGCCCGGGTTTTAAGGGGGGGGTGGAAGGGGTTGAAATAAGGGCTTTTTTTAAAAAATTCGAAAATTCAAATATAAAACTAAATTTAACCCAATAATTAAAAAAAATTTAAATTTTAAATATTGTAGATAAAAGTCCAAAATTTTAAATAAAAAAAATTACATATTACCATTATGTTTATCAAAGCAGATTTTTACCCCCTTTGATTTTTTATTAAAAAATTTTTTCGCACTGTGCTGGGAGGATTGGCCTACCGAGCGGGGGTTTTTGTGATAGGGGCCCGGGGTGAATTTTCCCCCTAAAAAAACCAAAAGAATGTTTTTCTAAAAAAGGGCTGCGGTCCCCTCAAAAAAGTTGCTTGCTTATAGGAAAAAAAAGGGGGTACAAAAGGGGTTGAAACACAAAATAATAAATTCTGTATTCAAATATAATATTAAGGACGCCAAATTAACTTTTAATTGTAGATTAAGATCTTAAGTTTAATTTAAAAAAAAAAAAATTTTCCCTATAGTAAAATCTGATCAGATTATGCGCCCTGAACCCCTTTTCCCTAAATTTTCTCAATATTAACGAAAAATGGGGTCGTGTGACCACTTGTTTTGGGCCCAAATTTTTTCCTTTTAATTTTCGAAATTTGGCGAAAAAAAATTTTTCAATTTCCTTGGGGACTTTTCACACAAAGGACTTTTACCCATTTTCACACATTTGAAAGGGGTATATTGTGACCCACTTTGTTTTTTTCCCAAATTTGCCAATAATACGAATTAGAACGAAAATAAGTTTTAAACCAAACCTTTGGGGGGATTTTTAAAGCCCCCAATTTTGGGCTTTTACCCCTTTTTTTTTTACAAATTTTTCTCAAAAAAAAACGAAATTTTTATCGTGTGAAACCCCTTTTTTTTGTCCCCCAAAAATTCCCCAATTTTTACGAATTAGGACTTTTAAAAAATTTTGCCATGCCATTGGGGGACATTTTCCAACAAAGGACTTTGAAACCCCTTTTCACCCCCAAAATTTTCTCAAGTTTTTGAAAGTGTATAGGTGACCCCTCGTTTTTTTCTCAAAAAACCCATGCCTATAATACGAATAAGGGGGAAATTTTAAATTTTTTTTTAACACCTTGGGGGAGGGTTTTCACACAATTGGGCTTTTGACCCTTTTCACATAAATTTTTCTCAAAATTAAAAGAAAGTGTATAGTGTGGGAAAATCTTTTTTGTCCAAAATTATGCCAATAATACGAATTAGGACGAAAATAAGTTTTTTTAAAAAACCCTTGGGGACATTTTCGCGCAAAGGACTTTTAAACCCCTTTTTCAAATTACTCCAAAATAACGAAAGTGTTTTAGTTGCCAAAAAGTTTTTAATCCCAAATTAGTCAATAAACGGGGTTTGGGCGATTTTTTTTTTTAAAACCTTGGCAAAATTTTTTTTGGGGGTACAATCACATTTTCAAATACAAATGTTTTCAAAAAAATTTTAAATTTTTATTTTATTAAATCGTACAAAAGCGCCCCAAGGTAACATACCCCGTAAATTTAAATTTTTCAAATTTAGGGCTGCCCCTAAATAGCCTGGCAATTTGCCTTTTAAACCCCAACGTTCAGTTAACAACAAATGTTTAAATCATAAAAAAAAAAATATTCCCCCTAACCATTGCAGGGCCCCTTGTTCCCCCGGGGTTTTTGGAAATTTTTTCCTTTTGTAATAACTAAAAAAAAATCTAAAAGAAAAATTTAAAAAACGGAAAGTGTTATGGGGCCCAAACTACGACTTTTCCCCTGGGCCCCAATAAAATAAATATACTGACCTATTTGTTTTAACCCCATAACTGTGCCTTTTAAAAAAAGATATTTTTTAAAAAGTTTATATAACTTTTCCTTTCCAATTTTACTGATTCCTTTTTTCCAAAAAACTTATAACAAGAAAAAAAAGTATTAAGACTATATTAAAAAAGGGGGGATCGATTAAACCCCCCAAAAAATCATCCATCCCAAAGTGGCTATATTTATAATAGCGTTTTGCAAAGCCCGGCCCGTATTCCCCATTTTCATGATTCCACATCATGAATTACCCATTTTTTATTAATACGGTGTTGACCCCCTCGCTAACCCAAAAAAAACCCAAATTTTTAGGGGTTTCTCTAAATAAGGGTATTTTAAACCCCTTATTGTTAGGGAAAAAGGATCAGAGTCCCTTGCGTGAAAAAAATATTCCCCAAGGTATTACAAAAAAAAAAAACGTCCTTATTTTGGTTTTTTATTGACAAAAATTTTTGGGAAAAAACGAGGGGTCACACGATAAAACCCTTTCCCTTTTTTTTTGGGGGGGGGGGTAAAAAATTTGTAAAAAAAAGGGGGCAAAAATTCTTTTTTGTAAAATGTACCAAAAGGGGTTAAAAAAATTTTTTTTGTCCTAATTTTTTTTAAATTTTTGGGGATAAAATTTTGGGGGAAAACGCGTTTGGGCACACTATAAAACTTTCGTTTAAACTTTTAGTAAATGTGTGAAAATTTGGGTTTAAAGTTCCCTTTTTGGTAAAAATGTACCCAAAGGGATTTTTCAAAATTTTTTTTTTCGTCCCCAATTCGAAAATAAGGGGGTTTTTTTGGGACAAAACAATTTTTTCACACGAAAACACTTTTTTTAATTGAGAAATTTATGAAAAAGTGGTCAGGCGGGGGAAAATTTTTTATCAGTTTCCCTATTTTTGGGGGAAATTTTAATTTTTTTAAATTAAACTTTAAGGGATTCTTAATCTACAATAAATGTTAATTTTTGGCGTCCCTTAATATTTTTATTTGAATACAGATTTATTTATTTTAGTGTTATCAACCCCTTTTTGGGAAACCCCCCTTTTTTCCTTTTTAAAAAAGCAACTTTTTTTGAGGGCACCTCGAGCCTTTTTTAGGGGAAAATTCTTCTGAGTATTTTTTGGGAAAATTCACGGCCCTTTCACAAAACCCCCGTCTGGTAGGCCCAAACCCCCCAGCAAGTGCGTAAATTTGTTAAAAAAATTTAAAGGGTGTAAAACTGCTTAGATATAAAATATATGGTAATATGTTTTTTTTTTTTATTTAATTTTTGGGCTTTTATCTAACCAAAAATTTTTTAATTTTGTAATTTAGGGGTTAAATTTTGGTTTTGATATTTTAATTTGCGAATTTTTTAAAAAATGGGCCCTTATTTTCAAAACCCCTTCCCCCCTTTCCCCTTAAAACCGGGACGAATTTTGTTTATGGCCCCCTCGAGGCAATTTTCTTAAATTTTTGGTTTTTAGGGATTTCAGTCCCAAAATTTAGAACCCCCTACCAAAAAAAACCCCTAATTGTTTTTGTATTGGCCCCCTTATCCGCTTGACTAATTTTTAAAAAAAAGGGAAAAAACGGGGAAAACATTTTTTTGAAAAACGAAATTTTACGAAATAAAAAGTTTTTCCCATACCTACTAAAAAATTTAGCTGAGCATTGGGATTCTACGGTTTTAAATGGCCCCTTTTTGAAAAAGTTTACTTTTTAAAGGGCCCCATTTTCCCAAAGAAAAACAAGGAAAACATCCCACAATTTTGTATTTTTGCGGGAAATTTAAAAAAAAAGGGTGCTAAAAAAATTTAGATTTGAAAATTTTCGGCCCAAAAGCAAAAATTTCCCAAATTGAAAAATTTCTATATTTACGGGAATAAACCGGGGTATAAACCCAAAAGAGAATCTATTTAGGCGATATATTTAAAAAATTTTTACTTATATTACAGTACGTAAATTGGAAATTTTTTTCCTTCCCCAAATTTAAAATTCTATATGGCCAGTGTGCCGATAAACCGTTTTTGGCATTTATTTGAAAAAACACCTTTTAAGGTAACCAACAGTTTAGTTTCCCCAAAAAAATGGCAAAAAACCGGAACCCCCCTTAAATTTTTTTAAAATTTTGGTTTTGTTACTCCCAATTCAAATTTGATAAAACGTCCCCCCCCCCCCCCCCTTTTGTGCGAAAAAATTATTTTTAAAAAACAAAATAACTTTTTTGTAAATTTTCCAGTGATGGTTTTCAAATTATACCTTTTATTATTTTGTATACGTCGTTATTTACACGTTTAATTGGGATCTCAATTCATTTATTATATACTGTGGATGTACATCGAAATTTTACACGCATTCTTTTTAGGACGTTCATGGCAATTTTGTTAACATTACTTTTCTTTAGGATTGTTGTAAATTTACTTCATTTGTTTAACTCTCAGTTTGATTTATCTTTTGAACATAGGCCGAAATATTACAATAACTTTATATAAAAAACAACGGAAGTCCAAAAACATTATTTAAATGTATACAAATAAATACAAATAAAATAAATCCGTATTTAGAGTCTACCCACTCAGTCAGATAGATATTATAGATAGATGATGTCGTATGTAAACGGATAACACCATGCATAAGAGGTTGTTTTTTGTCGGAAAGCTGCCCATGCATGTCCCTCTTCAGGTATATTGGAGTGAAGATAATTATTGTGAAGGGATGTTCGAGAGCCGAGGAAAAACTCGATAAACACCTTCAGTCAGGATTGCCGATCACGACGGGATCTAAACCTGGGACCTCCCGAATCAGACACTGTCGCTCATATCATCTTAGGATATTATGAAGGTAGCTCACCCACACGTATTAACCACGCTATTACACTATAGACATTCTAGATTTTCAAGATATGCCACGAATATTGGAATATACCCTTTAAATAAAATAAATAAATAAATTTTATTTAGAGTCTACCCACTCAGTTATATAACTGATTTTCAGTGGGGGACTTTAAATCAAAGCGACCAAGACAACCCTGCAGGCCCCGACGCAATCGAAATCGCATCGAGTGAGCGATAACCAACCAAAGATCGATATTTTAAATAGGAAATATAGCATAATCAGTGGTATGGACAGTGCGAACACCCGCGAATCAACGCCAGAATCAACAAGGCCGAATCAGAACAACTCTGAAATTTATTATGTGCTTCGTTGCTAGGACGGCTCCAAAGTCACCGTTTACAAACTCCTAAGACAAGAACTGATGGACTTAAGTCCAAATCAGAAGTTAAAAAATTCTGACTTTAGCGGGAATCGAACCCTGGACCTTCTGCATTGGAAGCAGATACGCTAACCACAAGACCAACGAGCCACACACAAGACCAACGAGCCACATTGTATTTGCTATTTACACCCTTTGCTTGAAGAAGTTTAATATATATTGTTTTAGTATATTGTGATTTCCCCTTCAATATATATCACTAATATCAGAGTTTGTGAAAATAACGTTATCCAAACGATCCCGAAAAATGTTTTTATTACTTAATATTTGAAATGAGCTGATAAATTGGATTTTTTAAATCTACAGAACCATTCTATACGACCACTCTTCCTCGAATCTAAATAATACCTAAAATAAAGTATTCCAAGATGATTTCAACATCTAAAAGAGCTTTTTATAGTTGGTTTTCTTCCATTTGATATTTCCGAATGCACCTTCTTTTGCTACCCCAGCAGTTCGTAGCAGATAAGGCTTAATCGCTCCATGATAACCAGTATATTTTACAGGGTACGCTTCTGCTGGTATTAAAATTATATGCAAAATATCTCCAACCACCCTTGCTCTCTTAAAAATGCGGAAGGGGTGTTTTTAAACTACCCTAACTAAAACTGCTGTACCATCAAAACCCCTTACACATAAAAATCTCACTTTAAGATTGGAACCCATAGCCTATTAGCATATTTAACCATGCATGATATGGGTTGGGGGTGGGAGGGTGCGGTCGGTCCCATGCACACACTGTTTGCACGAATAACCTTTCAATCGCATTAGTACCCTAGGGCAGTGCGGACCAACTGCGCTTCAAAGCGATCGCGAGCTACCCCTGTGTGGAGGGAGAAGGCAACCCCGCAAAACGCTTATGTTGGAAATTATCTAGCTTTTGTGGATGGTTCTTTTATGTCCTGTGTTGTTCAGCTCTTTGCTAAAGTATTAGTAATAAAATTAATATTTTTTAGGAACTTTTGACTGTGCCACAAAACCCAGTATAGGAAACCGTTTTACATATTATAATATAGTTTTCATTATTCATTAAAATGTACGTTTGTTGTATAGGACACATTTGGCAGTTGGAAAATAGCTATTCGTTCGGCCGGGAATAATTTGGCGTAGGTCTAGCATACATGGGCAGCCCTACAGTCGTATATGTTCAATATTTGATATTAATCAGCCAGGATCAATGCACGAACAAGTAAATTTTGGACTCTTTGAACAAAATCCATAATCGTGAAAATCAATTTAATTTTTTTTACGTTATTTTAAAAACTATTTTGGGAAAGTGTGACTGTAGAGCCCCATATTTTTTCATCCGTGACAACTATCCAAAATTTCAAACATCTGTGGTGTCAGGCGGCCTAGCGAACAGGAATTAGACGCATGTCCTATCTACCTGTCTACTTCGATAGCCATCGAGTTTCTCACACCACACATTGTTTTCCCCGTGCCCTTGAGTGGATGTAATTGATGAACTTAAACACACACCTCAATCCAAGAAATGTATTAAGTTATAGAATCTGTACCTAAACACATTTCTTCGCGATTCAGTGTATTTGCAAGTCGTCAGTTCTACGCGACAAACAAACCTCTTCCACTGTCCACTCATCACATAAATTATACTCTTGTTACACGTACTTTTAAAAAGTGCTACTCGAATAGTGGGGCGGGAAAAATTTAAATTTTTATCGTGGGAAAGCTGTTATAGGGTGAAATTAGCCCCTCTTCAGGTGAACTATGTATGTGCGGATAGGAAATTGTGAAGGGATGTCCGAGGGCTATTTTTAGAGGACTCATTCCCTTGCATTCGCCTTAACGACTGAGGAAAACCTCGGAAAACCCTTCATTCAGGATCAGGATTGTCGGTCTCGACGGGGTTCGAACCCGAGACCTCCCGAATCAGAGTCGAGCGCTTAGCGCTCGAGCCAGCACTGTCGGTAGTGGGGCGGAGGCATAAGACGCACAAATATCGATTGCCATCACGATATAGATTATTAAGTTTGGGGCGTAGAACCCTGATTATGTTTTGACAGGGCTTGTGATCTGCAAGGAGAGATAACGAAAGCCGAGCGAACTTGCATTGGTTAGTGTAGATATATTTAATTTTGATTATTTATCACCACCGAAACTACCACCAAAAAAGGTTAAATAATTAATAATGTTTACGGTTTAATAATAAATTAACGAAGAATTTTTGGCAATATATTTTATCAATTGATGTGCCTGAAACAACTCTTCACTTTTTGTAGAATGGTTTCTCTCCGGTTAGTATCACTTTCTTAGCTACACTTAATGCACTTGTCTGTATCCAAAGTATATTTATTAATATTATAAGTGTTCATTGATCAAAATATGAATGAAACTTTTTAAAAACTTAATAATTTTGTGTGTATATTAATTTAATCAACTACACTCTGGAAGGTTGATTATCACTTGGCTTTGTGACGACTGCACTATGTTGTATGAGGCCCAGTGCCACGATGGTTTAAGGCCGTTGTTAAATTTTGTAGTAGTAATTCGTTATTTTTAAATTAGTAATACATATTTTAAACGATATGAAGTGCAAGTTAAACATAATCACCGCCAGGTATTATGCCCCTTTTCAGGGGATAACTATTAAGTAACTTTAGGCATTATGGTATTAGCTGCGAATGGAGTGTTCAAGTCGCTAAACCTTAGGAAAATGTAATGTAATGTAAATGTAATGTTATCTTAACAAAATAACAACATTTGCAATTTAACTGGCTTATGCTTAAGAAAAATTGTATAATTTTTTAAATGTTTTCGACAACAATTATAATTAATATTAATAGCGGGCATAAGTTAACGAACAAATTTGTTCTCCAGTTCTCAAATCAGTTTAAAACGAAACCTTTAATGGCTTACTCGATTAATAATGAGTTTTAATATATATTTAATAACAGATTCGTTATTAATTTTATTCTTTAATTTGGAAAACATATTGGAAATTACCGAAAACCCAATGTTTTATGAACAAATCATAATTTGTTCAAAAAGCTAAATAATATATTAGATATTTGTATTTTGAAGCTATGTTCATTTCATTTATCACAATATGCACAATATTTTGCACAATTGTAAATGAAGGAAGATAGGCCCAATTAGAAATAGTTTACACTGCATGTTTCCGAAAAGCTATTCTATAAATCTATAAATTTAACTGGTAATATTTATGTTTAAGACCTCTATATATATATATTATTATAAGTTATAATCTAAGTGAAAGATAATCTACCACGGCCGGAAGCAGACTAGGCTGAAGGCCTGCACATCACCCCCTCCCCTAGCGCGTATAGGTATACCCTACCCCACCATGTGAGGATCTTTTTGTGTAGCGACGCGCAGTGCGTCCTGTGTTTTAGTCTGATTAATGACAGATAGCAACTGATCATGCATTTAGATTGCCTCATTAATTGTAGATACTGGTGCGGCCGCTTGCTTGGCCTTGCCTACTACCCGGCGTGAGAACATCCACCCCTCCTAGACGCGTTCTTGAATGAATGAGACCCCCTTCAATGGATTCATCATTGCTAGACTTGAATATTATGTTGTTCGTGTTTTGAATGAGTGATTGCGCCACCTTGAATTAATTGTTGCTTGGTTGTGTTATCATCTGCTGTTTGACGCCCGTGTTAATGGGTGTGGGGTTATTAAAGGGGTTTAGTCAAGTTAAGTATGATGAGTTGTGTTGGTATTCTGTGACGCTACTTGACCAACCGGATGTTATAATAATCTACGTTAAGTTTTTAAAATATTTTTTAAAAAATACAGAATCATTTATTCCTGTGTATAAATTTTGGGTTATTTTCACATTAAAAAGTGTAGAATAAATCGACTTTTGACATGTTTATATTTCTGCGGTCGTTCGGGGCTAGATATTTTTGTACCTAATACAAATTTGCAAAAATGTTAGTAGTGGATAATTATTCCCCACCATCAAGGAACATGTCAACATTTATTGTGAAGGATATACTAATTAATAATTTTATATTTCAAAACTGTGACAGAACTTGAAGATAATCTTATCATTTTATGGTATAAAGTATTAGGAAAGTGAGGTTTTGTATTTCCTTTTTAAATAAAAGGTTTGAGTCTAGGTCTACTAAATTTCTAGCCAGAGCCAAAGAAGGTTAACCGAAAGTCTGCTCTATATGAGATTAAGCGAATCTAGAGTTTCAATCACATACCATCAGGGGGTGGACGAAAGTTTATGTAAGATCCAGTCTAACGAACTTAAGTTTATTCTTTCACTTAATGATCCACTTTCTGAACGCACAAATAAGTGTTTATTAATAATTGAATCAGATTTTCATTTATTTGTACTAGCTGAAAGTTTTACACATAATTTGACGCGGGTCGTGATTATCTGAAATTAATATAAAACATGAATATAAGGTTTTAAGCATAAGCCCGCTTAAAGGACATAGTTATTGATTCATAGCAATAAATATAAAACATAATAATGCTATATTTTGTATTATTATTAACTTATTAATTAATAATGGTTTTTTATGTGAGATATTTGTTATTGTATTTTGAAGTTATTTTATTGATTAGCGGCCAAGTCGTGATTTTCACTGTTTTTCTATGGGTAGTGGTGGAAACAATCAATCATACACGATCATGTAAATTATATCACTAGTGATATCTCGAGAAAAACGCGGGAAAGAGAAAAAGTTAAATTTTTGTAACAAGTGACAATATTTTAAAAAATACCTAAGTTTGTGATTTTATATGAATTTATTCTGTTCTGTACACTAAAACTGATATTGTGTACTCACGAGACTTCAATATTGATGGATATAAAAAAAATACAATGTTTTAAATTTCGGAATATCAAACGTTTTGTTTCCACCAAAAAAAGCTCCCTTATCTCTTATACAAACCGTAAACAATCCCCGCTCTTGTCGTTCTAAACGACGTGATAGACATCACGTGTGAGCGTGCCTGCGCTCACCGCGCTCACAAGTCCCGCCCGTGAGCGCAGACCCCACGTTGACCACCGCCAGACAAGAGATACCACGAGATTCAATCAATGATAAGAAACTTTGTTAAAATAATTTTTAATTGTTGATGAGACAGCGATAACGCGATGATTTTTATAATTAGTTATTTACCTTTTCGGCTTCCAATTATTACTAAGGGCAGTCGGGTTGAACTGATGAGCATCACAAAACCCATCAACGGTTCGTCCTGTAATTGATGGTTGGAGCTACCACACTGCGGAGAAAAAACCTTAGGTGATGCTATCGGTGGACGCAGCCATGCATAATTTGCCGTTTTAAAATACTACAATAATAAATAATAACAATACAAGATCACAAAAGAATATTTTAAACTTCTGCTGCAATATATTTTCAAGGTATGCATTTAAATTAAATTATTATACATTCATTGAATATGTTTCTTTTGCTATTAATAACAGATGATTTAAATACAATATATTGTACTCTATGTTCAATTGGAACTATACAACGGAGTATTATGGAGCTTGTCTCAATTCAGACTATATTTGCGTCTTAATAAAAGAAACGAAGAGTGAAGATTTGCACGAAAATTTAGTTTTTCATTCAATAAAAAATAGTGGATTTTTTGTTTTCTGTTAAGATTATTTACTGGTGACTACATAAGGTTTCTATTAAGAAGTTTGGGTCAAAGTTTTGTTCCTTGTTATGTAAGAAAATACAGATTGTTTAAAAAGGTTTTTGTGTGATTTCACGTACTCTCAAAAAAGATGTTTTAAATTTGAAAAAATGATTTCTCACTTAAAACTTATGCAGATTGCTAATGTAAAACTTACAGCACGTTTATTGTAAATTCTTTCTCGTTGAAATTGAGGTAAGCAACTGAAGGAAATCAATGAATGAAAGGATTTAATGTAACGCTCTGTATCGGTGTATTGCTAGCTTGTAAATGATAGTTTGGATGTTTAAAAAAAATTTAAATAACATAGTAATGCTAGATATAACATTCTCCATACCTACAAATACAATACGATAAATCAAAGTACTTCAATACATCGGCAAAACTGTAAGAAAGTTGAAAAACATGGGTTACAAACTTTCAGAAAAGAACCATCTGCACGCCAGATTGGCGGTTGTTTAGATGTTATGAAAACATAAATTTAGATCTCGTTAGGCACATTTATATGTGTCACCGCAAGAAAAGTACGATATATAAGTGTTTGTAACTTGTTGTATAATTTATTCATTGGTTTTTGTTGTTTTTCGTAGTTAAACATAGAATTATTTATTCTTTTGGAATAATAATAAATTGAATAGGTCTCTGATTTGTTCTCATTGCAGAGATATGGGTATTTTTGAAAAAGTGAAAAGGATAATGGTTTTCATTAAAACGCATTTACAGTCTAATAAACACTTCCGACACGGTTTGATGTTTTCGAACTCATAAATTATAAGCTGCATTGCGGCATTTTAACATAAATCTTGCTCGAAAATGAAATAATAAGAATTGTTTACTACTAGTTACATTAACAAAAGTGATGATATTTAAATTTAAAACAGTACATTAACAACTCATTCATTCACGTAATGGGTAACAATTGGATGGTTTATAAATACAAACCATAAACTAGAGTCTGTCACATGTAATTGCTTAACTTTGCGAGGGTAGTATTAGTATGGCACCGGTGCTCAAGCGCTAATGACTGATTATCTACATTCGTACAACGGGATGGTGTAACTACCGCAGGAGAAAAACAAAAACAAAACTATCTGCAACTAGATTTGTATCTCACTTTGTTAGCATTATTTATTTGTATACGTTCGTGGTTTCCAAGTTCAAGATGTTACTTATCGGGAGATAGGCCTGTTATTTTGATAATGTGTTCACACCTTTCACTTTTCGCTTATATTGATTGAAAAAGTTACAAAATATTTTATAATCGTGTCCAGCCAGCTTGTTTGGTCTGCGATTCATATTTAAAAAGAACTGTCTCCGGTTATTTATTTATTGTTTATTATTCCACTATTAGGCTAAGTAGGAAGATTATGCACAAGGTGTGTGCAAGCCTCTAACATTGTTGACCATTGTTCTCACAGCGATTGCGTCGGCGCCGACAGAGTTGGATTGGCTTGATTTGAAATTAAAGTCTCCCACTGAAAATTAGTTATTGTGACTGAGTAGCTCAACTATGATAGGAATGATTGATTTATTTAAATTTACTCTTTTCAATCGGTTGTGTTTTGTGAAAGACGAGGTACACTGGCAAGCAACCGTTGGTATGAAACTCCGTGAAATGGGTCGTTTGATTTGGATCGTCTATTAAATATTTTTTCTTTTCGATTTTAAAATATATTTTACATTTCCCCTCCCCCCCCCCTACTTCACACAATTTGTGTTTAATACATTGTAATAAATTTAACTTTATATTTTTAATATACGATTTTAATATTTTATCGATTTATACTTTGTTGTTGTAATATTACTATTATTATTTATAACCTTGCATAATTACATATCATTTATATTGTGTGCGTTTTATTTACTTTACTTTATTTTGTGTCCTCCTTTATAGATCACTTTTTTATAACAGAAAAGCATAAACGTTATTCAAATAAATGTAACATGCCTGTAAGTTAAATGTTTGCGATCCTCCCCCTCATTCAGTGTGGTCTGTTGGGACGTGAACGGAGCATCCCTCGTACGAGGGGAGGGGGAGGGGGTGGTTATCAGCAGACGTCTGCAGGGACCTTATCAGCCTCCTCAGCGCTCTCTACTTCCGATCCGAGGCGCGCTCTCTTAGCGGCTTCTTTATTTTAAATGTTGGGTGCGTGGGACTTAAATAAACACGCCCCCCTCCCCCCCTCCCCCGCCCCTCAAGATCGCAATCTGAGTGTTAAAAACCAAACAATGAAACCCCCCCTGTACACACGTATGTGCCACTGTCGTTACTCTCTCTCTCTACTAGGGCTTCGCGAACGCTGTGAAACCAAATAGTGTTATAGTGAAGCGATGATCTGGTTTATTGCACCCTATTTCGTTTCGTCAATCGTCATTGGAAGAAATGTACAAAAATGTTTTATAAAGTTTGAAAATTCGCGTCTTAAAAACAAAAATTCGCGATTTTTCGTTCTTTGCCAAAAACCAATTTAATAATGCACAACTTTAAAAAAAACGCCTAGTTTTAAATTATCAGTATCACAAATTCCAGGACAATTTATGATTTATTTAAAAGAAAAAAGCACGTGAGAGTGAGAATCAGTTTTAATTTTAAGTTCAATTTCAGCCTTCAGTTTTCAAAGTTTCCGACAATTTTTATCACCTGATTAATTTCGACTACCCGGCACCTCCACCAAAATTTCGAAATTATGCATTTTTGTGCAATGTCAATATTTTGATATGAAGTATTTTGAGCTAACTCGCGTACAAACGATTATTACGATCTTACAATCGCGTTTTATGACCCGGCACATCCACCATATTATGTACCAGCCAGGAAATAATTTAATTTCGACTACCTACCCGGCACCTCCACCAAAACTTAAAAAAACTTTGTTCGAAATTTTTTACACCTAATTCGCGTAGAAAGACATAATTGCTAATTTCATCACTAGTTTTCGGTATCACCTAAAATATCGCGAAAATTCGAGAATTGTAAATTGGTACCATTCAATCACAATTCAGGTGGTTCATGTGCAAACTGAATTTGAAGGGATTATTGCAACTTTAAAAAATGGCGAATTTCGTTGTCACCATTTTTGCACATCTCTAGATTGGTAACACCATTATCGTATTTTATTTGAAGTAATTCTAGCCAGTTAATCGAGTATTTGAAAGGACGAAATGACAACAATAATAATAGTTTTGGTCCACCCCAAAATAAAATAGATAAAACCTACTCAATTCAACTCGAATTGCAACACTTGTCTGAGAATACTTAAAAATGAAGTCAGAATAGAGTGGTTTTCACTCATTCAGAGTTGTAAGTTCTCTCTTTTATCGTAGAGAGTAAACATAAGTTCTAGATTTGAGTCAAGGCCGAGAAAAAAAATACTTGGCATTTTTATCCGAAACCTGCACAGGAACAATTTATGGACGTCGCTCACTTGTGAGTAAGTGGTACTATGGAGAATCACCACGCCCTTTAGAATCAGATTGAGAACCTTTGATGGTGAAGATTTTTTTAAATATCGTAATAATATTTTTTAAAATATTGTGTGCTTTTGGGCTATGCAATTATTTGGGTGGTGTAAAAATATACGGGTGAGTAAGCGATATACGCCTGAGCCAATTCTCTCATCCTGTCGATAGCATGATCCCGCTGGTACTTAACTCCTCGAATCAATCTGCCTACCTTAGCTCTGATCCTCGCTTTGTCCCGGGGAGGACCTTCCACCTCCGAAGACGTCGTCGCCTCAGCAGCACCAGTCATTTTCTTTCCATTCACTTCCCGCGCTATTTTTTCCCTTATCTTCGGGTCGTGTGCGAGGCGGTGGCTAAGCCGGCGTCGCTCTCCCCTCTGGGGCGTCTGCGTGGGGAGATAAGAAGCGGAGGCAACCCTAGGGAGGGAGGGGAACAAATAGGAGGCGCGGGGTATTCCACGAGGTCAGAGAGAACAACAAACAGGGTTCGCTCGGTCAACGGGAGCTTGAGTTGTGGTCGGCGGAGCTCGCGTCTTAATAACGGGGATAGGTACTCTTAGAAAATGACGGTTTTTACTCGCATCTTACCACCGAAAAGTGCGTAAGGAAGGTTTTTTTTATTACAACAGTTTAAAATATATACATTAATCGAGTTTTTAAACCCTAATCAATTCCTGATTTTTCATTTACGTTACAAAACAAAATTCCCGGATAATTTTGAAATGGTATGCAACCTTAAATGCTAATATAACCAAAACTCCATCCTAAAACAATATCAGTGTTTCAAAAACTGATCAACCGACTGAAATATTGCAATGGAAAACAGCACAAAAAAAATTTACATGTGAAACTGGGGCAAACATAAATCCATATCTTACTAAGACGGATATATATATTTTTCAGGGAAATTGAAAATAAAATTATCAATTTTGATTAGATTTTTAAATGATACATTTTCATTAATGATTTAACTGATTCAAAAACACTACGGGTAAAAGTGGCTATACCATAATAATAAATAGTAAGACGTACCCGGCACCTCCACCAAAAGTTTGCAAAAAGCTAAAGTCTGATCAGCGCGTTTTGTAGTAAATCAATAGAAAGAGATTATTTATACCACCTCACCTACCAGACTTGTATTCCAGGGGTAGGGGGAGGGGTCGACGTCTAGCTTGTGGAGCGTCTCTTTTAATTGTCTGCGGGAGGGGGTCCCGTCACTGCTTGGATCGCTGTCAATACTATTGATAGATTTCAATCACTTTGAAGTTTGAAATGTGGACAACGTATAACAAAAATAACTGACGTAAGCCACCTTGGAAGACGGGATAAACCGAAGCTGAACAACAATGAACCAACAATGAATTTGCGTGACCATATTTTGTTGTTGTACTGGATTAGGGCACCTTCTTAGCCAAAAATTATTTACATTTTATGAAATTCGTATAGCTAGTTCCGAATTGTCAACTCGCAGCGCTGCCGTACGAACCAAAAGTGCAGGCCTAGGTACAAATACGCAACGTTTTTCTTAACCTTTACGTTAAAATATATAAGATATTTATATGTACAAAAATGATTTTAAAACTAAATAATAATAATAACAATATAATAACTATAAACGAATATATTAAAATTTATGTTTTAAATTTATGTGTATATAAAGAAGTCTGTTATTGAGAATAATAACAATCAATAACAAACATCAACAAAAGTATGCGATGACGTATACCTACATCATTTTGCTGCCACATATGAAGTGATTACCTACGTCATAAGGAACAAGCCATTTTGAAACTGAAAGAGAATGGGGTTCGAGTGAATATACTTAATTGTGTTTATTTATGTCAGTCCATTGACATGCACATAGTACATTTTACATAGGATACATATTAATTAGTTTTAAGCTACAGGTAATGACAAATACACAAACACACAATACACAATACAAATTATAAGTAAGGCCTAAATAAAAAAATATATATAATTTACATAAACGATATAGTAAGAGGAGGGGTCGTGGAATTCACTACAAAAAGAAAAAGTTTGGTATAGCTTACTTGAATTTTTTTCGAGAAATTTGTTATTTCATATGTTGTGGACTATTTTTATAAAAAGAATGTGAAATGACTCAATGAATAAATAATGGTAACATTTGACTGAGACGTTTTCTACTTAATTTCTGATCTCTTAGTTGTAAGTTGTTAATAAGTTACGATTGCCAATAGTTCTAGTGTTTTTGAATTCATGTTAACAGTTTTGTATTTTATATATTATGCACAGCTGGTTCGGTGTAAAAAAGTGTATTTATTTGATATGTTTTATGTATTTAAAAAGGAAAAAAAATCCATTTTTCACTTTTATCATTAAATCAAACGTATATCCAATTCAGTTATCAGAACTTATTTACAAATACGTGCAATGAATATATAAATATCATCAAACTTTATAAAATTGGTGGAGATGCCGGGTTATCAGTAACCAAAATTAATGTACGCCTGGAAGAAGCCGAAATTCACTTTTAATTATAATTAACACAAGAACGCCACAGATCGAGTAAAAATGTACGTTCATCCTTTGAGAAGTTGTTGCACTGCCAAATGGTTCCTACGATCACATTGATTGTTTTGCTTGCTCGTGGTGCCTGCCGTTCGCCATTCAAGATTTGATTTTTCATTGTTTCCATTCGATCATAAGAAATATTATGTGAACACTGATTTAAAAAATGTAGCGTATGTGAAAGAAGAAAACGGTATCTGAAGAGAAAGTTTAGATGGGAAATTCGAATTTAATAATGTTACGGAGCGTGTTATAAACCAAACTATAACATGCCGACTTGCCTGCGTGTAATTAAAAAGGTACGAAAGTACTTCACTCGAAATGCTATTCGTGGTGTTTCAATCACACCCAAATCTCTTCAACTAGTTCCCCTTTTAAATATTACTGTTCACGTTAAAAAAACAAACCTATACTTACAGTGTTAATTGTCACAGATCTATGTGTCCTATAGTTTTGCGTTCCTTGGTTGTAGTCAACGAAATATACATATATATTTTTAAGTACTCCTCAACGGTAAAACATATTCGGAGTTTTCATTAAAAAAACATGTGCACACTTTTAAGGATGTAACTTCTTTTGATACCACTAAGATATAATAATTTATTGTATTTCACGGGATATGGTATTTAAAAGGAACTTCTTTAGAAGCACCTCTACCATTTAAAACAATCATATTGTTTTAGATTATCAAATATGTTATTGATATATTATATTGGACCCGACACCTCCACCATGAGACAAACATTTTGTTTTAGATTATCAAATATGTTATTGATATTATCTTGGACCCGGCACCTCCACCATTTTAGGTAAACAGTGACTTTTTTACTTTTTCAATTTTTCTTGGGCTTGTTATTTAAATGTTTATCTATGAATTCATTATATTTTTAGGACTTTAGTTCCCCATTGAAAATAAAAGTTGCATTTCCATGTTTTTCATCTGTCAAACGAACCTCACGAGTACTTGTAAGAAATTGCTAACAAGCTCAGGAGGGTCAAACTTATTCACAAGAATACTCAAGAAGTAATTACTTTTGATAAAAATTCCGATTCAGTTTGAGATCTTTCATTAAATCTCAAGTTTAGAAAAGAAAGAAAACTAAAAAGTTGAACTTTCAAAGAAAAGATGGAGTCACGCTTCAAGTTTGACATAGTTGGGTTGCCTGAGTCATTTTACGTTTCTCTTTGCTTCTCTGGTTGCGGGATGTTGAGGGAGAAGGTGTGGGGCGGGAGAGAGAAAGAGAGGGAGGGAGAGAGACGAACAACCGGTCGATATCTCATTTATAGCAAAAATAATAGAATTATGAGAAGCTCGTAGGAAGCAGAAGAACTTGGAGACCTCCCCCCCCCCCCCCCCCCCTCCCCCCCCCCCCCCCCCCCCCCCCCCTCCCCCCGACACAATCTTCACAGGAGCGAGATGAGGAACCTAGAGGGTATAGTCGCCCCGCGCGCACACACACACACACGCACACACACGCACACTTCAAGGAGAACACCCATTAAATATCTTAACATGCGTAGGCCCCTAACATTCATTACCTCAAGTCGACAATAAGTTGCCAACTTTATAGAAACAACACAGGAGTACTTGCCAAGTTTCTCTACGCTTCCCTATGAAGTGCCAAGTCATTAAGTGGCGTACCTCTCAGGGCCTACCTATCGCTCCAATACAGTCAAGCCACTATAAGGATTAAGTGGGTACAACTTGATGTAAACACCTTTACCTTTTAATCCATACTTTTCATACTGATTATATTATGTATAAAAATATTAATGTATGAAAGGATGTTAATTTTAATAATATAAATGTATTGTTATTTATATACGCAATATATTTTTTAAATAATTTTAAATGACCATATAATTAAATTGTGTGTTTTGAATTTTGAAGTTACACCTCCTGTCTCTTGCTCAAGCAGAGGCTTACTTATTATTATTGAGCGAGCGTAGCGAGCGTCTCCACTTGACTCTTATGGCTCGAATGTCTGTTTTTTTTCTTTCTGTTACTGCTTCGATACAGGTCGCACCGTTTCTCTGATCAACCTGAAATTTTTTACACGTGTACATACCACCTAGGCGGGTTGCTGTATAGTTTTTGAACAAAATCGATCGTTGGTTATAAAAAATAATATATAAAAAAAAAATGTTCCGATTCCGATACGTTATGAAATTTTGCAGGGTCAATAAGTACAACATTCTCTCCTATTTTCCAAATTTTCAGCTAAATCGGTCAAGACCTTAAAGACTTAATGGTAATCATAATTCGAAAAATGATGTTAAAAAATGAAGGAGGCAGTGAAGATACAAAGATACACTTTAGAAGGCATGACGTGAATTAGTACAATGCAAAGATGTTGCAATAGTATAATATAGTGTACAATGTCAATATCCAGTTAGGTCTACACTGTGTGGTGGGCCTTATGGGAATGTCGTACTCGGGTCATGTTGCACGTACCGGTGCTCGCTCAACAACGCGTCCAACTGAGCGTTTTCCTAGTATTATTCAATTCGCAGTTTTGTGACCCTGGTCATCTGTTAAGGGGGGTGTTTCCAACGTTTCATAAGTATTTGGCAGCATTATTAAAATTAATTAAGAAATTATGAACACTCGAAACTACGATTATTGTTTCCCACCTACTTTTATAGTAATTATTACAAGCTTATTATTCTGTGCCCAGTGTTGAATGTAGTATAACCGATCATATATTATTAAATAAATCTAGTGCAGAAATAGATTCCGTCAATCTAATATTGTGTATATTCCTTTTCTTTCAGACCACTCAGAAAAGGCTCTGTCTATAAGCTATCCTTGGTCTACCTCACTGCGAGAAATCCGTGAGCTACATAGCAGGTATTTCAAATCATCCACACACGCACGCACGCGAACAAGAACACGCACACAGACACACATACACTAACACGCACACACATACAGAATCCAATTGATTCCGTATCATTAATACTCTATTGTGCTACTTCGTGTACGTATTGAACATCAGGACAATCATACTTAGATACAATAGTCGCTTTTGATTTATAAATACTTACTACATACCTTAAAATCTTACATAAAGCAATTTTTTATAAATCAGGATATCAACGTCTATTATTTTATACTTTAGTGAATTAATTAATTTAGCATCCATCGTAATCAGTTTGTAAATTACCTTATACATTTTGCCTCGCACTGTAGAATCAAGCCGCAATTTGAGGATATCCAAAGTTAAGCTGGTGGATATTATAAACATATAGCCGCACCCATTAAAAAGCACCCCGTAGGTTTAGTCTACGGTGCGACCCGCAGAGGCAAATTATACTTCAACAGATCGTCCGTTTCCTTCTCTATAGTAGTAACACTCACGTGTAAATCAGCAGTACAGATTGTCTCCCTTTTAGAAAGATGTGACTTTCAAGTTTCAAGTCTGTGCAAACTTCCACCGAGATGAAATCTCTAAGAGCGTAGCCATCTACGCGGGTTCGCCCACAGCATGCATGCACCAAGGAGTAGGACCTACAACATCTGTTCACGAGAAAACTGTATTGTTCCTCGGCGTTATTAATGATTGTATTTGGGGCTGGCTATTCTACCTGTTAAAAAGTTGTATTTTTCTGTCATGGTGAGTTAATGTAGTCTAGATTTGTGTGACGTCACGCTGTTTCATCATTAATCTTGTAGTCAACAGGTGAGCCGCGGGTTGCCTAACAGTCAGGTGCGAATATTGTTGGAGGCGTGCATGGGGATTTGCACCTATAGTTTGTTGGCAAGGTAACTGTGGTGATGAGAGAGAGGGAGTGAGATAGAGAGAGTGGTGAGAGTGACAGGGAGAGAGGGGAAGAAAGAGAGAGGGAGATATGAGAGGGACAAAGAGATGGAGAGGTGAGTGGAACCGGGAGACAGGGGGAGAGATAGATGAGAGGGACAGAGTGAGATATGAGAGGGACATGAAAAGGTAGGGAATGAGAGATAGTGTCCGGACAGAGAGGGGGAGATAGAGAGAGGGAGAGAGAGGGAGTGAGAGGGAGAGAGTGGTGAGAGTGACAGGGAGAGAGGAGGAGAAAGAGAGAGAGAGAGAGAGATAGTGAGAGGTGAGAGATAGTGACTGGACAGAGAGAGAGAGAGAGGGGGGGAGGGAGTGGGAAAGAGAGAGAGAGAGAGTGAGGGAGTGGGAAAGAGAGAGAATGCCCATGGATTCACACCCACTGTGTTTTGTATATAGATGATGGTTATCACAGCGCAATGCCAGACAGTGGTCGGGGTTATCGTCCATGCGCTCGGAGTTGTTTTTATGTTGATCAAATCGTGATTGCGACGCTTACACAATGGAAATGTGTTCGAGCAACGCGTTCTTATATTCTCTTCAGAATATTTATAAGGATATTTTCGTAAAACAAGTATACATTCGAGCAAAGAAGTATACATCCAAGAATTGCGGAAATCTTATTTACCATCTACCTTTTTGAGCGTGTTGTGATTTCTTGTCCCATTTAATCTTGATTCGTTGATGAGTAACAACAATCAATATCCATATTTGATGGAATACATGTGCAAAATAGTCGATTACTCTGCTTTCCATGTACCCTTTTCCTTGGCTCGGACTTTACAAAACTTGCTTGTTTCATAGTTATGTTGAAGAACGAATAAGTTTGGTATATTAGCCGTATTTAGCTTTTAGTTTCGATTTCGGGATGGTTAACATTGATTGCGTTCTTTGAAAGTAGTTCTAATCAACAAACAGAAGCCTTTGAAAATTATTAATACAAGTTTTAAAAAAAGTACAAGTCGTTTATTCTGTGTAGGGTGAAGAGACACAGAAATATCATACATTAAGTTTTAAAAACTCGTTATAAAGATTTTATGATAAATATGCCTTACACTTGTCTTGAAATGTAATATATTAGTCATAGTCACAATAAAACATTATATTTTTGCAAGCTGTAAAAGCGTATACCTCGGACCTCTTTACTCGACAACCAGATGATGTTCTGAAATGCTGGTCACGAGATGACAGACGACTAAAACTGATAGTACACATGCTGTACAGTTAGTATGAGTACTATACTCGTACAGGGCAAGGTGTGTAGCACGGATCCTATCGGCTTACACATACCTGAATATATACAAATGTAAGCTGGCCTCAGACCGATAAGCCATTGAGCTAATCTTTTAGTTGAGAGCTACCTGGAAGATTAGTTGCCTAGGTTCGACGCTGGAGTCAAGACGAGTAAAACCATGGGACATGCTCGGATTAACATAACACCAATCACCATAGTTGATTGTGATATTCTCTTAACTTCTCACAGTTGTTACTAGTACAACGGACGTCCAGTTACTAATTCGCACACCGTGTAGACTCAAAATACGACTTAAAAATATATATATATGTTAAGTTATACTTTACGGAAATAATCACGCTTTATTGGATGTTAAAACAAATATTTAATTAAAACTTCAACGTTTCAGAAGACTAGGCTTCCATTTTCAAGAAGAGTTGGTATAAAACAATAAAAAAAAATTTTTGTTTTTATTGTTTTATACCAACTCTTCTTGAAAATGGAAGCCTAGTCTTCTGAAACGTTGAAGTTTTAATTAAATATTTGTTTTTAAACATCCAATAAAGCGTGATTATTTCCGTAAAGTATAAATTAACATAAACCATGAATCACGAAAGCCTACAACAGAACATATATATATATATATATATGTCATTTTTAAAAAGTTTTACGGTAAAACCACGTACCTTGTTAAAATTGCAGTCCTAGTTGGACGTTGTCGAGTGGGTGCAACGTTTCGCCAATGTTACAATTGGCCTCTTCAGGCGAGCGTCGAGCTGTTACCAAGCCGAGCACTGTCACTGCAGTGCAGTGCAGTGACAGTGCTCGGCCTGGTAACAGCTCGACGCTCGCCTGAAGAGGCCAATTGTAACATTGGCGAAACGTTGCACCCACTCGACAACGTCCAACTAGGACTGCAATTTTAACAAGGTACGTGGTTTTACCGTAAAACTTTTTAAAAATGACATCATATCCCAACCACGAAAGTCTAAAAACTCACATATATATATATATATATATATATATATATATATTTAACTCAACCAAGTTGTAACAACATGTACAATAACCGACAGTGTTGGCTCGGGCGACTCTGATTTAGGAGGTCCCGCGTTCGAATCCCGTCGAGACCGCCAATCCTGACTGAAGTTCTTTTCCGAGGTTTTCCTCAGTCGTATAATGAGTTAAACAGACCTCAAACATTCCTTTTACAACTTCCCTAAAGGCTAAAGAGGGCACTGTGACCTACAAAGGTCCAAAGGTAGATTGGCGAGAAAAATACAATAAAATAAATTGTACAATCGATATTGTTTTGTTATTTTCTCAATCGATCCTACAAAAAAAGCTTATTTGAGACGCACACCTATTAGGTCTATTATCTGTTGTAAATCTGAAAATGTGTGAGTGATTGAGCTGATGGGACGAAACAGCGGTGGACCAAAGAGAACATGGTTATAAAAAGTTTGGAATGACTGATAAAATGGGAGTAATGCGTGATATATAGAGCTATGAAAAAAATAGCATTTATATTTTGAATGTTTAGCATTAATTTTTCCAAATTTAGCATTTTGTAGCATTAATTTCTTCTTTCCACCAAAACCCAAATGTGGAGAGTTTCTTGTATTTTTAATGGGGAATGAATTCAAATTATGCTTTATAGGAACATTTCAATTCAATGTAGACACTTTAAACGTTAGAATACAATGCTAAACCAATACTCAATTGGTATAGGTAAACCTTCTTTTCAGTAAATTTAGCATTTTGTAGCGTTTTAAGAATTTATACTCACTGATTTAGCATCAATAACCTAAAACGCTAAATTTTCATGCCTCTAGTGATATATAATAATCTTAGTGGGAAGCCTGCCCAGGGTGCAATTCATGCCCCTCTTCAGGTGCCTTAACTACTATATTGCAGATAGGACAATTGTGAACACACGTCCAAGGGCTGTTTAAGAGGACTCAATCCCTTGCATTCGCATTAACGACTGAGGAAAACCTAGGAAAAAACCTTCAGTCAGGATTGCCGGTCTCGACGGGATATGAACCCGGACCTCCCGAATCAAGAGTCGTGCACTTAACGCTCGAGCCAACACTGTCAGAAGATTAATGCGTGAATAATAAAAACTACTAGGAAAACGCTAAAGTCCCGCCGCGTTGATGGATGAGCGTTTAAAATGTTTAGTTTGCATGGTATATCTTTACTTTGCAAGTTCTTTGTTTTGCTGCCTACGCATTGTAGCTGATTGTTGTCAAGTTTCTTTTGTTACTGTCAATTGGTATTATTTTCCGTAAAAAAACTTATATTAAAAGCTTTATTTCTATAGATTTTGGCTAACTATTTAAACTTTTTCTTTTAAAAGGTACTACATCACCATAACCTTAATGTCCATGTGTAATATGAACGTTGTAGCCCATCAGTTTGGTCAGAATTGGCCCAAATGGCACGAAAATATCGCACAAAAAATCAAAAAACTTATATTAAAAGCTTTATTTCTATAGATTCTGACTAATTTTTTCAATTTTTTCTTTCAAAAGGTACTACATCACCATAACCTTAATGTCCATGTATAATATGAACGTTGTAGCCCCACCCGTTTGGTCAGAATTAACCCAAATGTCACGAAAATATCGCACTAAAAATCGAAAAAAATCGTAAAAGTACGATATTCATGAGAAATATTTCTTCGATTGTACCCAAAAACAATACACCTCTAAGTTCAGAGATTTCGAAGGTCCTGTCAAATTTTCATCAAGATCGGATATGCCGTTTGCCTGGTAGAGAGTTAACAAACAGACAAAAAAAACAAACAAAAAAAAACAAAAAAAAAACACCCGAGCTAAATTTTTGGGGGTCAGTGAAATTGAAGTCTTCGCTTCGCTCATCCAAATATTGGTTGTGAAAGCGATGAAGAGCCATTCGTACAGGAGGCTGGTAAGAACCTTAGTTGGAAAATATATCATCTACCCTTATTGTCTCGCTGATGTTAATATTATATGTAGTGCATCGGGTTGCATAATATTATAATCTTCATAAGCAAAATAGGAACAAATAATATAAGTGTGTTCAGTGACTGTGGCAACAGCAGATAACTCCATATAGTTGTTCCAGCCTAAGGTATAACTCGGTCATTACTCTGCCCCATCCTCATTGGGAATGGGAGTTGCTCACGGTCTCCTAGCATTCTCTGCAAGGCGGATCCATCGCTCGATCATACGCAGAGAAATCATAGCGACGTTGTCACTCTCCTAATCACCTGGCCAGACTAAACTATATTCCGCATAATGGGGCATTTAATTAACATGTCAGGCTTAACGACTTTCTAGCAGGGCGTTGGACGGACTTAAGTTATAGGTTCGTTTGCTTCGAAGAGGAAGATTTGTACATGCATTGGTATTATTGAACGTCTGCACTAAATGGGATTGGTCTATTATTATTTTATAACGTTTTACATTTCATAATACAAACCTACAGATGACACATCAGAAATCTAAGCTTTATAGTTGCAGTGATGTGCAACATTAAAGCGTAATTCGTGAACACACAAATCCTTCTGCACACTTGTTCTACGGAACAATTAGAGCAATTTAGCCTGTGGTTTTCCGATTAATTCTTCAGAATGGTTCAATATGGTGTACATTTACCAAAATAGAAGTCGAGTACAGAATTTGTGTGGCTGGTGGAGATTGGATGGTCGTCTGTAGACCTACATTCTCAGCCAATAGTAATGAAAACATTTTGTCGTCAAATCAATGCGAAAACTGCAGGGATAAAATTTATGTTTGAACTTCCCTCGAACCCCTCCCTCCCATCCGATCCTCTTGCAAGAGGATAAAGTTGACTCTGATAAGGTTTACCGCTAAAAAATAATATATGGCATCGCATATCACTACTACTTGTACCAACAACCAATCAACAGCGTCTTCAATTGAGAGGGAATAAGACACATTTGGCAGTTAGCAAATAGCAGTTCGCTCGTCCAAGAAGCGTTCAACGTTATGATACTTTGAAAAATTGTTAATAAATCATATATGGACAGCTATACAGTCATATATTTTCAAAAAATTATCTTGATCAGCCAAAAAAAATCACGAATATAGTCAATTTTGCACTTTTTCACAAAATCGAAATTCGTGAGAACTAATTTATTTTTATAAATTATTTCAAAACTGATTTTAGGAATTTGTTACCGTAGAGCCCTATATTTCCACATTCGTTACATATGTTCAAAATTTCAAACATTTGTGGTGTCAGTCAGCCGAGCGAACAGCTATTTGCCTAAAACGCATGTCCCATACTCTCTTAAGCCATTGATCTTGCAGATACCGGAGCACCTGGATTTTTATTTGTTATTGTGGTTAATAAGTTATAACTGTTATTTTAAATCAGAGTACCTTGACAACAATTCTGATACATATAGTTGGTATACGGTCGACTTCCCGAATTAGTCTCGCATGCAAAGCATGTACGTGTGTTAATCGTACGAGCTCTAGTGATAATAGACATCCTCACACTCTGGAGATGATTAGTGACTCTCACACTTACCTCATAGAGACCGTTCTCTCTATTCGTCTATATAAGGGGCGAGCTATTACGCCATGTATGGCCTGCTACGCTGTATGATGAGCCAGGGGCGGGCTACGATTTGCCCCGTTCCCTATAGAAACAAATACCATTTTCACACTTGTGGCTAATCGAGTTTGCGCGTCCATTTCCTACGGGCGTCATAATTGTTAATATCCGGTACTAGTTGAGATTTTAATTACGTTCAAAACCCGATCGGGGCTTTTCAGGGTTCGCGTTTGAAATTGCATTCATGCCTGCAAATCTGGGCGGCTTAATTTCAATGTTTTGATTTGTAATTCTCTACTTTGTCTGATCGGGTGGTACAGCCAGGTGCAATGAAATATCGACACCTATCTTGTTGGTTGCTGAGGGATAGAACCTCGCCTAGGCGAACTGACGCAGAAAGATAGCAACTTCTTTGGAAAAAAGTTTTTATATAAAATAGTTAAAATGTAAATATTTAATACAATTCAGAAGTTACAAAATCCATCCCGATCGTGGTTCGAACCCGAGTCTCCCACATTCCAGGTAGGCGCCTTAGCCAACTAGACAACCGAGACGACCTACGTGGAATGTGGGAGACTCGGGCTCGAACCCCCATCGGGATGGATTTTGTAACTTCTGAATAGTATTAAATATTAACAATTCCACCAACGGGAGTATTTCCCGACTAACCAAATCGAGAAAAAAAAAGTTAAAATGTATTTAGTAAATGTATACACTTACCTGACAAGCACTGGCACGGGAGAAAACAAAAGAGCAAAGCATAATTATTCAACAGATTGTAGAATGATGAATGAAAACTAAAATAATTTACTTTTCGGTCGTTTTGGTGGAGGCGCCGGGTTCAGAAAAAGGTTTCGATTAAAAAGGTTTATACTTTGTTCTCTCGCATTCACTAACGTGGTGGAACCGAAAACATGAACTCTCACTATCACGGGGGGGAGAGGGGGGAGGCGTAGCTTACCAAAACATTCTGTGTCTGTCCATATCAAGGTAATTCGTTATCATACTCAGCTGATTGGAATACTGCAGGATCTGGTTCAATTAGAGCTAGAGTCCGTGGGTTCAAGTACCGACGTGTAGTATTACTTCATCGTCAGTAGCGGCACTTTACGAGTTGGCCTATTACTGTCAATGCGAAGGGCTGCATATACCGATAATCCTGATCTTCGGTGTATTGACTGTTCGGAGGGTGGAGGGGGGCACACTGAATCCTTGGGAGACGGTGATGGGGATAGGGGCTTGAGGGGCCTTATGACTGAAGTTGTCGTAAGAGTTTGCCATGCCGCACGACAAGACATATTTGTTGTAATTATCAAGGCTTTTAAAAAACCGTAAATAATATCATAACTTAAAAAATCAAAATAACAACTCATAACCCGGAAATGGATGATGCTTGAATTAAAAGTATGTAACCCAGGTTATTGTTCGGTTGAGTGGTTTTATAAATATCATAGCTGTTTGTAGGCCACATAATAGTATCTCAGTTTAAGTATTATTGATATTTAATGCAATTCAAAAATCACTAAATCCAACGCAAATTTGTGTTGTTATAAGATCGTTATTCTCCAACTGTTGTCCGTTGACGATTGCCAATTGAAAGCATAAAGAACATAAAGCAAGCTCCAAGGCTGATAATAATTATATTATGTAACTCGCTGCTATTATCTTACGCGATAATTACAACTGAATATACATCAATAGATAACAATAACTTACGAAAGATAAATAATCATAAAGCCAATGTTCACTATGCATATGTACGTGCGCGTGAGCGTATGATGTGTAAGTCTGATCTTACTGCGATGTGAAGGATGATTACATGGGATAATGGATAATGCTTCTGTAAAACCTAAGCCCAGATCCAAGGAGGAGTTGTCTTTAAATCTCCCAGATCAGTCTATGAATCAGGTTCTCATTAGATATTCCTCCTTCTATGTTACATTCTTAATCCCATTGGTCCGGCCGTGGATGCTGCTTGCTGCACGGTGTAAAACTAGATTTATCTTACTCCAGGGTTAAAACATCCATTAGTCATTGGACGGAGAGGCGGGTCGTTTCTAAAGACAACGCAAATAAAAAACGAAACCACTCTGGCTTTATCTAATGCTATCTGTTACACACCTTCCCTGCATACAGTCGCGTCGAGTCGACCTGCACGTTGTATATCGTCTTGCAGAGGGGCTTGGCTAGTGGCGGTACTAGCGGTGCAACAGAGAACTACTTACTCTTCATTTGGATGAGAGTAGTGAGCGTAGTGAGAACTTTAATTTGACTTCTATGAGAAAAAAGCTCATTTTTGTGTTTGCGTTTTTCTTGTTTACTTTCTACCTGACAAATGGCTCTTGAAGAGAACTTAGGGAATCTTCTAAATTTCTGAACTTAGAACTGCCAGGTTTTTTGCTCGATCAAAAAAACATTTCCTATGTGTGGCTCGTTGGTCTTGTGGTTAGCGTATCTGCCTCCAATGCAGAAGGTCCAGGGTTCGATTCCCGCTAAAGTCAGAAGTTTTTTAACTTCTGATTTGGACTTAAGTCCATCAGTTCTTGTCTTAGGAGTTTGTAAACGGTGACTTTGGAGCCGTCCTAGCAACGAAGCACATAATAAATTCAGAGTTGTTCTGAATCGGCCTTGTTGATTCTGGCGTTGATCCGCGGGTGTTTGCACTGTCCATACCACTGATTGCTATATTTCCTATTAAAAATATCGATCTTTGGTTGGTTTATCGCTCACTCGTCGATTGCGTCGGGACCTACAGGGTTGGCTTGGTCGCTTTGATTTAAAGTCCCCAACTGAAAATCAGTTATATAACTGAGTGGGTAGACTCTAAATACAATTTATTTATTATTTACTATTATTTATAACATTTTCCCCCCTTTTTCGTATTTTTATACGACTTTCTTGCTTCTTACTCTTTCCCAACTGGTTGAGTCATTCTTGAATGAGTGTTTATGGGATTAATCATTTTTTTTTTTTTTTTTAATTAAATATCTCTATTTCAGTTATATAAAGTGATCACTCTAAAATGGCAGGAAATGCTATATGTGGCCAATTCATATAATATTAAAAAAACTGTTTTTTGAAGGATGACAATAACACAATAACATGTTTTGCAATTAATTCAAGCCCTTTTCTTTATGTCTGAGCCATGTTCGTCTATGATGGGAATCGAGCAAGTGTCCTACATTAGGATTGTGTATATACGTTGAGTTCCGTCTGTTATTTCTACATCGCTTCCATCAAAGCATCTCTCGCCAAATATGAATTATTCCCCGCGATCAAGTCCCATTGTACGACGTAATAAGTTGTAAAATAAAGTAGGTGATTACGTACAAGTGTTGTTTGTTAGTTTCTGTTATTGTGCTGCGCGGCAGGGTATGATGAAGGTTTTTTCTGTATTATTAGGAACACAAAAGATTTATTTTAGCGCGGGCGCACAAAACATCCTCCCTCGATGCGGAATTGCCAAAAACATTATGATAGTAATAAACATAAGCATTGCAATACATCACGACCGTTCCATCAACAGTAGAATGGAAGGTGGGGTGTATTATATAGAAAACTATCTTGCGTAGTTCTAGGAAAATAATTGGTTGTATCAATCCGCGGAAAAATGAGTAAAAACATATTATTACAGACAGCAAGAGAAAGAAAATATAATAGAGGAGATGATCTGGGAAAAAAATAGCCCTGACCTTGAACAAATTGCAACAGAAATGGTTCTTTTTGTATCGGATTCAGAAAAAAATACCATTTAACATACTCAAAGTCTCGGAAAATCTAAGGTGTCGAAATTTATCAAATTTGCATATAAACTTTCATAATTAAAAAAAGATAATTTCAATTTCTTAAGGTTTGGAATACCATTCTCACTTATAACCAATAAGTTAAGCTCAATCAGCTTACCAAGTATAGCTAGTTCAGATGTTATTTGTAAGTTATACATGCACATAATTAAATTAATTGATTGAAATATGTTAAGTACTAAGTAAGTAAGTAAGTAAATATGAACTCTCGGTCTTGGCGAATACCAAAATATCAATCCTATCAACGTAATTCAAATTATAACAGCAGATGTAAAGTAACATTTCGTGTAAAATGGCAACTATTAACGGTTTGTGTAATTGATTAATGATAAGCATTGCATTAATTAATCTAATATTTAAAAATGAAAATACTCGGCATCGGTGTTTTGTAAAAATAGTAAAATAAACCTGTATCATGGGAGGCATCGTAACAATATATAAATATTTGTTTTATTTTTCTATTAGTGTGGCTCAGTCATTAGTCTTATTTTTGGGTTTATTACTCCTTCCAATGCAGACGGTCGCGGGTTCAAATTCTGGTTCAGCCTGAGTTCTTTTAAATTCTTAAATTTACTTTCATCCATCAATGTGATATTATGCGCATATGAAAACGGTGGCTTGAAGCCATCCTAGCAATGAAAGTGACAGACATAGTAATAACAAATTGTGTATGTATAGGTTCCATATTAATTGTTCTTGGAACTGAGTAGGTAGACAAAAATGTAATTAAATTTATAGCAACGGATAAAATGCAGATTCATTACTATAGATAGGCCTAACCAGCCCAAGAACAACTGGCCCCTTTTCAGGTGGCCTATTATTTATATATTGTGGGTGTAAAGATATACGGGGGGGGGATTAATCCCCCTTCCCCGTATCGATCGATTAATCCATCGTCACTCAAAACAAGATATTGCATTTTAACATAGGGAATAGGTCCAATTAAGCCATGAGGGAAAAATTATATCATTCCTATGACTGGTTTCGTACATATCATCATGTAACTGTGTACCACCACTGTCAGTTACAAAACAGTAAATTACAATACATGAAGTTTGTATAATTAAATTATTGATGAGCATATATTTATATTGAAATATCGAACGTGTAAAGGCATCCATTCAAATTGAAAAAAAGAGGATTCTGTCTGGTTTTCCCCTTTATAAAGGTTAGCTTGATAGTCATGCAATGAAGTAAATAAAACTTGTTTGCGATATAGTTACGATATTATTGATTTTTGAACATAAGAAACTAAGTGTTATAGAGTACTTATAAAATCGATTTGTATCAAGATTTGAACCTAACACACTAATTTAAAACTTCATTGATTGCACGGAATTGCGCCACAATATACACCGTAGATAAGCGACTGAAGGATTTGAATGACTTGGTAGGATTTAATGAATTACATGTAGGCCTACTATGGATATAAAACACATTTTTACTAGGCCTACATTGGCCCTACATATCAAATTTCAATTAAATCCGTGCATATTATTCCATAATATTTATTGTATATATAAACGACTAAACAAACAACACGCCATCTATTTGTAATATTCATTGGATGTAATGCTTTTCTTGATATAGTAATCATTGTAATCACCTATTTACTATTTATAAATTAAGGACGTTATCTGATCACATTGAGTTAGAGAACATAGGAACCGGTACTATTGCATATACTTCCTGTTTGTACGTTTTCCAACATTTAAAAAAGTTGTGATTCACATTGCATAGTGCGAAAGAGAATATTTAGAATTTCGAAAATTTCTTTATGCAATTCAGATTAACGTTTGTTTACATTACGACTAATGGATATTTCTGGGCACTGATAAGTGTTAAGTGCCCGTAAACAACATTAACTAACTAACTAACTATCTTATGCATGGATATTTGCATTATTTGCCAGTTTAAAAAAAAGATCGTGTACATTATAGGCTAGGATTATAGCGCAACTCCTCTCAGTTTGCGATGACGATTGACAATGCTGAAAACATGAGATGAGAAATATGAAAAAAGAGGCTGTCCTGTCTCTATATAATATTTATCAACTATCATTGTTTATAAGTATATTAGTCTAATAAACCAATGAATTAATATAGTAATTTTATTGCATAGATGATGGATGTAAATCAGAAATCGGTTTAGTCAGGATCTGAATATTTAACTTTGCAAAAGATTTAGCGCAAATAATTTACACTACAATAAGATGGTCAAGATTACTGACATTCAATTAATTTTGTAAAAACGTTATGCAAATCTGAAAATACTTTATGTGCTATCCCTCACGTTTTAATCTTGATCCAAATCTACCTTTTCATTTTCGAATAAGTGTTATTAGTAATTTGAAAAAACAAACAAACTAAACAATATTAGTTTAATTGAAGTAATTAATTAATCGCTAATTAATTGCAAAATTAGGAGTAGGCCTAGGTAGTGATGCATTTTTCTTTATCGTGTTAGGTTGTTATTCATTTCTCTTAGGCCTATTGAATTATTTCGTGTGGCATTACATAGAATAGAAAACTCCAGATCGTCTTACCATAATAAAAATAATTCATTTTATGAAACCAATTTATTTATCAATTAGTTACATTTGAATTTATATTTTTGTTAGTGTTTCTAGAGTGTTTATTTAAAATATCAGTTAGTTTACTTAGTTAGACGTCCAATATTTCATGTCAGTTAACATTTACAATTTTATCCGTCATAATTAAAATTTTAATTAATTTAATCAACTAACGGAATCTGCAGATAAAATATGTCACCTAAAACCAATTCTTACATTCATATTGGACTTTTGACAGTAGCTTATTCGCAAAAAAGTTTGTATATAGACTTACAATGAATTTTTAATTAATATTCATTTTTTTACTTTATATGCAAATTTGATAAATTTCGACACCTTAGATTTTCCGAGACTTTGAGTATGTTAAATGGGATTTTTTTCTGAATCCGATGCAAAAAGAACCATTTCTGTTGCAATTTGTTCAAGGTGAAAATTTAGTTCATCTCCTCTATAATACAGAAGTCGGAACTTGTAGCATTTCTAAGGCCGCTATCAAAGACATCGAGATGGTTTCGTCGAGATGAGAATAATAATGAAAAATATTCCTATCATTTTTTATAAAAAACATTTTTGATGTGTATTAAATTTGGAAAATCAAATTTTTCGAATGAGAAATGTAGAAAGTTTGTTGCAGTTGTCATATACGAATTTTTCATATGATTGCAAGGTAGGGATCCAAACTGCATTCCAAAGTAATCATAATTGGTACATTCATAAAACGTGTAACGTACCGATAGCGTAGCACCTGATAGGAAATCTGTTTAAAACAATTGTGGGTTATGCTTCTAATGCAGTTGAACTTATATGATTGAGTAGTTGTGTCCTTCTTTCCCCAACACACAACCGCGGGGGCGATTAGAATAACGAACACCCATCAGTAGTGCACAATGCTCGCCCAACGTGAGCAATTGTGGGGTTTCGTTGGGGGGGGGGGGGGGGGCGAGAAAAATAACGTTTTTTATGTTTCGGGGGACAAAAAGAATCCCCTTACATAGCACGGGGTGTTTTCCTTGCTAACAAATGTATCTGTGTCTATCTTTTGATCGCGCAGACGTATAAACAGCCCTCGCCGTCTTTGTGCCTATATAGTGCTTAGTGACCAGGGTGTCGCGGTATCAGTGCAGGAAATGTCTTTGTCCCGCGCGGAATACAGTTGGGTTGCGTCGAGTTGAAGACCCTGTCGCATGGTGGGGTTTCAATTATTAAACCAAGTGTAATGTTATAGGCCTACCATACAAGAAGGGCGGTGATCGTGCCAGAGAGGAGGGGGTTGTAATACAGACACACGGACACACAAACTGTCCTACCAGAAGAAAACATTAATATAATGAAAAAAATTATATTCATCCAAATTAAAACATTGCTAATTATTTAATCAAAACACAACATTATTTTAATAACATTATTTTGTATGTAGTTCACGGAAGAAGTTCCTAATTCACATTTATTACAATTTTTTGTTCCATGTATTTTATGTGTTATCATTATAGTGGAACGACGTATTATACGTATATTGTTTATTTAAATGACAGAAATGCTGTATTTGAGTGTCGATCAAAAAATAAATAAATAATATTCCTGTCATCGTTTACTAATATTTTAACAAGAATAATAGATAACCGCAAAGCAAATACACATACCTATACCTCATACACGCATACATAAACGATAACAACATTTACTGATATCAATATAAAAGCAACATAATAGTTTGGTGCATCCATAAACCACAACAACAATATTTATTTTATGTATTTATTATAGATAGGTGTTGACACATACTCGGGTAAAATATGTAACACCTTTGGTAGCTATTAGTTTCAATACCATGCAGTTAGGAGAGGGGGCATGGAGGGGGGGGGGAGAGAGTGAATGAGAGAGAGAGAAAGAGAGGGCGAAGAATGTCAGGAAATTGAAAGCCTGTGACATGACACCTTGTATGATACATTCGACACCACACCAACACACCCGAGCATTTTATACGAGAATCCAATTTATTTATAGGCGAAAATATTTCCTGAAGAATGCGTCCGATTCCGTCTATTGTATTTCTAAAAAATCAATCACTTTATTGAAAAGAGTGCTATCGTAAAATCTCGGAAGAGAAAAACTCGTCTGTTTTTCTGAGAAGTTGATCTCATTATGTGTGGAGGCTGGACCGTCGCTAGAACTGGACCCGCGCTTGATTAGACACAGGAATGTCGAGGATGCTTAACTAACCAAACTAATTATCACCTCCCCTTCTCGAAACTGTTGCGTCATCTGCGTCATCATCATCATCATCGACAGTCACGTACTGATGTGTATTTATATTAAAGTAAATATTTGTATTCCTACCTCACATAGTGTGGACGAAGTATTTATATATTTTATTTGTATATATTATGTTGAAATTATATTTCAAGTATTATTCAATTTATGATAGTTATGCATTTCTCGTTAACTCTCTATACAAATAATGGTTTAAGTTGATATCACATAAAAAACATTTAATTATAAAATCATTATTATTGTTCAACTTGTGTTCAAAATGGTATTTTCATTTACGCTCTGTTGTTGTGTTCAAAGTAATTATGAACGTTCTAGAAGCAAATTCAATTTCAAATATTGTTCTACGAGTGTGAAAATATTTACTTTATTTTATAAACTAGGAAAACGCTTAAGTCCCGCCGCGTTGTTGGATGAGCGTAATTGGTGCATTGAGCTGCCATGTGTTATGCGGATTTTCTGTTGTTCTGTGAAAAAATCATTACTAAGTTGAAGATTTTTTAAAAATTAATTTAAATTAAATACAAAATAAACTTTAATTTTTAATTTTATAATTATTCGATTGCGCTCAAATTTCACACGAATATATAAATTCATAAAATTAAGGTTCTGTGAAAAAATTATTACAATTGGTTAAAGCATGTAGGTGTTAAAAGTCAAAGAATTGTTTTAAAAAAGAAAAAAAACCGTAAAATTTCGATTTTCATGAGAAATAATTTTTCGATTGCGCTCAAATTTCACACGAATATCTTAATTCATAAAATTATGGTTCTGTGAAAAAATCATTAAAATCGGATAAAGCATGTAGGTGTTATAAGTCAAAGAAATTTTTAAAAAATCGAAAAAAAATCGTAAAATTGCGATTTTCATGAGAAATAATTTTTCGATTGCGCTCAAAAACGTGGCAGTTCTAAGTTTAGAGATTTCAAAGGCCTCCATAAAATTTCATCGCAATTGGAGTATCGGTTTAGCCGGAATCGTGCTGACAAACACACAATAATACAGAAAAAAAAAAAAAAAAAAAAAAAAACATTCCGGATTTTTTTCTCCAGTGTAGTGAAATGGAATCTTCGCTTCGCTCGCTACGCTCATCCAATAATTTGTACATAATATGCTTAATGGTTGATATTTTCTAATAGAGAGTTTATTTAATTCATAATGCCACGTTTCCGGAAAAGCATTTTGTAAATGAATAATTACGACAACACCAACTAAACAACATGAAATACATATATTTTTTTACCTAAATATTTCTCAAATTTAGAAGTATAATTAAAATTAGTCATGACAAGAGTTCCCTCATTAACAAACAATATAATATGTTTAACTAAACTCCGAAAGATCTCAAGATAACGCGCAAGACAATATGATTCGTGAAGTCTCAGATTACATACCCGCCGCTGGCAACCCTGACTGAAAGTTTGAATGCTGAATGCGAATGTTAGGGATTGAGTCCCCTGTCCCTCTGCATATTTCACAGTTGATAAATTTGATTTAATTGTGTTTTTCACGAATCTAAGTGAAACGAGTACAAACATAACATCAATCATTAGCATCAGTGGCCTCATTGACTCGACCCAACTACGGTGTGCTTTAGACTGGACGAGATTTACAGTAGCCTAATGCACGTTGTAAATTATGAAAACATTTTTAAGTGTGCAATGTTTTTATGAATAGTTTCAAAATGACGTCGGTCCTAAATATTACAATCCGTAATTCCAGTTGTCTCATAACTCAACTAGGAAAGTTTGCGTTTTGAATAATTATCCTCCGAGTTTTTTTTTTTTTTTTGGGGGGGGGGGGGAGCTTCAAACAAGCACACTTGCCATTTGTTATATATTCATACTGACTGGCGAATTTGATCACAAAAAATGCATGCGTTTAAATAATTTTTTCAAACTCTATTGACGTCCATGGATCAGTTCATAGATCAAGATAATGTTTGTGATCATTAGTTTTACTCTCGTTTTTCTTTGTTTATAATTAATAAAATCTCAGAAGCGTGATTTGCGCGCAATCAAACCTATAAGTTATGGATTCACCGAAAAATGTGGATACATATTATTGTAAATAATGTAAGTTATTACTGCTATTGGAATACAATAAATTTAAATTTAAATATAATTTTGATTTCGTGTAAGCACATTGCATTCCAGTGTCTATAGCTAGCAATTCCACCACTAAGTATCAATAAAGAGAATATTTCCATAAACAAAATAACGAAAATATTGATATTTCGGCAACAAGTGTGACACTTTCTTCTCTGCTCCAACATCTCCCAATTTTCATACAAAAACTACAATTTATATATTTATTAGATTTGTATAAAATAACATGAATCGTCTTGTTTTATCCTTCTTCGGTTTGTGTCTGTGCTTGTGCTTGTGCTTGTGCTTGTGCTTGTGCTTGTGCTTGTGCTTGTGCTTGTGCTTGTGCTTGTGCTTGTGCTTGTGCTTGTGCTTGTGCTTGTGCTTGTGCTAGTGCTAGTGCTAGTGCTAGTGCTAGTGCTAGTGAGAGTGTGAGTGTTAGTCCGCCCTCCCCGAGCCTCGAACCCACATGTCTTGTACCCCGACACCCCTGCAACCAGCAGATAACCTAGATGTGTGTCCGCCCTAGTACAGTGACACGTGTGAGTGCTTGTGCTTGTGCTAGTGCTAGTGCTAGTGCTAGTGCTAGTGCTAGTGCTTGTGCTTGTGCTTGTGCTTGTGCTTGTGCTTGTGCTTGTGCTTGTGCTTGTGCTTGTGCTTGTGCTTGTGCTTGTGCTTGTGCTTGTGCTTGTGCTTGTGCTTGTGCTTGTGCTTGTGCTTGTGCTTGTGCTTGTGCTTGTGCTAGTGCTAGTGAGAGTGTGAGTGTTAGTCCGCCCTCCCCGAGCCTCGAACCCACATGTCTTGTACCCCGACACCCCTGCAACCAGCAGATAACCTAGATGTGTGTCCGCCCTAGTACAGTGACACGTGTGAGTGCGCCCGTGCACGTGGCGAGATTAGGCCTGCACCCGACATGCGTCCCGCCGTGCAGGGCTAATCGGACGCACGTCTGTATGTCTGTCTGTCTGTCTAACTGTGTCACACACACACGCACACATCAACAGTCGACCCTCCTACCAACACACCCCTTACATACTCGTTGCAAGGGCTTCTGAATTCAAGAGGAAACGATGCTAATCAAGTTCTTGTTTTGTTATTATAGTTAATTTTGATCGTTGTTTTTTTTCTGTTTGTGCCATGCCATTTTGAATAACCAGTGAATACCTACGCTGTTTTGTGTTCTTGTACACATTACCCTACCCCTACCCTACATTAACAAAATATTTGGATCAAAAATTGATTCAGGAATGACATCGACTAATAGCACTTTATTTTGCATATTTATAAATAGGTGTTTTCGTAGAAATCCTGTCCAGTGACAACATGCATATGGAAAACACAAGAATTGTGGAACGCTGACAGTAAAATGTCCAATAAATTATTTTATTGAGTCATCCAACATTCAGAATAACATGTACCGAACTGACCAAGGATCGCCGATGTCCCGTTTCAATCCGTTTACCTCTTGAATTAGAATCTTGGGTGCAATCTTTAATGCGTAAGCTACCTCTATCGGCTAAAAAGGGATTCCCTAATGGTTTAAAGTTTAAAGACATGGAAAGTTACCCAGAGAGAATACTAAAAACATTATGGTGATTGGTGATAATTTGGGGGTAGAAGGCCGAAGAGTCAACCGAAGTGGTGTTTTGACCGAAATAGTGGCTACCTCAACAATAACATGATAACAGTTTTATAATTTTGTTATACAAATTTATGTTCGCTCGGCTGACGGACCACAGTTGTTTCAAATTTTGCACAGCTGTCAAAGAAGCAGAAATGAAGGGTTTTATAGTCACATCACACTCGACTTAACATGTAAAAAAAATTATGCTTTGAATTTGCTTAAAATGTCCAAAATTTACCAAGCACTTGAACTGTTTCCGGCCGATCAATAATTTTTGATAATCTAGATATCCACGTATCTCTTCTTGAAATATATGCACACAAATATAATATATATCGTATACTTCTTGGTCGAACGAATAGCTATTAGCAAAATGTCAAAGTGTGCCTCATTCACAACATGACAGTTTTATAATTAAAGAGTTGTGTTTGCCCCGATGTAAGCTGCTCGCGGGTGGTGTGAAACCGGTAGCGTTGCTTGTAGTTCCCCTACCCTCCGTCGCCGCGCTGTCTGCCGCTCCGACAACCCCCCCTCCCCTCGTGTTCTTGTACTCGGGGAGGAAGTTTTGTTGCGGATGAGGTAACTTATCGGCGACGAGTGCACGCAAGACCCCTGGAAATTATCTTCTTTTTGTCTAGCTACTCGGTCTTGTCGATACTGTTTGAAAACTTGGAGATTGACGGTCTAATCTTTCCTTTTTCTAAGATTTCTAATAGACTCGTTCTTCCTCACCGTCCTGTTTGAATACATAATGCAACACACTAATAACCAACCTGCATTAGAATTGCAAATATCTTGCACTCGTAGCCTAACAGTAGACATTTGTTGAATATATCGCGAAGATAATAAGGAAATAAAGCAAATATCCTTTATGTTTGCATGTCATTGCTATCGGCAAAAAAGGAAATGGAAAACACTATTACATTCAACATTTTTTACTGTGTTAAATCCTTCTGAACCTTCAGGTTCACAATATTTATGAAAGTATTAATTAACTTTTTATTATTATTTTGCATTTGCTTTTTCATAATAATTTAACATATTAAACATGCCATTTACACCAAAGAAAAATAAAATATATGAATGCAAGAGAAAGAGAAAGAGCATCTGCCCCGTAGTACTTTCGTACCTGTTACCCTTGTTACACAATATCCCCACATTACAAAAGAACGGCGTATCATGTTAAAATTACATATCAAATAAACACAACATAATATTAAAAAACATATATATATATATCACTACACTTAGTTCCAACATCATTAAAAACATTAAAAAACATAAACGAAAAAATTAATATCTAAAAATTGCCAATTAAAAAACCTTCTAATACCAATGTTGAAACATCTGTTCCTATTTAAATCGCTTGACAGAAGATTCTATAACGATTCAGATCGATTTATAAATTATAATTTAACTGTCTTATATTCGATCGCGTTATTCTATAAGGAGGGAACTAAACATGAATTATTTTTATTTCTGTTATGACAAGGTCTAAACCCAGTATTATTATTTGTAAATATTTGGTTTAACTTCTAAGTGGTGAAATGATGAGGGCATTAACATGTTTGATTGAATTATATTGTTTTAAAACTCCCTTCTCCGTTTTCAAATATAACTATTAGAGATTGCCATCCCGTCGTCTTCCTCAAATATATGTTCGTCTTAAAAAAATTATTAAATAAATTTTCTAAAAATTACATCTGATAACTTTTGGTTAATGGATAAAATACTTGTTTTGTACCGATAGACAAAAATAATCTTGCTATAAAAATGTCATATAACGTTTGCATCATGGTAGTCAAGTACGATATGGTTTATCTCCGGAGAATCTTCTTGCTTCACAGTATTATTCTTGACGTTCGTTTAAAATGTTTTTCTCGTCTGAGGTTCTCCCTGCGCAAGCTATGATGTGTCTACAGCCGAGCTTCTGTCTGTGATGTGATGTTAGGGGGTGTGCAAGTCGCGCTGTTGACAAGTGGCAATTACTTCACGTGACCCTCCCCCCTCCCTCGCCCCTAACTTAATAAAGACGCACTGTTGTACAATTCTGTGATTGGCAACGATGAATACAAATTACAATCATTTGTGTAATGTGGTATTTGTCGTCGAGATTAGTGGGCAGGACACATGTTTTTGACTACTTGACTGGGGTAATTACTTTGTGTTGTGTTGGGGGCACTTGGTCGTGTGACGTCACCAGATCGTTGCGTCATGGGGAAGGTTTTCATTGTAGTCGTTTTAAGACTCACACATGCTTGGCCAACTGTTCTTTTCATCAAATAACCCGGAATACATCCGTATTTTTGACACATTGTGTATATAACTTCTGTATGATCCTTGGGCTGTTGCGTCGTGTCGATGATGAGGCACTGCTCGACGTTTCGCCACCCATGTTGGTGGCTTCTTCAAGACTGAAATCTTGTCTGATCAGTCAGTGCCTCATCATCGAGACGACGCAACAGCCAAAGGATCATACAGAAGTTATCTACGGGTCGTGAAACCTTACAATATTTCATTGTGTATATAGTTTATGTTTTATGTCCAATGCATGTCCAACAATAATATGACAGTATTTTTATTCAAAATACTCATACTATATACTCATTTACATGTGAGGATTATGCTTTTTCTTATATGACTGAGTGACTGAGTGGGTAGACTAAATACGAATTTATTTAATTTTTATTTATAGTGCATTAAGCCATTATTTTGCTCATGCAATTCGTCCAAAGTAATTAATTGTGGAGAAAATTCTTTTTCCAGTTGGACTGGTGACATTGAAGAAAAATGGTACCCAGCCATAGCTGTGATGATGTTGATTTTTTTATGTGAGGCAATGCATGGGAGCAGAACTCGCTACACCATGGTATAATATCATGTTTTGTATAAAGATTAGCAGGAGACAAGGACAGGGCATGCAGATCGGCGCGTGCAGGGATGAAATCCAGGCATAGCTCACTGTGTAGACGGGTAAGAGGAGACGACGAGAAACAGGATAATATGGAAACAAAGATGTCGCGCAGTGTTACTTTACGTCTTGGCTGGAGGCTTACCTAAAAAATGAAATGGAAGTTTGTGAATAACACGAAATCTGTGAAACATAATTCCACAGTGAATCCAATTACTCGGTGGAAAGATGAGAATGTGTTTGATTAATTTATTCGCGTTTTTACATTTCTACCTCTTTCGAGCTTAATAAAACGCGAGTAAGCTGAATAAGAAAGTAGGAAACAAGATATCGTAAAATGTATTTGGTTGATAAAATATTAGGTTTCCGAGTTAGTTGTCACCTCGTAATGCGTCACGACTGAGGGTTTGGTCTTTGTTTCCATAGCAACACTGCTGGATGTGCGCGTGTATTCCGACAGTTGGAGGGTCACGGGTTCGATTACCTCCAATGACAGTCCCCAGTCCACTTGGTGAAGGTTGTATTCACGACATTACAAGAGTACAAGGGAAAGGGTCGGGGAAAAGCATAATTGCAAAATTCGATTTTTTGATCGATATAGGAAACAATTATATTTTCAAATTAATTTATATAAAATTATATTTTAATTTGCAGGAAATATATTAAAATCATATATTATATATTGTTAAGCCCAGAACTTCTCGAATCTCGTTTGGTAAAAACAAGATAAATGTAGTGGATTTTTCTCCCTCACGAGGAAAAGCGATTTTCTACTCTTATCTATACTATCTATAGAAACTCGGGTACGGGCGCACTCAAAATAGGGAGTGAACCTCCTTAAAACTAGGAAAACGCTTAAGTCCCGCCGCGTTGTTGGATGAGCGTAATTGGTGCATTCAGCTGCCATGTGTTATGTGGATTTTCTGTTGTTCTGTGAAAATATATTACAAAGTCGAAGAAATTTTTTAAATTAAATTAAATTAAATAAAAAATTAACTTAATTTTTTTTCTTTTAATTAATTGTAACTTTAAAAAAAGGAAAAAATCGTAAAATTGCGATTTTCATAAGAAATAGTTATTCGATTGCGCTCAAATTTAACACGAATATATTAATTCATAAAATTAAGGATCTGTGAAAAAATCATTACAATCGGATAAAGCATGTAGGTGTTATAAGTCGAAGAAATTCTTTAAAAATCAAAAAAAATCGTAAAATTGAGTTTTTTATGAGAAAAAAATTCCCGATTGCGCCCAAAAACGTGGCAGTTCTAAGTTCAGAGATTTCGAAGGCCTCCATAAAATTTCATCGCAATCGGAGTATCGGTTTAGCCGGAATCGTGCTGACAAACACACAAAAATACTGAAAAAAAAGAAGGAAGGAAGGAAAGAAAAAAAAAACATTCCGGATTTTTTTCTCCAGTGTAGTGAAATGGAATCTTCGCTTCGCTCGCTACGCTCCCTACGCTCATCCAAAAAGATCACAGTAGAAACATACAAAATTAAAAGATTCGCACTACGTTTACTTTTTGGTGGAGGTGCCGGGTTACCTCAGCATTAAAAACGTTTGTCTCTTGTTCTTGCAATCAGTAAGAGGTTATGCCGGGTTATGATTTTGAAAAGGAAGGGGGGAGGGGGGATATCCACTCCCCCTTACTCGCAGCCTCACCAAAAACATTCTCTATTTTTTTTTAAGAACAAAGCTAACACCCTAAACCACATCGTGTATGGTTTACTTAGTATAGACGTGACACATGCACAGACCTACGGATAGAAAAGTAATGCTTATATGGAAGTATCGCTTCAATAATGTTACATTTTTATCTGGTCATGTCCAACTTGCCCCTCTGCAGGTGGCTAAACATGACGTATATGGTGCAAGGATAGTTGACACTGGGACGGAATTCCAAAGTGCTCGTTGTTTCACGAGAATAACTCGATCAAAGTATTCTATTCCGGAGGGAGAAAACCCATCAGACAAACTTTCAATTCAGCCGTGATTGTCTGTGACCGGGTTCGAACAGGTGATCTTCCAGGTAGCAGTCCCTCGCACAACGTTTATGATACCTTTATCAGAAGGGATTAACATCTTCGTTTAGGATAAAAAAATTAAAGATTATGATTCATTTATCAAAAGGAATTAGGTCTTCCTTTAGGATCAAATATTAATGTTAATCAATACATTGGCATCGTTAGTTAGTTAGTGTGGTTTTAGTGCACTCAACAGTATAGTTATCAGTGCCCATTTGCATCGTTATCGTTAAATAATGTTATAAAATCAACTTTCCCAAACGAATCGAATGATTCTTATTGAGGATACGATTTATCAAGTATGTTTTCATGTACTTATTTGCAGTATAAAACAATCCACTATTAAATTTATTGATTTGAAACAACTTATTTTAAAAGCAAAATTTGCCTTTTTTAAGCATTGTGGTAAAGTTACGAACGAATTTATGTAATTTGTTTCCCTGAAGGTAACAAGAAGTGAATGTTGTTACACGGTGTGATACAAATACTGTAGGTACCGGTACTCTCCAAGTTAGACTTATCTTAGAGACACTATTTATTTCCAACGCCTAAACTACAAAGTCAAAACGAACGTTACGTTTCATATTTTTGTCTCTACTTTTATAACCAACCGAATACCATTACAACAACAACAACAACAACCGAGGATGTGTAAACCAAATTCGGAATAATTATTTACAAAAGAATGTTCCTAACCAATTTACATTCCCATTAAAGCTTTTGAGCAAGGATCGAAATTTTAAAACAATTTTATACCACTATAAACCCGCGTAAATGTAAAATTGAATACATTGCGTATTTTCAATTAATATTTAAGTCCCAATCAAAATCACATACGTTTGGAATAAATGCATTTTGTTGAATCTGTCAATAGCGTGCAACCGCCACAGCCTGCCCTGAAAGTTACTGCATCCACGTTCCCTGGCGTCCCAAGCAAGAGTGTGAGAGAGAGGGAGACATTGGCTTATCTATCTCCTATTATATATTTAAGTACCCATTAAATGGGGAAGTACAAAAGTAAAAGTGAAGAAATAGTGTATCGTGTCAGTGTGTCACTGCTACTCTTTATTGGACAATAAGAACGTAATAAAAATGAAAACTAAATAATAATAAAAATGTATGTGATGTGTATGTATAATGGGAGTAATGTATGACATTTATACAGATACTGATAATACCATTGAGTATATAACCATCCTTACTCAATGATAATGCTATACGAGAATTGTGTATATATTACGTAAAAATTGTAAGGCAAAAATAAGCTTTCGACATTAGCTCATCATGTATTTTTTTATATCTTAGAGATAGCTTTTAATGTTGTTACTTTTTGTCATTAAAGCAAGGGGGGTAAAAAAGTCAGAAATAAAACGATAAACGAATATCTATGACCTTAGTTAATATGTGGTGTGCACTAGGAACTATAAGGAAGACATAGGAACAAATTATTATGTATTTTAGGAGAAACAAGATACAAAATCTTCTCTACTTTCTTAAAACACGATCAATATTGATAACTGAGATATGATTTTTAATTTTTAATTTCAATTTATTTTTCGCTCTTGAATTAATTATGTTTGTGATGATGTTTTTTAAATGTGTGTATATAATACTTTGTCTTGTGTTTTTAAATTACGAAATGGAATGTGTGTGTACGAATATATAAGTTAAATAATCAGGATATCAGAAAAGATTATTAATATATTTTCACTCAAATTCATATAACATCTGACATAACCCTTAAAATCTCATTTTTTAAATAGTTGTATTTTGTATTCGCAGATCGGAGAGCCAGACTACTGAACCGAAATGGAGCAAACCTACAGCCGCCCATGCACGGTAAGTGCAAACAAACAAACAAACACGTGTACAAGCGATCGAGTACTCTACCTTGCAAATAAAGTGTAATGTAATCTCTGCTAGGGCTTCCTATAGAACTCCAGCCACAGAAATCCACAGTAAAAACGTATTTGCATTCGTATATCGACGAGCCTAAAACCAACATTGGAATATCAGTGTCGGTTTCAATAGTATATGCACTGATGTAGGAATATAATCCAGGCTCAATTGCAGTCCTAAGCCTGGCTTTAGCGGGATCAATGCTCTGCGTACAGTCAGGGCAGCTACACAAGGACCGGTGTACGGACATGACTCGTTCGTGGTGAGGCAGAGCAGAATAACTATTTACAATAATTTATCTCGAAATTTAGAAAATAATTTAGTTGGAAACATAATTTTGTAATTCGCATTATGAATGGTGCGCGTCGTCGTTGGATATCTAGACATGTGTACAACTTGGCGTCTAGTTACTATTGTTATCTTGATAATCACGAAGAAGGGAAAATATTATTACAAAATAGTTCGATAGGTATTTTCAGAAATGACATACACAGTAGATTGTTTATAATTATTCCCGAAAACGATCTGATTATATTATTCACACACAATGTAAAACCTGTGCACATTAACAGATTTATAAAATACAAATTTTTATAGCGAGGTATACACTTATGCTTTCATTACCCGTTCATAGACAGGCTGTCCTTTTCTGTGCATAAGATATTTAATAATATGTTTTAAGATCAGTCGATGTAAATAAATAAATACATTTTTGTATTTATAGAGCACCCCCTCGCAGTTACAAAACTGATTTCAGAATACGAGAGTGTTACGACGTGGATTGTATGTTTTATACCAGTTTAGTACTTAAAAATTCCATAATATCTAACAAGTATCCGACTAAGTATAAGATATCATTTTCACACAAACTATATTAGTTGATAATTATAGTTTGACACTAGTTGCAGTAATTTGGAACGCATCTAAGGTACAGATAACTGAACTACAATATTTTAGATGCCTATAAGTTTCATCTACGGTGTTATTATGGCGTTGTCATCCTTATACATCCAATTAGCACTGTTATGTAATGCCCGTTCCCACAGTCACAAAGGAATTATTACTTTAGAATCCAAGAATTTTCATTGGTTAGTGACATTATCTTAGGGACCTGTCAATCAAGTCAAGTATTAATTGTAATTATAAGGTCAATAGCCAAACTTACTTTTTTTGTACAAACCTCTAATCAATTGTGATATTTTAAAAAAAACTTTGAAACCATTAATATTCGCCTTGTTATTTGTGCATTCACACAAACTTTTGATTTGTGCACTTTTTTACGTTCTCCCCCTCCTCCCCCTCGGTTGTTTTAGAGTATTTGTTTGGCTCTCTATCTGACAAAAACGGTTATTGCGATCATAGGGAAAGTTTCAGTTCATCTTTGAAACCTATAAAGTTACACTTGCCAAGTTCATGTGAAGGGCATGGATTCCATGGAAGGTTATCAGACTGAATCGACGTTTTGTCCGGTACAGAGCGAAAAACCGTCGTTTGGAACCTTCCAACAGAAGATCGTCATGCCTCATCCACCAAGTATCTATAAATTTTAACAAATTAACCACTGCAGCTACGGCTTATCCCAGTATTTATGGGTTGGTTTGAAAATGCGAATGTTCCCAAGTCCCTGTATAAGTGGTGTTGGTTAGAGTTGTCTCTCTCACGGTGTCAAAGCGAGGCGTGTCCACGTCAGTATCAGCTGATGGTTATTACATCGAGCAGGTTGATCGAATCACGGAACTGCTAAGTCCTGGACTCAACCAGAAGCTTAAACCGCTTAGTGTGGGTTGTCACTTTTAGCCGGTCAACTACATGTGTATAGTAAACTCACGGAGATAATTCCATGCTCGAGTATAGATTCGTTGACATAGTAGTGAACGAGACTCGAACCTGGGTAGGCCGGTGACAATTGGGGTCGGTTTTGTGAAACATAGTTAAAAAAGTAGAGATTTTTTATTTCGAAAGTAGAATTGGCCCTTGCAACGTGGTTGGGCTATTAAATATGACGGCATTAAGATGTACGTATTTTGAGATTTATTTATTTTTTAATTATTTTTTTTTAACGTCTATCCTATTCAGTTATAAAAACTGATGTACAAAGGAGGACAACTAAACAAACCTAATTACATAGATGTAGACAAAACATGAACTACAGTTAAGCAAATATTTGAAATAGTTATATTACAACAACAATGCATTAAAACGCAACCATTTTGGTAACAAATAAAAAGGATATTAAATTCAATTAATTAATGAATCAAATATAAAAAAGTGGTGGGAAAAAACGAAAGGAAAAAAGAAAAGGAAAGGAAAGGAAAAAGAAAGAAAGAAAGAAAGGAAGAAAGGAATAAAGAAAAAAATCATTAAAAAGAAAAACGAAAAGAAGAAAAAAAAAAGTCTCCTTTGATTTTTGGAGCGTGTAAATGAAGACGTTGTAAATTTTTCAACACAATTGTAAAACTATAGTTACATTGTATTAGTGGTGTGCGGGAACCCGAAATTTCGCATTGTCAGGTATTTGGGGGCCAACCTATATTCGGGTAACAAAAAATATTTCGGTCGGAGATGGTGGAGGTGGTTGTCCAGAATTTACATACTTAATTGGTGGAGGTGCCGGTCCAGACAATTTTTAAATTTATTGCTTATCGTTCTCAATGCCATTGAATAAAAACACAGACAAAAAAACACGAACCCGACCCGACTGTCTATACCTCTACCTGTATCATAACCTAAACCCCAATCAAAAAGCCAGCGGTTTAGCCGAGGTCGTTTAACCGGTTCCCACTCGGGCGCGGTCAGGGGTAGAGTGAAGGACCGCTTGCCCTAAAACTCGCGTATACCGCTGGTTAGAGCAGATGGAGGGTTCGAAAGCTAGTGTAACGGCTTCGTTCTCCTCGACGTCTGCTCGGTGGTCCGGGCCCGTACCGGGTTTTCCCTCCTCCCTTCTGTTCATACTTCATCCTCATCTATCACCACTCATCGTCTCGAATAGCCAAAGTGCATTTCATCCAATCAATCTCAATCAAAATCTCTACTACATTGCATAGTTCAATAAATACCAAAAATGCTTAAGTTCTTAATTATGTAAATAATTATCTTGAATAATATATTTCCAAGACTTCAGTTGTCATCAGTTGTAAACATCGATTTTATTTTCTTCTGAGTTTTTCTCCAACCACATGAAAATGAGAAGCCAAACTCTATATCAAATACAAACAACGCAAATTAATACTAATATCAATTTTATTCTGAATGTTGCTTCTTTCACTTGCTCTCAGCAATATAATATTATTGTGATATATTTATTGTGTAAATTTGCTTTGAGAAACGCATGAGTAATATTGTTTGAATTGTTTACAAATGTAGATGAGAAAGAGGTTGATATGAGAATATGATTTCAAGCAATTTCAACTTTATTAAATTATTTTTGTTTACTCGTGACAGCAATACGTTTCTCATTTAAACAAACATACTATATGTGCATAGTATTATAATATGTCATCAGGATTTTAAGTCAATATATTTACTTGTTTTGAAGAAAACAAACAACGAAATAAACGAAATAACAGTCGTTGTTTTCCCAGAAAACACAATTATCTCCCCCCTTCGTCGTATCGTACAGCGTCTATAGGCCTACGTTCGAACGAGAGTGGGGGACCTTTAGCCCAAAGCGCCAGCTCCGTTTGCTATTATGCAAGTAGCGAGCGTGTGTATTTGTTGTTTTTGTTGGGTTTGAATCAATATTAGAAGAGACAAATAATGTTGTTGTTTTTTAATGAATTTTCACCTTTGTTTGCGATTCTGAAGAGGGGAAAGTTGACGAAGTACTTATTTGTAAGTCATAAAGGCATTCACATTACTGCAAAACGAACTCTCTACCATTATCTGTAAAGATAAATACATTTAACTATTTCAATCAATTTAAAACAATTTTTAGGCCCCTACTTTGTTTATTTTTAGAAGAAAATTGAAATATTTGTTTGAACTCTAGGAGCGTTGTAGACATTTATTTAAAAAAGTAAGGTAGGTATGTAAAATGAGTAATAAATCGGTAATATATTAAAATATTATTATATATTATTTTATTGGATGTATTTCATACAAACTCGGTTAAAACCGGAGCTAACATGTTGTACGGACTTACGTCAAGTACTTCCATGTGTACCTATTACATACATTATTACTTTTGTCTTAACTCTAACTAAAATAAGTCATTTATAAATTGTAATATTGTTTGTAGATGATGTTTTTCTTTCTGCTGTGTACGGTCGTGGCCGATTTCTCGTCGCCATCCTAGCATTTGCTCTTCGGACTATGGGAAACCACGAAAACCATGTCAGGATGGAAGCTGTCTCGGAATCTCGAAGTATCATTCTTAGTTTAGAAATTTACGAACTATTCTACACGTGTTGAGTATTACTGCCTTTTGAGTCTCGATGTATACATTGGGTTGAAGATCTAGTTGTTTAATGCTTTCATGTAGCTTCTTCGGTATGATGCCGTTGGCTGATATAATGAATGGGATTGTATTTACCTTTTTCTGTTTCCACATCTTCTTGATCTCAATTGCAAGTTCACTATACTTGTCAATTTTTTTCTTCCACGTGGTCTCGACGTTATGGCACATTGGGATAGCAACGTCGATAAGGGTAGTTTCTTGTTTCTTCTTGTCAATTATTATTAAATCCGGTCTGTTGTGATGTATCGTTTGGTCGGTTATAACTGTGCGGTCGTAATATAATTTGTAATCTTTACTATCTAGTACTTTCTCTGGTTTGTATTTGTAGTAAGGTGTGTGTGTGTCAATGAGGTTGTACTTGATTGCTAGTTTTTGATGAATAATGTTAGCTACTTGGTTATGTCTGTAGAGGTAATCTGTTTGACATAGTGACTTGCACCCGGATATGATGTGTTCGATTGTTTCACCCTTTGCACTACATTTTCTACATTGATCGTTTACTGTCGCATCTTGTATTATGTATTTTTTATAATTGTTCGTCGCAATCACTCTGTCTTGAATAGCCATCATAAAACCTTCTGTTTCTCCAAATAGTTCCCCGTTGTTTAACCACCTATTTGATGCTTTAATATCTACGTGACCTTTGTGTAGTTCATCATAATGTCTCTTGTGTAGGGTCTTTTCTGAGAGACGTAACTCTTTTGAAGCGTCAGTTATGAGTTTCCCTTGTAGATTGACATTTTCGTTTGCTAGATTGAGTGGAGTTAATGATTTGTCAGCTAGCACCACAGCCCTATGCAGTGTGGATTGGTTGCTCTTTGTAAAAAAGTATTTTCTTAAAATGTCTATTTGTTTATAATATAAGTTGTTCAGATCAATTAGGCCCCGTCCTCCTTTTTCTCTTGGAAGTGTCAATCTCTCTATTGCTGATTTAGGATGATGTATTCTGTGTTTGGTAAGTGTAGTACGAGTTAATATTTCCAACGCGTGGATGTCTGTCTGCGTCCATTTAATGATTCCGAATGAATATGTCAGTACTGGTACAGCATGTGTATTTATTGCTGTGATCTTGTTTTTACCGTTTAGTTGCGTCTTGAGGATAGACTTTAGTCGTTTCTTGTATGTATCTATCAATTTTGCTTTCATAACTTTATGTTCAATTCTGGCAGCTTGTGAGAATCCTAAATATTTGTATACATCGTTATCGTCCATTATTCCAATCCTATTTCCATCATCTAGCTGGAACTCTTCTGCTTGTGTAACCTTACCCTTTTCGATATGTAGCGTCTTACATTTGTCTACTCCAAACTCCATGCAGATATCTTGACTAAATTCTAATGTTGTATTGACTAGATACTATTATACTATATGATGATGATTATGATGACAATGATGAACAATATTCAATACTATTATTATTATTATTATTATTATTATTATTATTATTATTATTATTATTATTATTATTATTATTATAATATGTTAACAATATGATTGTGACTTGCATTCGAGTTATGTTGTGTGCAATAAGATTGTTGTATTATTATACATAGGTAAGGATAGAGGCGCCTTGGTAGATTTTCACATTTCTTTTTTCCAATAAATTTGATAATACTAACGCACATCAACAGATCACAAACAAATTGTTTTAGCAAAATATAGGTACTCTATAGGTAAAAACATAAACTGAATGTTTGAACGTACATGCATAATCCTTACATTTTGTAGAGGCTCATTTTTATATTATTTGAGGATTCTTGTTATTGTTTAATAACCTGATGACGGAAATTGTTTATTATTTCTAATTCGTTGTTTAAATTGTATACCACTATTAAATAGTATTTTATCCACTAAATGTTTTTGAATGTAAGTCTCATAATATTTCATAAAAAGAATCACGATACGAGAGAAATTAAAATAAAGGGAGCGAAGCTTACCGCTATTGTACAACGTTCTCACTTTTAATTCTCCATTTGGTGGAGGTGCCGGGTAAAACATTGTTTTCTTTTCAATGGGACTTACCTCACCCCCATCGGCATCACCGTCAGGGTGACCAGGTCATTCTGTATCAGCGTTGTTGGTTGAAGGGCAATGTAATATAAAAAAGAGTCTGTCGGAGATCATGTTTATTGTTACTGACACTTAACACGCGTACAGGCAGACCGACGGATTTAAAAGTCATGTATTTTACGATGTTTCGATCCTAAATGTGGGAGATATTTGCAAATCATAACAAAGAAATAAGACTGTGCTATAAGTGATCATTGTTTTGGTAGAGGTAACTGCAGATGTATTATCAGCGCTTGCAGCTGCACGTGTAGAACATGAATTGACATTGACTGGTAATTAAACTCACTCAAGAGTGTAGGCCTATGAGTATGATGAGCCTTGTAACAATGGGGAGTCGAAACCTCATATTCGTATGAGTAAAATCATCTTAAAGATATTTTTTTAAATTATATTTTTATAATTTTTCCCTCCCTTTCTTTTTTCTTTCTTTCTTTCTTTCTTTCTTTCTTTCTTTCTTTCTTTCTTTCTTTCTATCTATTTTTTCTTCATTTTCATCATATTTGATTCGTTAATTAATTTCACAAAATATACAATTTTAATTTTTTTACGAAAATTATTGTGTTATGTATATTGTTGTTATAATATTACCATTTCAAACTTTATTTAACTATACTTCATTTTGGTGTTTTCATATATGCAATTAGTTTTATTTTCTTGTCCTCTTTTGTAAATCAGTTTTTACAAATTAGACGTTAAATAAATAAAAAGCTGTCAAAGAGGGCAACACATCGTTCAGTAGCTCACAAAGACGACGAGGTCAATCGCATCCCACCTCGCAGACTCAACTCAACCACAGAAAATATAAAGTTCATTAAAACTTTGTTGAGCACTCTTCAAGAATCAGAGTTTGCTCCCTCTCTCTCACTCTCTTGTCCACCCATTCATAAACTTGTAATTGCTTCTGCTTCTGCTGTCAGAACAACGCGTTCCTATACTGACTGGACAGTAGACACCAACAAATTGTCCAGGTTTGATTTAGGTGTAAATCTGATCACCTTTTATCATAGTTACTAATTTTGTACTTCTTCATAGAAATTAAAAAACAACTCATTTTTTCATCCACATTATAAATTAGTATTTACTTTTGTTTCTATTAAATAATATCTTACTGATTATATAAATTATTATAAATTATATTTATTACAAAGAAGACCGAAACAGCTTGAATGTGTGCGTACAATTTTAGCTCGAATTGTCTTAACCAGAAAATATGTTTTACTTATACTTAGACTTAATATAGCTCGAACCCATTATTTAAATAATACACTTCTCGATAGAAGGCCTAATTTATTTGCGTTTTTTTAACTATGTTGACAGAGATTTTATTTGCAAAGATACCAATTGTATACTTACAATAAGAAAAATATTAATGGCGTTTCCAATGGCAAGTGGCTTGGTGAGGCCATGAGAATTCACCATAAATGACGGTTCGCATGCTTTTAAATTCGTATATGCCTTGGCCGATCCACCATATCGTAATTTATCGGCTACTTCGTCCCTTCTCTAACGTTTTTAAGTGCTGGTTGACAACAATGACACATTGACAGAAGCCATTGTATACTCCTTTAAACACTTTTAAACGATTCTTTTTTGCACTAGGTTATAATTATCTCCCCTTGGTGTTATAAGTAATTTTATCACTTATATCGATTACAATCAACACTGGTCTTCTGCTGGTGCAAAACATTACACCTATCACGCGACTAGCAAGCTGATTATATATTACAATATGTTCGGTCTTGTTACAAATAATTATCAACTATCAAGATGTCGCTTTATATTTGTCGAGTAGGCTCTAATTGGCATAGCGGCATGAACACGCTCATCCTCTTGGTAATTATGATGAAGCTATACTGATTATCGCTCTAATCACTGATAGATACGGTGTAGTGCTAGCATGCACGCGTCTCTCTAGCGCGGTAAGTCGTCGGTTCGATACCGGCCACAGACAGCTCTGAATAAGTCTGTCTGTCTGTCTGTCTGTCTGTCTGTCTGTCTGTCTGTCTGTCTGTCTGTCTGTCTGTCTGTCTGTCTGTCTGTCTGATTACGTCACTGGTTGTCAGTTTCAGCAAAACAAAATTTGTCAAAAATAAGATGTACGTACTTATAATTAGCCCTTGGTCTAGCACGGGGCCGCATTGCAGGGCGGGCTGCAGCTGCGTCGGGGGCTTAATCAATCACTAGGGGGTGTCACTCGGCCTATGTGAAACATGTCAACTCCACGTCGAGTGGGTGGGGTGTGGGGGTGGGGGTGGCGGGGGTGGGGGGTTCAACAGGTAGGGGGAGGGGAGGAGGACAACTCTTCACACTGCGATACGACGGTATTTTGTGCACGTTTTTGCGTGGGAAGGGAGAGAGGGTAAGCAGCCCTGTTAGCGCGTGTTTTTACTTGACAAGAATTCATCGGTCGCATTTGCAGTGGGAAAACAGGTCTGGAATTATTCCCTTCCTCCCCTTGCTGTATTTTACATTTCTAATGAAACAATATGAACATTGGATAATGTTGAAGTGACAAGGACGAAGGATCCGCGACTTTCTCCCTAGGGAGCCTCGTTGTGCAATAGTTGTTACAGTGACTCGTCCATTCTCACCCACATCATATTCAAAATACAGATTCACAACTCATATCCCGAGCTTTTTGTTGTAAAATGTGAAATTATGTAGAGTGTTGATTCATCCAATTCCTGATTGCCATAATAGTAGAAAATTAATTACCAAAATAATAAATAATTGTATCGTTAGATAGCTTGCTCGCTGAAACTACAAGAAAATGTATTTTTTTCTCTAAAGTGTATGAAAGTATGTAATTAGGAATTAGTTTGTTTGTAATGAAGTTTTAGTGAGACTATAGAGTGCAATTTATAACCAGGCGTGCATAATATTTGTGAAATGTCAAAGAATTGTAATCAATGTCACTAGAAATAATTCTTCTGTTTTCTCTAAAATATATGGCTGTGTAGATATTTTCAAGCTTCTCAAACAATCGAAATCGTAACAGCCATTTATCCGAGAGTGCAAACAAACATTAAAATATATATATTTTTAAAGTCATAATAAAACTAAAGTGTCTCAAACGCTTATGATGATTGATTATTGACAAAATTACATTGACATTTTCCAGATCACCTTAAATTAATGTAAACCGAAATAGTTTTAAGAAACAAATTTCTTTAAAATGCTCCTTGAATATTGTTCTATAAAGCTGGAGCCTAAAGTGCCTTCCGTAAATTACCTTGGTTGAAATTTTCTATCGTAAGTTATTTGCTTTGGAACGTTGACATTAAACTTGAACGATAGGCAAGTGCAAATGTGTATAGCTGTTAGATTCTAATTGTTCGCAGATGAAAGCAACACTAACGCCGTTATCATTACAACAGCGCGGATAACAAAACAAAATGTAAATCATAAACATCACAATATTATTTACACCTAGCGAGTTATAGCAATTGCATTGTTCAGTCATATAAATATGTACAGGCTTATTACACTGCGCTTCCATTATTCATCGTAAGGTCCAAGGATTAGACATGGGTAGTATCATTAGCTCTACAGAATTAAATGCAAGTTTGAAAAATAAATTACTCTTTTCATTTATGACAATTCATTACTACATATCCCCAACGACCATCACAAAGCCATATGAGTTGCTGTGTCATTATATCTTCGAGTCACTATTGTAATGACTCTGCAAGAAGCTACTGAAATTAATCAACTACTTTGTGCTGGAAACATGCCTACCAATAACCAGCAGTAAAATAATCACAATTGACACCTAACTCATTAACTACTTGAGGCTTTGCACCCTGAACGGAAATAATTGGCCGGCCAGCAAATAAATACGTATAACAATGTGAATGAATAATTGATGACGATTATCTGATCCCTGGTGAACAGAGGGCCTCGTTATGTCGGGGCTACTTAGCTTCAAGTGGTTGAAGGTCACGGCACGGCGAGATGACCATTAGAACTAGACCGAGGGACTCAATGACTTATTTGCATTTATCCTATACGAAAATGAATATTTTAAAAAATACAGTGAGGGGGCTACATGATTTTTTGTAAACTATTTTCAAAACAATTGATGTTTATTATATTTCCCCATGTCCTCCGAGTGTACTTTGAATTATTGTTTTATTGTTATTGTACTATATTTAGTCAATTTGTAGAGTTCAAAGGGACCTTCAGCTATGATCTTATACTTATGTTATTTTATTACATTACTTTCACCCTCTGATAAGCCTTCGGGCTTAGTGGTATAAGGTATGGTTATGCTATGTAGGTAGGCCTACTCAATGTTTTGTTAATAATAAATAAAAAATTCCGTATGTTTGCGTATATACCCATTATAAACAAAACTAATGTCGTTAACCAAATAAATAAGTATTATTTGCAGCACTCAGTCGTATAACTGATTTCAGTGAGATACTTTAAGTTAAAGCGGACAGAGTCAACCCTGACGGCGCCGACGTCATCGACACGCGAATAATGGCCAACAAGCTAGGTCGGTGTACAAAACAACGACCAAGTGCTTGCACACTAATTATACCTGCAAGCGACACCAGAATCAACAAAACTAGTTTAGGACAAATATACAGTTGAGTATTTTATGCTTCGTTGCTACGATGACTCGATTCCAAACAATTAGCTAAAACAATTGCTGGATTTAAGTCCAAGTTTTAACTTTTTCCCTGAAGCAGGAGTCGAACCCGGGACCATCTGCATTGAAAGCCACGACTCTAATTAAGAATAATTTTATTGTACACGATCATGAGAATGGTTTGTCTATGTTGTACATTGTTTCCGCACTATTTCATCCTGCATGCAGTGCAGGGCTATAGCTGCAGTCACCCCTCTGTCCGCATGCAGTCTACCTGTCACTCAAACCCACGAACATAAGCCCCAATCCCTCCCCGATGATACAACGACATTGACAGTTTTAATTCGCCTGTCAGTTAAATTGTTTTTTTTTGCTGTCGTGGGCGTTGTAGGTTTTCTTCCCTTGACTAAACTGTGGTTTTTGTTGTTGTTGTTGTTGTTTTGTGGTTGTTGTTTTTGTCTTCTGGCACTATCTAAAACATCATCGTCTACAGCTACGTCCAACTCCAACTGAACGTTAGGTAGCAAGGAAGATATGACATCTTCGTCTTCTTCTACGCTGCCACCATTCTTCTAGTTTCCGTTCCTCACAGCAACCTGACACCGTAGTCAGGGTCTGGCCCTGTTTTTCTACCTCCAAATTCAAATTCCGTCATTCTTCATATTTTGGTCAACCTTGCACTTAACATTGTCTTGACCTGTCCAATCCACTTCACCACTCCTATTTGTTTCCTGGGGGATACTCCCCATTCGTCATTCGGTTCCTGTTGATCTTACCAAATACGATTCTCATAAACTTTAAAACTATCCAGCTGCATATATGTAGAAACAAAGAAGCACCTTACATTCGCTACAAATTCTTTTATTTACCAAACGCTACATATTGCAATTTACAATTTCCAATTTCTCGTATGTATTTATCACGCAGATCATTGTTATATTCTTTGCAAAACATTGCTGGATCTCCGTAAAATGAAATCCAAACAGCACACGCATCCAATCCCCTTACACATGCGTGTCGGTAGTCTAGGATTAGCCATGATAACTATAATCAGTTCACGGGGGTGGGGAAGGGGGTGAGCTTCTCCTTCGATGCACCCTTCACCTGATCCGGGATTCTGACATTTTGATTTCTTCAAGTTGAGCCCAAGTTGGCACGCTCTGTCATTTCCTGTCCAGCCAATCATCTTATCAGTTGTTTTGATTTGCGGCTGGTTCCGCCTGGCTCCGCTAGAGTCGCACGCACGCGCACTAGGCACGACACGGCTATGGGAACCCCCAATTAACCCTAATCATGGGCAAGCATCTATTAGCGGGTGCCACCCACCCCCACCCCCACCCCGTTCTCGCATGCTAGATAACTAGCTAACTTTCAAGTAATCACAAGGAATCGATTCGAAAAGTGGTTCTACCCTCTTAACCGACGTTTTGATTGTTGATCAGCTGCCTATCATTGCATGACTGTCTTCCTTATCTATGACAGCTGTCAATCATTGCATAACTGTCTTCCTTATCTATGACAGCTGTCAAACATTGCATAACTGTCTTCCTTATCTTTAGCTCCTATTTGTTTCCTAGTATCCCTAATCGTTATTCGGCTCGGTTACCTGAATGAACGTCTTCCTTATCTTTGGCAACTTGCAATCATTGCATGACTGTCTTCCTTATCTTTGACAGCTGTCAATCATTGCACAACTGTCTTCCATATCTTTAACAACAGTCAATCATTGCATAAATGTCTTCCTTATATTTTACCTTTTATCTTTAACTCTTATTTGTTTCCTAGTATCCCTATCGGTTATCTGTAATGACCGTCTTCCTTATCTTTGGTAACTTTAAATCATTTCTTGACAGTCTCCCTTATCTATGACAGCTGTCAATCATTGCATAACTGTCTACCTGATCTTTAACAACAAATAAATTGTATTTAGAGTCTACCCACTCAGTCACACAACTGATTTTCAGTCAATCATTGCATGACTGTCTACCAATCTTCGACAATAATTATAAATCATTGACTATCGTTCTTAACGCTGCCAACTCATGCTAATCATAAGCAATTTTCGATATTTGGCTATCGTTTTCACCATTGCCAGGTCAATAGTCATGTGGGCATATTCCTCCTCTTAGTTAAATAAAAGTCAAATGGTCCAGACAGGATTTAAATCCTGGTTTAATTTTGGAAAGCATATTGAACTTTAATCTATGCTCACATGAAAATAAGTAAATGGTATAATGGAACTCGTACTTTGGAACCTACCCAAAACGGAGTCTCATAATATATGGTATAATATTTTCACTATGGTATTCCTTCTTATGAGTGGGTGGATTATTTTACTACCGTCTTCTTCAGTGTATATCCAATCTACGGTCACATTCCAGTCTCCAAGTCTCTGAAAAAGCATGGAAAAAAGGACTTTACACTGTAGAACTAACAACTTTGAAATGTTATCATTATTATTATCATCAGTTTGAAAAAAGCTTCAGCAGTTCTATTGGCAAGGGCATGCAGAGGAAATTTTTACCGCTAAAAACCGTAAATTATAAATTATTTTCAACTCCAATTCACCGCTTTTGGGTTTAATAAAAACAAAAATTGACATATACGCAATGGTTTAAAATTTTAAACTTATGCCTACAATATACAATAATTGGACAAAATCGATCCTAATTTTGGAGTGTCGCCATTTTACACAATTTTAAGGAAAAATTATATAAGTTGATGACTCATACCTAGAAAAATAATCGGATCATTATTTCTAAATTTATGATACAAAAAAGAGACTTACAAACGGAAGGTCATGAAGATAGAACAAAATAATATAACACAATGACAACACTAGTGATTACATTGTGATTTAAGCACTAGCCCATTTTATCAGAATCATAATTTTTGTTATAAATAAATAAAATAAATAAATTGTATTTAGAGTCTACCCACTCAGTTATATAACTGATTTTCAGTGGGGGACAGTAAATCAAAGTGACCAAGCCAACCCTGTAGGCCCCGACGCAATCGACGAGTGAGCGATAACCAACCAAAGATCGAGATTTTTTAATATAGCAATCAGTGGTATGGACAGTGCGAACACTCGCGGATCAACGCCAGAATCAACAAGGAATCAACAACTCTGAATTTATTATGTGCTTCGTTGCTGGGACGGCTCCAAGGTCACCGTTTACAAACTCCTAAGACAAGAACTGATGGACTGAAGTCCAAATTAGAAGTTAAAAAACTTCTGACTTTGACGGGAATCGAACCCTGGACCTTCTGCATCGCAAGCATATACGCTAACCACAAGACCAACGAGCCACAAATATAATAACATATAACATATAATTCCACGTTTTCCAACGGGTGGGAAGGTTGCAACTCAATTTGATGGTGTATTATCAATTTCACGTTAAAATAAAACCTATGCTGATTTTTATTATCGTCACGCTTACCCTCGTCGTGTGCCGGGTTGAGAGCGATTGTGGTTGCCCCCCAGACCGGAGGGAAGTGGGTCACGTCCACGAGGTCATCTCTCTCAATCAACCCCCGGGGTGGGGGTAGGTGGAGGAGGAGGGGGGTTAATCAACTGTGCTAATTGCAGCTCCGCGTCCAAGACCGGGGAACAATCCAGCTGGCACGGCTCACCGGTAGCGCGCTGCCTGCGACGAGACCAATCATGAATTCAATTTGACTTTTACGATGATTTATTAGTGCACTCTCGGAGTATCCTTATTCGTATTCTGAATGCACTTGATACGCCCAAATGACAATATACATAGATTAGATACCGATCATGATCAAGAATACTGCATCCCTTGAAGAATATGTTTATATAACGTCAATGAATTCTATAAATAAACTTATTGATTTGGTTAGTCGGGAAACACCCCCGTAGGTGGATTTGATTATATTAAAACAATCATGATATTAAAATATCCAACCCGACCGAGCAAATTAGATGTTAGAGATTAGATTAGTTGTGGGAGACCGGGGTTCAAATCCCCGTTTGGTTAGACTTTGTAATAATTCATAAATTTTTAATGAATTGTATTATTATTGTTATTTTGATTATTATTTATTTTCCACTTATAGGCTTAGTAGGAAAGTTGACAGAAAAGGGCAGATGCCCAAGCACAAGGTGTCCGCCAGCCTCTACACAACAAACTGTGAGAATAAACAAGCACTTATAAAACATAGAACATAGAAACATAAAAGAGACAAACATAGAAGAGACAAATTAACAAAACAATAACAATTTAATGTATTCATAATATATTAACATGTTAATTAACAATATTAAATGTTTTCTATCTCAAACTATGCTGTACACTCTCGACCAAAAGTAAATCAAGGGCTGGGAAGTAGATACAACTAGACCCCTTGAATAACTTGTCAATGGTGTGTACACTGTATACATAACATACAAATTATTACCACTTGGACACAGACCAAAAAACGTCTAAGGTTTAGCAATATTGAAAAAATCTGTTTAAATACAATTGATGTTATATTAATTGAATACATCTACAAGGCTGTGTTGGCCACAATGGTGGTTCCACGTAAATACCATATTTCTCTCTCTCTCACGTGAAGACACCGCGAGGCGGTAGGTTCGGGTCGCGGGCGACGAGGCCCCTCTAGCCGGGAAGTCGAACTCCTCCGGCCGGTCAACATCAACAGGTGCCTCCTAGATGAGAGTGAAGAGCTTCATCAAGACTTGTAGCATCTTCGTTGAAACACAGTAGTTCTCGTGCCTTGTGTGGACTGCTTTCCTCAAGTCTCAAGTTCTAACAAAAAATCTAACATTATCGCCGGCGACACTGCGGCTATCTTTGCGTCCGCAACTTACCGACGCAATCATTCTTTGAGCATGAGAGGGTATAGCAACAATATCATAATCATCGGTACTGCTATACTTTGCTTCAGTTACAATACTGAAGGCTTCAGTATTGTATGATAGTTGGTACAATCCAGGAATTAAACAATAGTTCCATCGGGGGCACACAGTGTTGGCTCTTAAGCGCGCGGCTCTGATTCGGGAGGTCCTGGGTTCAAATCCCGTCGAGACCGGCAATCCATACTGATGGTTTTTTCCGAGGTTTTCCTCAGTATTATGGAATGCAAGGATGAGTCTCTTAAAAGCCTCGGACCCCTTCACAAAATGTCCTATCCGCAACATGCCTATAGCTAGACACCCGAAAAGGGGCATAAATTGCACCCTGGACAGGCTTCCCACAAAAATTACAAAAATTATTTATTTCCGGGCGGACGTCTGAATCCCTAGACCACCAACCAAATGTTTATATTTTAAGGCTGTTGGACGAGCTTCTGCCGAATAAGCAGCCGGTCTAACATGATAGATTTTTAGAGATTAGATTAATGAAGGAGACCTGGTTCAAATCCCCGTTTGGTTAGACTTTGTAATAATTCATAAATTTTTAATGAATTGTATTATTACTAGGAAAACGCTTAAGTCCCGCCGCGTTGTTGGATGAGCGTAATTGGTGCATTGAGCTGCCATGGTGTTATGCGAATTTTCTGTTGTTCTGTGGCAAAATCATAACTAAGTAGTATTTTTTTAAATTAAATTAAATTAAATTAAAAATTGACTTTATTTTTTATCTTTTTTAATTAATCGTTATTGTTAAAAAAATCGTAAAATTGCGATTTTTAAGAAATAATTTCTCGATTGCGCTCAATTTAATACTAATATATAAATTTATAAAATTAAGGTTCTGCGAAAAAATCATTACAATAGAATAAATACTTTATGTAGGTGTTATCACACACATAACAAAACTTGTAGAAATACAGCCAAACCTTACACACTCAAAAGGAATGAGATCTAAAAAAAGGGCCAAGCTCATCTACCCTTCCACATAAACGTACAGTGTCCCATAACAGGCATCCTCGAAAAGCTTGCAAAATAGAATTTGCGATTTTTAATTTAACGTAATAGTTTATCCAAGTTCTTTTTTCTAATTAATTTAAACGTAATAACATGCAAAGTCTATTTTGCCAAGCTTTTCGACGATGCTTTTATGGGACACTGTACGTTTATGTGGAAGGGTAGATGAGCGTGGCCCATGTTTTAGATCTCATTCCTTTTGAGTGTGTAAGGTTTGGCTGATTTTCTACAAGTTTTTGTTATGTGTGTGATCTCATTACTTTTTCAAGTTCCATTACAAAATTATTTGCTAAAATATAATATTTTTATCAAAGTTGATTTAAATTCTATGGTATTAGCAGTAACATATAGGATGTAAAATATCTAGACCCGGATTCATGTACATCCTGGGTATAGGTGGTATAACCATGGTATAACGACGGTATAAGACTGGACCCCAATTCTTGAGTTCGTGGGAGATGAGTTGAAAACGCAATTTGAAAACGAAGTCGTTTTCGTTTTCGAAGGAATTGGTATTCTTGAACGGTATCGTGGAAAACGTCAGGGTTGTGAGTGAAAGCATTGATATTAAACCCCTATAGTAGGCTAGATTAGCAGTCTCCTATACCTCCGCACAGGCGCGAGCGTAGCAAATTGAAGACTCAACCGGCCCATTTCAAGATGGCGATTTGGTGTTTTAATTTATGCTTTTTTAATGCAATAAAGTATTTTACTGGATTGTTTGATATGGTTTTAGCTTGTGCAGCATGGTATTAACAAAAGAAACAATACGAAGTGATTGTATAAGGGAATTTAGTAAACATTTGGTGTTAAAGGCTAGTATGCTTACCTGTCAACCTGGCGGCAATCTTGAGAACTATTTGGCCACAAATCGCTCCCATTTGATTAACATGTAAACTGTCATTTTAAGATGGCTTCTAATTGTACCGGAAGGGGACCACCGACTGCTGGTCTAGCCAATTATATAGGATGTCTATGGTTGAAAGAGTATCACGAAATCCAAACACTTTAAAAAAGATTTGCGTATAGCAAAGAGCTCGAAAAAAGTTCTATATTTATTCTAGATGGCAGTGCCTTCATAAACGCGGGCCAATCGAAAGACAAGTTGTATGAAATGATTTGATTGTTGCAATTATGTAAACAAACAGTTGAGCAAGTTCATATCAGTCCAATGTTGTGCTGGCATAGGGTTGGCTAGGCTTGTCAAACATGTAATGTAAGTATGAATTTTACTAGTCCTATAGCCAAATGGAACTATAGACCTACACTTTTGCATTATAAATAATTTTCCACATCTGGGCCTAGGCCAGGGACGGTTTCTGATTTGTTTTATGAGAGTATAATGACACCTTTTCTCGTTCCACACAAAGAAGAAAAATTTTAAATTCCATTTGTTTACGTATCGCACTTTCCCGCCTAACTCTGCTTATACCGTCAACAAGTGTCAAGTAACTATGGTTACTTGTTGATTGTATGCCAAGTGTTTAAGGCTTATTTTAAAAACCTTTATTTGGAAGCCTTCCAACAAACTTTTTCAACTTTTTTTTTCAAAAGAGACTATATTTCTATAACCTTAATGTCATGTAAAATATGAACATTGTAGTCCCACCCGTCTGGTCAGAATCGCGGCCGACGTATTAGATGTTAGCAGTAGTAGGCAGTAGTAGGCGTAGCAGTAGCTAACATCCTTAAAGTGATTTTGAGCATGTTTCAAGCCATTTTTTCACCAAGAAGGAATAATCGTACCCCAATAAAATTTGGCATGTGTTGTCAGGTACCTAATCCCCTCGATTGTGATAGTTTTCAAGTTCACATCACGTTACATGACGGCTGGGTAACACCTCGAAATCACCCCAACTCTGTTTGGTGTATAAGGTGCTTGAGTGTGTAGCGCACCGCGGCTTGGCTGCGGCGCCCTAACGGGCACCTAGATAAGTCAAAGAATTGTTTAAAAAAAGAAAAAACCTGTAAAATTTCGATTTTTATGATAAATATTTTTTCAATTGCGCTCAAATTACACAAGAATATCTTAGTTCATAAAATAAAGGTTCTGTGCAAAAATCATTAAAATCGGATAAAGCATGTAGGTGTTATAAGTAGAAGAATTTTTTTAAATCTAATAATAATTTTTTAAAAATCGAAAAAAAATCGTAAAATTGCGATTTTCATGAGAAAAAATTTTTCCCATTGCGCTCAAAAACGTGGCAGTTCTAAGTTCAGAGATTCGAAGGCCTCCATAAATTTCATCGCAATCGGAGTATCGGTTTAGCTGGAATCGTGTGGACAAACAGACAAAAATACGAAAGAAAGAAAGAAAAAAAAGAAAAAAAAAAACAGTCGGATTCTTTCTCCAGTGTAGTAGAATGGAATCTTCGCTTCGCTCGCTACGCTCGCTACGCTCATCCAATTATTATTATGTATTATTATTTATTTTCCACTAAAAGGCTTAGTAGGAAAGTTTGGCAGAAAACGGCAGTATGCCCCAAGTACAAGGTGTCTGCCAGCCTCTACACAACAAATTGTGATAATAAACAAGCACTTATAAAACATAGAACATAGAAACATAAAAGAGACAAACCTAGAAGAGACAAATTAACAAAACTATCACAATTTAATGAATTCATAATATATTAACATGTTAATTAACAATATTAAATGTTTTCTATCTCAAACTATGCTGTACACTCTCGACCAAAAGTAAATCAAGGGCTGGGAAGTAGATACAAAGACCCCTTGAATAACTTGTCAATGGTGTGTACACTGTATACATAACATACAAATTATTGCCACTTGGACACAGACCAAAAAACGTCTAAGGTTTAGCAATATTGAAAAAATTATGTTTAAATACAATTGATGTTATATTAATTGAATACATCTACAAGACTGTGTTGGCTACATTGGTGGCTCCACCTATCTTTCTCTCTCTCACGTGAAGACACCGCGAGGCGGTAGGTTCGGGTCCCGGGCGACGAGGCACCTCTAGCCGCGAAGTCGAACTCCTCCGGCCGGTCAACATCAACAGGTGCCTCCTAGATGCGAGTGAAGAGCTTCATCAAGACTTGTAGCATCTTCGTTGAAACACAGTAGTTCTCGTGCCTTGTGTGGACTGCTTTCCTCAAGTCTCAAGTTCTAACTAACATTATCGCCGGCGACATTGCGGCTATCTTTGCGTCCGCAACTTACCGACGCAATAATCTTTGAATATGAGAGGGTAGCAACAATATCATTATCATCGTCGGTGTTTCTATATTCTTGGTTTCAGTATTGTATGATATTTGATACAATCCAGGAATTAAAAAATCCAACTGCATCGGGGGCTGAACCCGGGTCTGCCACTTACCGGGGGACGTGGACGTCTGAATCCCTAGACCGCCAACCCGTCAACCTCCTTCAAATGTTTATATTTTAAGAATTGTTGGATGAGCTTCTGCATTCGTCACACATTCAACAGAACTCGAGCTCTTGGCGCGTGTTATTTACATTTCCTCAGTTTACATAACAATTACGAAAAATGTTTTAATGTTGTAACATAGTTCAATCCACGTTGAAGTTTGCTGATAATTTTCAACGGTCTAACATGTAAACTAAAATATAAATTATTTCGGATTCTATAAAATGAGATTTTCGTGTTTGAATGTGTGGTTGTCGCGATCAGAACACATTTTAAAATAATTGCTTAGATTGTCTAGTAACTTATACCTAAAAATGCTACCAAAGAGGATTTAATGTAGTAATTTCCAAAGCTTGTGAAAGAGACAATACCAATGTTTAAAATTTTAAAATGTTTCCTGATTGCGCAAGGTGCATAATATCCTTTAACAACCTACCAAAGTCACATATTTTTTTGGGGTGAAAATTGGAGGTCAATACGGGATCCAGAGTGTACATAGAAATTCGCTATCGATTTTTAAATGGTCATTATTAATGCTAGCATTGATACAAGTTGGTTGAAGCTCATCCAACAGCCTTCGTCCAACTTTGTAAAACACATTTTAACATAATAATTCAGTAAATAAAATAAAATAAAAGTGTTTTTTTATAAGTAATAGATCTGAGTTTATTTAATATTTACGCGATAGTTGATTCACAAGTCGAATTAATTCAAACCACTAATTCATAAACATTTTCATTTAGATTTTTGTCCGAGGGAAATCTTAGAAACACCTTAGTCGTGGTTGCTGGTTGTTGAAATAACGCTGATCGTTTTTGGTAAATGTAACTAACTTTTGGTGTATAACAGATTATAGGAATTGTGGTATGCCATGATATTGACCAAAACGTATGTTTTTTTCTTTTGCGTCTCCATTAGGAAGCATGTCATCTTAAATTCGGCAAAATTGTTATGGTGTTTACAAGTGAAAAGCGTCCAATTAGCACATGGAAGTTAAACATAATAATATAATATATTGAGAAATGTAGAATATTTAAAATATAGTAATTTTATCGATGAATCTCATACATAATATGCACTTTTCAAGCCGCTCGCTTATAACGTAATTTTAACTATAAATAAAGCTACACAACGAGAGACATTTCGCCTATCGACGATCTACACTTATTTGTATGAAGTTGTGTGTGAGTTCGACGTTTCGGGACCGCTGTGGGCTCAGTCATAGGGACGACTGATTGACGAAAATGCTTTAATTAGTTGCCGTGTTTGAATCCATTGAAAGTCCTTGACTATAGAATCAAGGCAAGGTCCACTGAATCTCCAAGCGGGTGGGGACCTTGGAATAAAGTTTGAACGCGTTGGTTCTCTTTAGTTGGCGGTGACACTTAAACCATAGTGCAAAACAAAACCGTGTTGTTGACATTTTGTGAACAGTAACATGACGTTAACCTATTTACATTTCACTTTGTAATCCACAATCAAAACCATGAGAAATTCAGTCACCCTGCAAGATCTTGACTCCGACGATGACTTGTATTCTGGATACAACGACTTCAGTCCTGCCCTGGCCACGGCTGACATTCGCGAGCACGGGCTCGGGATTCTATGCCCTAGTGCAGAAGGTGAGCATATTTGACTTATTGACCTATTTAATAGTCTTAAGGAATGAGTCAGTGATATGTATAACCCTTGTGGATCAGCCGCTTCCTTCATTTTTAACATAACTTTACTTGGTTGGTCTAGGCTATTACAAATTTTGGAATCAAGGCCCTTTGGGTTGAAGAGTGTAGCCTAGGCTAAACGCTTATGCTGAATAGGTCGAAAACAGAGCCTATGTTGTAGGACTACCATAGAAAGAAACTATGAACACATATTTGGAACTTTTGCCTTTGTAACGGGTCAAAAAACTACAACACAAGTCTTCTTTCCAGAGGTCGTACTTCTTGTTTTCATTCTGGCAAGCAAATGCGATAGAATGGTTCTTGACCAATTGGAGTGCTAGGGCCAAGCGAGTTAATAACGTCGCAAAGAAATTGTTTAGATCACGTTTGTGTGATTTGGCCAACACACATGAATTATATATCATTCTAGGCCTATAGACCTAGGCATTGCTTAATTTCATACATTGGTACACAGGTTCGAGACTATCTACACCTTTACCCTTGAACTTGCGAAGGGCTTCGTTGACCCCTCATTCACAGTTGACCAACAGAAGGGAATCGTCCCCGGGATATAGGAGATTCTCGGAACCTCGCTGGGTGGGGACTCCCACGGGAACAGTCTCCGGATCGGGAGCGTCGACACCTTGGTCGGCAGTGACTCCGCGACCCAGGTCAGACTGGGCGAGGAGGACGGGCACGGCTTCCAGGTTGACGACGAGCACCCCTTGTCCCAGTACAAGGTCGGGGACGGCTCAAGGTTACCGGCCAGGAACACCCTTCACTTCGTTCCAAGACACACCTCGACCCCTAAGCGTGATAAGAGCAGCGTACTACGTCCCCGGCACCCGAGCATCGACCACGTCCTCTGGTTGTAGGTAATGACAAATGATAAACTCCAGTTTTCTTTTGATGAAGTTAGTAGGCCTGCATAACATTCTGTGCATACCATAATGAAATAGTGTAATAAAAGTAGGCCTAGGCCTAGGCCCTACGCAAAACGGCGTCCTAAGTTTAACCGTAGCAGTCACCAAACTAACATTAAGGAAACCTGTTTTAAACGATAAAGTTAGGTGATCTCGAGTAATTGCTACTGTAAGCCGTTTATTTTAAACTAAATCTACAAAAAAATACCATGAAAGTAGGCATATTTTGTTACCCATTGACTTATAGACCTCATATTATAAAAGTAGGTAAAAAGTAGGACTATGCCCACAGATAAAGTGCAAAACAGTTGTATTGGTATTTTAATAGTACAATATTGTGACATATGAATGCTATGCCAGCGTCATTAACTAGTCAAAATAGGAAGGTGATCATTTTAGAACTAGGTGTATAGGTGATTGAGTCAAAGCAATAATTTGTAGATAAGAAGTCACAACATGTTTTTTATTTATTTATTTATTTATTTATTTATTTATTTATTTAAATATTTATTGATTTATTTATTTAACGTCTATCCTATTCAGTTATAAATACTGATTTACAAAGGAGGACAACTAAATAAATCTTATTACATAGATGCACACACAACAATGAACTACATTTAAGTTAACATTTGAAATAGTTATATTACAACAATGCATTAAAAACTCAACAAATTTGATAACAAATAAAAGGGATATTCAGTGCAATTTATGAATGAATCGAATATATATAAAAAAAAAATTCTGGATTGTAAATACAAATTCTAAAATTACATTTTTTCAGAACTGCCGATGCACAAATTCGTTTGGTATCAAATCCACGTAGTCCGGCCCTTTTGAAACAGAAAGTGAAATCTCCACTTGAAGAGATGAAGTTTCTAGAGATGGAATTATCCCAACTTTTTTTGGAGTGTCGTCAGGCATTGAACTCACAGGCTGCGTTGGTTATAGCCAAGAACGCCCAGGACAAGGAGCGAAGACTCTATCACATCTACGCGAGTGAGGACCACACGTTTCCATACGACACGAGTCTCACGTTTGCCGTCATCATGAATCTAGCCAATCATTACGAAGCAAATGGGATGTACAAAGAAGCACTGAACACCTATCAGATCATCAACAAGGCTAAGAGTGGTGTATTCGTCCAGTCCTTCCGTGTCAAGATCAACATGGGAAACCTATACGTAAAGCTCTGCCAATATCCGCTGGCTGTGAAGACTTACAGCATGGCACTTGACCATGTGCCTCGTGAGTTCGGTTCCATTAGGGTCAAAATACTGCACAATCTAGGTGTGGTTTTCTTCAAAACCAACCAATACACCGATGCCATCAATGCCTTTAGATCTATAATGGAAGAGAAGCCTAATTTCGTTGAGGGTTTAAATCTAATGGCATGTCTATACGCATTGAACTGCGAGGACGATATGAAGACTTGTTTCGAAGTGATACTTGCAACCCCGCTTAAAATCACTAGCGATGAAAGCCGCAACACTTGGGATATGAAACGAGACGTCGATGCCAAGTGTCTCAAGGACGTGTTAAAATACGATAACCTCAGTAAGCTGGAACGGAAATTAAAAATGGAGGCCGATAAAATTATATTATTGTCGGCAAAAGTCGTGGCAATCTCAATTTGTGACACGATATTCGATGGATATGATTGGTGCATCGAAAAGATGAAGACGACACAGTTCGAATACTTGGTTGGTGAAATCCAGATCACGAAGGCGACTAAGCTGATGAACGAGGGTAAACTTGCCCCGGCGATCTCGTTGCTCGTGGACCTGCATCATGGAAGGGACGAGGTGGCGAGTACCGCAGCGACAAACCTCGCCTTCATATACCTGACGCAGCAGGATCTGGACGAGGCTGAGAAGTATTGCGCGATAGCCTGCACGGCAGATTGCTACAACTCCGCTGCACTGGTCAACTCCGGTTGTTGTTTCCTCGCGAGGGGGCTATATCACCTCGCCAAGACAAAGTTCGCCTTTGCGGTGGAGAATGACGCAACGTGTTTCGAAGCCTTGTACGATCTGGGATTGGCCAACAAGAAGATGGGGCTCTACGTCGAGGCTATTTGTTGCTTCACAAAGCTGCATGCAATGTTCATGGAAGATACGCAGGTCCTGTACCAACTGGCTTCGATTTACGAACTGACGGAAGACATAGACAACGCAATGTCACGGTACCAACAGATTCTCTGTTTCGAACCGAAAAATGCTCTAATTTTGAAGAAAGTTGGTAAATTGTTTGACGAAACTGGTGACGTTACCCAGGCGTATCAATATTATTTAGATTCTTACCGTCTGCTGCCATCACAAGTAGACGTTCTCATCTGGCTCGGTATATACAACCTCAACATGGGGTCTAACGAAGACCAGGCTATTAAGTATATCGACCTTGCAATTCAATGCCAACCTCATGAAGTTAAATGGTATCTTATGGTCGGTTCATGTCACGAGCGCTCGGGCAATTTAAGAAAAGCCAAAGAATATTATGAAGAAATACACGATAAGTTTCCTTATAACACTGAATGTCTAAAACTCCTTGTTAAAGTGTGTATGCATATGAACCCCCAGAAAGCAAAAGAGTACGCGCTTGGCCTCAAGAAATTGGAGAAGAAAATGTTGTGTGGATCTGAAAGACCAAGTACGTCTTCTTCGACAAGATCGGATGCTTTGCAAAGTTCTCTAGATATTTCGCCAACATGTCTTGCACATACAGACTGTGGACTAAACTATCCTTTCAATGAATGCATTCATGACTCTGTTAATTGCATCTCATCAAACTTGTGCAGGGATGGATATTATTCATTCGAAAAGAGCAATCAACCTTCAGAAGGACTTAAAGTTGGCGAGCTATTCGTCACTCCAAGAAACATAGTGGACTCGATGAATAAATGTCATCAAGCGGTTTCACCCAACGAATCATTTTGTACGTGTGACTATGACAATGAATGTGTTGCCAACTCTTCAAGCGATAGTTTTGGGGGATACGATTCGTATGCTATGAGATGGCATAATAAAAATGGAAGTTTTGATCCTAACCGTCACATTATTCCTAGAACAATGCCAGTTCATACATTTTTGTCATCAAGCACTCCAATTATTTTCAGTAAGAAATCTCAGCCGCAGGAGCGAGGCTATGTACAGAGCGTGGCTATTGACCCGACGAGTTCGTTAACAGAGCCTGGGAGTCGAGGCTTCGTTGATGTCACCCCTCGGATGTTGTTCACCAAGGTCACGGGAGATCTCGTTGCGCACGACCCGCTGCGCATACGTGAAGGGGAATCACAGGTAGTTGCGCCCGAGTCAGTGCGCATGAACAAGGGGGATTCACTGTGCGACCTCCGTCAAGGTCAACACTGGCCTTGTAGACCCACACCTCGCTCCGCAAGACTCTCATCGCGAGAACCTTTTGATGTGGGATTAAAGATGTTTGCTGATAGCAGTCTCGGGGCTGATCTGTTGCCAGACTAGATGTGAATAAAAGTTTGTTGGAATAAAAAAATATACTACATATACTTAGGTAACTATTCTGTTTGTATGAGCATAGCGAAAACATCAATTTGACGTACTGGAGATAAAATATCGAATGATGTTTTTGTTTATTTGTTCCCACGATTCTGGTCAAACGGAAACTCCTAGTTTTTTTTTAATTCTGATGATTTTTTTCAAAATCTCTTAACTGAGACCTATCACCAGTTTTAACGCAAGAACCGAAGATTCATTTCTCATGCAAATCGCACTTCTTCCATGTTTTGTTTGTTTTACCATAGACTTAAATCTTTCTTGTTTTACCAAACATACATTTCTTCACACCCTACATCACATGAATTCTCCGATACCATTACCTTTTTAGAGACTCTTTAAGATCTAAAATAGATTCTTACTGTTTATCGTTATGTGCCAGACCACCCGTCAGTTGTCAGGAAAGCGTATCACTCATATTCCATAACGTTGCCCCAATTTTTCTTGGGGGATGGAATAACAATTTAAAATAATAATCTACATTTTATTTTTAAAACTGCGCGACTTGTTTGATATTTTTCTTTGCTAAAAATCGCAATCTAAGTAATCCATGCTTCGTGGAATGTTGTGCATCCATGCTTTCCTAGACGAGGCAAGAGTCTTGACAGTTGCGTGTCGTGCGCAAACATGCGTGCTGCGGTATCAAGGAGGCTGTGACTCGAACAAGCGTGTGAGACATCCAGGTGGCGGTGCTAGCCATGTGAATCACACATGCACCCGAGCCTAGCTGTCACTCACATCGCATGTACAACAGAGACGGGGAGAGGTGAATAGGTTAGGGTGATTAGAGATGTTAGCAGAACTATATATTAGGGTTGTGCTTGTGTTTAGGGTGTTCGGAAATTGCTTCGTGTTGCTATTGTTGTGTTACGGGCAGTTTCGCGGGCGAGGGTCCAGTCGGAGACCTAGGAGAGCTGACCATGTGTCCAGTCAAGCATCTAGGAGAGCTGCGTATGATAATGACCTCTGTACAGACAGAGGGTGTTACACCTTGCTCTATATTTGATTTTTTTTTTTTTAAGTGGTGTGATTATCATATAGTTAAATTTGATTGTTATATGTTCTTTTCCCGAAGATCTTGTTGGGTGCTGTCATCTTCAAAGAGTAGTTCCAAACACTCTTGACCTGAAACAAATTTTTCATTTTCTCTACATTTTATAGTCTATACTACCCTAGAATTCGTCATGTGTTACGCACTCATCGATACTATAGTTTAAAATTTGTTTTATGTCTTAAAATACATTTTGTTATAGGATTTGTCCAAAGAGGTCTAGTCACTATAACTTGATTAACTAACGTTTTCGAACAAACTGGACTTGCACCACTTTACCGAAACACCACATAACATTGTGAGAATATAGTTGTGAAGGAATGTCCAAGAGCCAATTTTTATATAACTCGATTCCATAATTTGTCTTTTAGCACATGAAAAATAGATTAAAATTGTCCATTGTGGGTATTGAACCTGCAGTTTCCGTAATTAATGTGTGAAGCCCTAACATAACTCAAAACAAAGCTAATTCCATCGGTCAAGAAATGTATGTTGAAACATATTATAAAACTCATTTATCACAATCCACATCTGTGAATACGTAAGCTACAACAGTGAAAGATGGAATCACCCATGATTTGTCCTGGCACTTCTCTCACGCACAACCCATTCTCGCTGATAATACAGCTCGCCATTGATTCACGTGTTGATCGCCTAGTGTCACGCAAGCCTTTCTCAGGGCTAATGTATGTGAGGAAAGTACAGATGTCCTCACACTTGATAATAACCTAATCAGGGCGCCGATAATACCGTGCAATCAATCAACCAACTCCTGATGATGCATGTACGTCTCATAAATACAGACGTCGTCTTCGCGTCGTATTCTCAGTTCGTCCTATACCATTGGCAGGCTATAGGAAGGTCTCCGTTGGTTGTTTCAGTAATTACATTAACTGATTGAAAAGTAGGAGGCAGGTATGTTCATATTTTAACGTGGCATCAAATTTCTCAGACACTTTTAGTCTTTTCTGTTTCTGAGTCTATATAATTGTGTAAAACTGAATTACTAAGGCACCTATCAAAGCGCTTTTCCATTAATTGATTATAGAAAGTCAACAAAAAATAAATTAAATTATCTAGAATTTAGAATCTGTCAACATGGTCAAGACATCCAAATAGCAACGCATTTTCTGACTAATTTGTTATAAATATTGAAAATATGACATGATAGTTGCATACCGCATACAAATAGATTATTAATATGCCTATTTCAAATGGATTAGTATTCTATGAGTATTCTGCATCTTCCATTCAAAAGATCAAAGGATATCAATTTAATGAAAATCATTATAAAGTTTCATAATAGAGATGTTTCAAGTGTGATTCTTGAAGCAATTTTTCGACTCATCGATCATAAAACAACTATCAATTGATTATGTGTAGTTTAGTTTAATTGGATTAAGGGCGTGTCAACCATTAGGTCATAATGCTTTGATCATTTTTCGAACGAAATTTTTGATAATAATTGACTATTAAAAACCACAAGATATTTGCAAGGTAAAATATTTTTTTTAAATCAAGAGATGTATATTTTGCAATATATTTGCAAGGAAAAATAAAATATAAATAATCAAAATAGCACGAATGGCAACCCTTCTATTAAGGCTGCATGGTGCCGTCGGAATTGTATTCTGGTTCCAAAGAACGTATGTTTTTAATGCACATATCTAATAGAGCTGTTATCAGAGATGCTATTGCTCTAAAAAGATGAAGGGTTTGCCAAATGCACATTACAAAACAAGCAATCATCTTGTAAACAAAATCACAGTTTCAAACCTCTTTGTTAAATCCATCAAATGTTATTTACTGTGTTATAGTTTCTTGGTCTTGTCGTTTTAAAAATATTTATTTTATTTTTATAAACAGCAAACACAACTATACACACACAGTTTTTGAATGTATGCCTGTTGAAACCTCTGCATTCCCCCATCCCCAATCTGGATAGTGCCATGTACTCGGCAAACAAGTTGTATATTATACATATGTTTTCTTGTAAATCAACTTTATCAAATTGTAATGAATGATATTGAACTTTTAGAAATTCGATTCAAGTGCGATCTTATTGTTTCATAGAGCTATAATAAAAATTATTATTATGATAATATTTCTTTGGCCGTTAAATTCAAGCCTCGAATATATCGACAGAATAAAATGTCCTGTGTGTATTTGTGTCTTCTCCCATGAACGGATTTATAATATTAAAACAACATAATATTCATAATATTAAACGAGAGTATTAAAAAATAACATTTAAAGACAACCTTACAACTCTAAAAATAAACTGTCCGGAAAGAAAAATGATCTGAAAGTTTGTTATTGTTTGTAATGGCGAACAAATACTTTTTAAACGTCATTTCTAAAAGAACTTCCCCAACAGTTGCAAGTGGGTATTCTAGATAATAGTAGTAGGAGCATCACTCACGTAACAACTTCACGAAAGTATCTAACTTAAAGTTCTTAAGTTCTTAAAGTTCTCGTCCTGTTACATTAAGTTAAAGGTTCAAGTCCTGCGTGGCGTGTCGTCCTAGATCACGACATGCAAGTTCAATACATAGCCGAGTTTTGATGGGTTTCGCTCGTGTTCTGTAATTATTGAGAATGACAAAATGAAAACTTAATGGTGATAGGCGGAGAAAATGACATGGCATTAGTGCTAGAACACAAAACAAGAGGTTGATACACGGAGATGGCGCTAAGATTTGATTTAAGACATTAATTTGGTGCACATTTTATATTTCCTCCCAACGCAAGTGATATTGCATCAACTATTGCTCGTCTTCAGTTGGATTATTGGGCTTATACTACGACAGTAGGATGTAGGGAATGCCGATGGTCTATGGGCTTAAAAGTGTAGCATTTGCCTCCTGATTGACCCAGGAACACCTTCTCCCGCCGTGGGCCGGGTGTAGAATAGAATTCAGAATATTCCTCTACTTATCGCAAAAGTCGAGACAATAGGCAAAGACCATCTCGTAAGCATCAGCTAATAAGTAGGGGAATATTTTACTCCTCAAACTAGAGGCGAGCTCTGGTAGTCTTCGACGGGGACTCCTTCCTTATACCGACCTCTTCGACGACGACGACATGAGAACTCCACTCTTCTGCCTGTGAATGTATCTGTCCTGCATGGGTCTCTCCTCCCCACATCCACTAAGCTATAGAGTGATACATTATGACCTGACTTTTCACACGTACCTAAACCAAATATTATTTAATACAATTAAGAAATTAAAAAGTCCATCCCGACCGGGGTTCGAACCCGATTTTCCCACATTCCAGGTAGGTATCTTAGGCAAGTAGACCACCGAGATGGTAACCTTTTTACTTCTGAATTGTATTTGCATTATATATCTGAATGGATGGGAACAGTACTGCAACGAATATAATATATATGATGGTATCATAGACAGAATTTAAAAAAATCATAACAGCGTCATAGTCGCCTACTATAAAACCAAGGTAAAACATATTATGTTGCCTTTGAAGTTGAACAGACCACCACCAAATTCCACCTACGGGAGTGTCTCCCGACTATCTAAATTGAGAAATAAACCAAATAAGTTTTAAACAAACAAGAACTCAGGACCATCATCTTGGGAAAGGTCTTACGTCATGACTGGCGGAGGCTGGTACCAAACCGTAGACATCCTGAATTAGAAAAGTGTCACGAGTAACGCACCTTCTGCCTCTATCGGGTAGTTATTTTAGGCCTACATTCTATATTTCAACTGGCTGGGTGAGCAATCACTCTTGCTCTTTTGAGTTATATGGCCATCACTTTTGCAAGTCTGTGGAAAATGTGTACGTTTATTATAAAAGCCATACATAGACTGACTAAGCTATAATGTTTGAGAGACAGTCACATTACAGAAGGGACTTGTACTGAACTCTGTCTGAAAAGTTTGTAGTTTTTCTTGTTTGTATGATTGTTCATGACAAGGAAAACTACCCGTCGTCTAAACTGCACTAAGTGTGTCTGTCATCTTCTTTCTATTTTCCTGATACTTTTGAGTCTGACACGCTGGCATAAAACTGACATCGACTTGACTGGACTAACACAATTATACTCTCAAAAGACTAGGACTTCCATTAATGTATGTACTTACTTTTATCGCAGTAATTATTTTTCAGTTATCTGTGCAAAGAATAATATTATGTATTTTATGAATACACTCTCTCGGGGGTTGATTGATCTACTTTCTCTGATAATGGTTATTGTTTTGAATTATTGAAAAAAATAAATTGTAGATTTGAGAAATTCAAATTCAACCCCCCCCCCCCCCCCTCCTTTCTTGGGAATAAAACTCGGGTCTTTCGCATCTCGTACGGATGTCATTTTACACCATAACTAGAAATATGTGCTGCGTTTGAGATACAAAGTTAACAAATCCAAGATTCTTGAAAAGCTACAAAATGAAACTTTTACTTTAAATAGGATAAACTTATTAAGATTTATTTAGTAATACGATTGGTAAGAAATTTTTCATTTTATTTGGGTTTTAAATAAATTTGTATGATCCATCTCTAGTGTATCATAGGGTTTTTGAAGAGGAGAACACTATAATTTATGAATATGACACCAAGAGCTAGTTTTGAGATTTTAAATCACTTCCAAACGCAAAATATGAGAACCAGTGCTAAAATTATTGTTCGAAAATGTTCCTTGAAACCGTAAGCTATCAATGAGAAAAGATTTATATTATTCAACAGTTTTATAACGACAAAAAAATAAAAGTTTTTTTACGGGTTCACCTTAGCGACTTCCCTTTTGACTCAGCGAAACCTTTAACAACCTTTAGTGAGTATTGTCGTCGGCGGACATCGAACCCGCGACCTCCCAATGAGAGTCTGCGTGCTAGCACTGATAAGAGCTGTTGTTTGCTTACACACAATGACGTCAGCATTCTGGGCGCCGATGTTCCGACATGCACACAACAGCCTCCCCACGGATCACCAATAAATCCTCCATCTTTCAATCGCCAATCAGCCAACAGATCCATAAATTGGCCCCGCGGTCGCACGTATATACGTACGCACGCATCGGCCTGATAAGATTGCAGCCGGGTTTATGACGGGGTTGTGATCGACTGCGGGGATGATATCGCGGGCGGCATTCACTGGGGGGTGATAAATCCATCATACTATCGTGCCATGCTAGAGTGGAGTAGAGGGTAGGCGTCGCGACGCCGCTGCATGAGTGTGGAGTATGATAAGCCTTGTGTGGAGCTACGCAGGTCGAAGTCGTCTAGGCGTTCCGACGCATAACTAAGTACGGGTTCGAAAGGCATTCCCGACAACCTATATATTTTCTGATAAACTTGGTCATCACACTGGTCCATTGTACTGTTACTTTAACGCCAACGTATTCGTCTCTAAGTCGTTGATAGTACTATTAATATTAAAATCTGTATTTAACGTGGTCAGATATAAATGAAAATAAATTCTTCACATCCTTTGTATATTAAATACAATTTAACCTAATTTTCTCAGTCTGTCGAATATAAATTGAAATTGTGAAGACGATTGTATTGATATGTGGCTCAGAACACAACGTTGACATACAATTCATTCGAAGTGTTCGTTTATATATTAATTAAATTATTTTATATTTTAGCGAAACTTTATATTTGTAAAGACTTTAGTGCATATTATGATTAATTTGATAAGATATTCAATAATCATACATATTTTAATAATGCATTCAAAGCAGCTATAATACAAATGCTAACAAAAATACAACCACTGAAGATGGATTTATTAGTTGCTGCATAATTTATGTATAAGATTAGCCCCGAGGATGCTAGTTGTCCAAGATGTCTATACTCGTAGAAAAATAAATCTTGAGATGCAGCTTATTATATTTTTATAATAAGAGTTCAACGAAGGATATCCCCTGCTTAAGGTCCCACACCTTTATTTTTCGTAAGTAGCTCCTTGTTAACTAAAATTTGAATTCAATACACATTGTTAACACGAAGATCCACCCAAAATTCAAATTGGAGACGATGACGAAACACTTTTGATGCTAGATATATTTCAGCCTTTTCATATATTTGTCCAAATCTCTTGTCCCCCGTTAGATTCCGATCGCCACGACTTGAGCCCTTCTAACAATGCATCGTTACTGCACAGGTGTCTCTCCAGCAACAGTAGCGGGTGACTATCAGCTCATCTCCCCGTGACATATTCATCTTAAGCCACACATTGGTGCATTAGTCTGACGTTGAGATATTGCGGCTCTCAGTCGAAGGTGTGTGATGCAATGTATTCCTGATGGCTTCCGCCTCTGTCCAGGTGGTTAAGTAGTCTTTGTGTTCTGACCTCTAGGACAACTCCTAACATTGTGTGCTGGTCGTACTCGTGGGTGGGGAGATATTTATACCGGTGACGAATGACGAAGCCACTGCAGATTAAGCTCTTTGACTCCCTACTGTGCGCATGGTCTGACTGATGATGACATAGTGACAAGCGGGACCAGGTTCGAAGCCCAGGCTTGAAATTGTTCTGTTTCTTACAATGCATGGTCTGACTGATGATGACATAGGGACAAGCGGGACCAGGTTCGAAGCCCAGGCTTGAAATTGTTCTGTTTCTTACAATGATGAGTGAGGAACCGGGTTGTCCTCTAGTCTAGTGGTTAACTAGTCACATCATACATTTAATACATTCACACACATTTAGTATGGGCATAAAGTAGACACACACATTCAGTATAGACATATAGTAGACACACACATTTAGTATGGACATAAAGTAGACACACACATTCAGTATGGACATATAGTAGACACACACATTTAGTATGGAAATATAGTAGACACACACATTTAGTATGGAAATATAGTAGTCACACACATTTAGTATGGAAATATAGTAGACACACATTTAGTATGGAAATATAGTAGACACACATTTAGTATGGAAATAGTAGTCGCACACATTTAGTATGGAAATATAGTAGACACACAAATTTAGTATGGAAATATAGTAGACACAAACATTTAGTATGGAAATATAGTAGACACACATTTCGTATGGAAACATATCTACATTATGAGATCCAAAAGGAAATATTAGTTGTTTCTTGAAGAGCTGAGATAAGGTGTGAGCCGTGCATGCGCCTCTTGTGTCACACTCGGCTCGTCACGATAAGACACGTGTGCCGGTGTGAGGTGTGCCTGCAGTGCAGGTACAGTACCTACCTATGACGGGACGTGCCTATCTCGTGCACTTGTAACTCATTCACGACTCTGTATGCAGAGAGCAGAAACAATGGTGAGCACTGCAAACTCGGTTTTAGATTTCAAGGAATGATGTCATTCTGTCACGTATCGACAAATTGTGAAATTCAAGTTTAGAAAATAACATAACTCTCGTAGTTAGGACGGACGGAGGGGCAACCCCCATTAAAAGTTTAAAATTCCAAAAAATGGCCCTTTCGGCGATAAGAGCCCTTGTCACAGCTAACACACCCAGACATCGCACTTTGTTTAACTTATGGCCAGAATTCAATGTCTAGTTAAAATTATCTGCCAGTTAGTCCTCTCAGTAAATATTTACAAGGCTTCTGATGGTGGTTGCCATAGTGAAAACAAGTTATGTGTCAGTTAAAGTTACTTGCCACTTTAACTGGACATGAAATACCGGGCCTTAGCGACCAAACTCGATTTTCCCGCCAGTCTAGTGTCAATTTCTGGATACCCTATACTGCTCCCAATGTTTGTTTTATAAGGGTATAATAAAAAAATTTGACGATATGTAGTTTCAACAAACAAAAGTTGTTATTTAAATGTCTGGGACCATCCCTGATATTGCTTCTTCTCTTCAAACTAGAAACTATTGACATACCCATGCAAACCGCCTTACTACCAAATACTTTTCAAAAAGTGCCCCCCCCCCTCACCATTAGTTACGGCCAGATCCTACTTTAATGGAAAATACAAAACCGTCTTTAATTTTGCAGCTTTCAACAACGATTCTAAATTCTCATTCAAATAATGTGTATAATTTGCTTTCTACTAGATATGATTATGTTTTAAAAAAAAAATTGAAATGCTTCAAAATAATGATTAAAGACGTGTGACGTCTTCTAAGTGGAAGTTTTTACCATTAAGTAGTCAAATTAGAATCGGTAGTATTGTTTCATTGTTTGTGGATGGTCTGTCATACCGTGGACTTAAATCTTTCTTTGGTTGTAGATCCATGATTATACCATCGATTAAATACAGATCATTTAAATTGTTCGAGTTTGTAAGAAAATAGATCCATTTTAATTTCAAGGCAAACTGATCTAATCCACTATTTGATTGATGATAAACGTACCTAAATTTTGAGATCAATTTGTAACAATAAATACACATTATAAATTACATAAATTACGTCTATGAAGTAATTAATATTATCTCTGGTTGTGGTTTGGTGTTGGTCTGTGCTGAGACGTTTGACGTGTAGGCGAGGCTGTCCAACTATTTGTTTGATATCGCCACTGGAACCCCCCCCCCCGTAACCTCTTCAGGGCAACTCTGCCATCACTCACACACGGCAGTCAGTACAGTCCGTGCAGGAACCTATCTTCACACAGGTGAATATTAGTCAGCATCGTGTGTGACAAACACATCAAGTTTGTAACACTTATAGCCAAGTACAGTTCAAAAATCTTCAGCCTCTCAAAGTATAGTGATATCAAAATATTGGCCAAGTTTAATAACCTAATTAAACATTTTAAGTTATCATTGTTATTGTCATTGGAACATGTATAAAAATGTTTCTTTAAATTTGATTATTTTTTAGTCTTCACAAAATCACATCAAGTTTGTAAAACTTACATCCAAGTACAGTTAAAAATCTTCAGCCTCTCAAAGTAGTGACATACAAATGTTGAACAAGAAACTAATTTGCGTCAAATAATCATTAGGGCCGGTTCAAGTCGTAACTGTTATAGCCATTGGAACATGTGTCAACATTTTTTTAATAAATTATTTAAAAAATAATTATTTGGAATATGCAGTTTAGTCAAAACCACAGAATGCATGACCAAACAGATAGTTTCAAAACAATTACCATTGTATTATTGTTTACCTAAAGGAGCCTCAATAATTTGAAGGAAGACGATCATCGAATAAACTACGCGCGTTCTTATCAGCTGTAGTTTTAAAGTTTCAAAAAGTCACCTATAAAGGTATTTTTTTTTTTTTTATCTCTCGATGTTAAAATATTTTTGATTTATTAAACAAAACAAAATACTATTGAAGACTGTATTTACATGACCATTACAAATGGGCAAAGTTTCGTAGCAATCTGATATTAATGACTTCAGGAAGTGGTCCTGAAAAAATCACTGGTATAGCCTACACTAGGTTCTTGGAAGATGTTATTGGACGTTTGGTGGCATTTCTGCGTAAATTCAAGGAAAGATCTGTAGTATTTCTTACAAAATATCCTCGCACCCTATACCTTTTAGTTTCAGTCATGAACCAGGCAAATTGTCTGACAAGATTTAATAAGGTCTATTTATGTAGCTAAATGTAATCATTGCATGCGTTGCGAACGTGACGACTGGTACTTTTTGCATAGATAGTTATTTAATTAATATATTTCTTTATTTTTATATCTTTGAATGTTAAAAACGTAAAATGACACATTCTTCTAGAGCAGAAATATAGAAATCCTGATCAAACTTATTTTTATCTCCTTCCATTAGATGGATTTGGAACAAATCACTGACTTTATAGAGCAGTTAAAAATCATTAAAAATATTAGTTCTCTAACCTTACGTTTTGTGGAGCTAGAGCATTTTGTAAAAATTAAGCTCAGTTTATTTCATTTCTTTATTTCCAAATTATTCAACATATATTTGGATTAATATTGTATAATACTTTTTAACACGAGAACGATCTCGCCTCCCTCTGTCTCTCAACCTGTCTGTCCGCCTGTCAGAATGTCTATCTATATTGGTAGGTTTCTCTGTTTCTCTGTCTGTATGTCTGCCTCCAGCTTCGTGTAAACAGGGCTTGATAGTTTCAACACGTTGGGGCTAAAGTTATGCTCTCTGAAGTCGGAAGTGTTCATGGATTTAGTGTTTGTTTTGCTAAACCTTGTGTTCGAATGGTATCAGTACATTACGTCGACTATTTGACAGATGTAGTGGATATACATTTTGCGTTTGAAAATAAAGCGAATCAACTCTGTTTTTCTAAAGAAAAAAGTGTACACTTAGAATTCTTTGAGTGCCATTTTCTACACCTTTTTTTACACAAGGCAGCTTCATTAAAAAGCATTACGTCGGTTATGTCATCAAATTGTGAAGTGCATTTGTCCCCAGGTATACTTCGTCATTATCTTAATCAGTAATAGAAGTAAGAGTAATTGTAAAAATAAAGAATTATAAAAGCTTAAAAAAATAGTCCTGTAAAAGATAGAACATTTTTAAACTAGACAAATTGTTCATATCATCCCTAGGACGGCGCAAAAGATTACACAATCCATAAATAAAATCATGTTGACAGATTAAAGTAAATTTCAAAATTTCAAACACCCAGCTGAAAACGGTCCAGAACCTACTGCAATAGAAGCAGGCAAAAACCCACACCATCGAAATATTGTTATTCGAGAAACAATGTAAAAACAATCACGGATATGGGACTGGGAGTACCCAAAAGAGTGAAGCCACACCCTCAACAAGCAGTCACGTGATTGCGTATCCGAGCAGACGAGTGATGTTAAGTCTGGACCGGCACCTCCACCAATAAAGTACGTGTTACCTTGATGCGAAGCTACTTGTAGAAAACCATAATAAAATAATTCGCCATGCATCGATCTTTTGGTGTCGGATTTAGCTTACCATAAAAAAATGTTCTTCGCTTGTTCTACCATTCATTAATGGTTGCGATGCCGAGCACATTAATTTTCGAATTTCACCCTCTATATGGCATAATGTAACAATGTACTAAACAATTTAAAATTCGTGATTTTTTAAAAGTATTTTAGATTTTATTTCCCCTTGAACTTTTAGGGAAAAAATGCTTATTTTGAATTACAAATTAATATCAAAGTTAAAAAAAACAAAATTTGAGTCTATTTTCAATTTTTTTGTTGCTATTTTAATTTTTTTTGCAATTTTTTTGCATGTTCAAATTGAATCTATTTCAGGTAAACAAAATATCTGGGAAATCCCGAAAATTTGTGTATTCTTGTGTTTTAATACACAATTTGATTTTTTTAAATCAATAACAAAAATAGTTCTAATCATTAGAATTTAGTAAGGAAAAATGCTAGCAATTCAGAACAAAACAAAGCAGCTTTTTATCAACCGGGTTTAAAAGTATGAAGAACTTTCAGATTAAATTGTGTAGATTTTTAAAGCTGGTGGTAAATATGGAAAAAAACCACTGCACTATAAAGGGTTTTAATGGGGACCATCCCTTCCCCTAACCCCCAAGGTCACCAAAAACATTCTGTATCATCCTTGTAATGCCAACAAAACAAACTGAATGTCATGACAATCGAACGTAATGTTCGGTTTTTATCGTGAGACGTGACTCACGCAAGGACGGACGTCATGGTCAGACAGAAAAGTAAAGCTTTATGTACAGCAATAATATCGACTCCCTTAATTTGTCTTGTAAATCTATAAATCAAAACCAACATCGAACCTATCACGTGTTCTTTAAACACCACTCAAGTACCTACTCACTTTCTGTCGGGAATATACCCGTGAGAGGGTACGAGTACTCCCCCCCCCCCTACAACAACCCGGTCCAGTCCGCGAACCCCCGTCGCGTTCAACTTGAGATGTTCGATAGCCAAACATCAATTAATCACGGACTTCTCCATTGTTGAGGGGCCCGTCTGTCAATCCCCTCTCGGCCCCGGCATTAGCATACCCTCGCGACGCTGGCTGCTGGTAGCACAGAGCTATACGCTGCATGGTTATGATTGATTGATTGATTGATTGCTGGTGTGTGTTGTGGTTTGTTTGTTGTGTGTAAGGCAAGGTGTGGTTTACCACAAGGATTAAAAAGTCGATGAAAGAAGAGATTTGGTATGGGAAATTCTATGTGGTGTGTCATCAACTTGGTAATGTATTCTCGAAGTGGTTTGTGTGCTTGTGGTATATGAGTTCACCATGCAAGGCATCCCGACAAAACAATTTTAGGAAAACGAACAAATTTATTTGAAAATATTAAATATAGACATATATATATATATATATATATATATATGATGTTTAAACTTGGCTTTATAGTAGGCGACTATGACGCTGTTATGTTAGTACTTTAGACAGAAACTCAATGTTTTTTAATTTGTATGTCGTTACCTTGAGAATGAGCAGGGAGAACTGTTCGAAACGTTGGTAATAAAACTTATTTAACTCGGAAACTCGAAAGAATTTCATTATGTCATATATATATATATATATCATAAAGCAATATTTTTAAATACAATTTTAAGACTTTTAATTGTTTTTAATGACATTTAATAAATAAAATTAGTGCAATATTTTGGAGTATTTTCAATACCCTTCTAAAGACCGTCTCCTAGACAAGGTCGATACATCAAAACATAAACATATGTATGTAAATATAATTATATACATAATTAACCATTTAAATTGTTCCATATAGATAATGTATATTTGACAATCTATTGTATTTATTTCAACACGTGTGTTTATGGCATGGGGTTAAAATTAATAGTCACCAAAGACTTGGTAGGATGGTCATTGATGTATCACCGCTGTAAACCATGCCAATCGACAACAATCTTATAATATTCTTACAAGATATTGTATTGGAAATCCTCAGAACTGTGTTTTTATAAAATTTGTATTACAACTGAGTAAATTTACAAATAAAATGCACGTCTTTCAACATGACTGTAATATTTTCTATAACTTAAGTGGTAGAAACGTGGAAAACGCTCTGTTTTAGGGTGATACCAGTTATTATTTAATATAAATAAAATACAAAATACAAAAGTTCAAAAATTATTAGAATTGTTCTAAATTTTGGTAGTATTTACTCTACTTAACACCATGCACATATCTGATTTCAATCGTCTAAAATATGTCAAGCGTTTTTTTAATTAGCAATGATCATTTAACATTACTCTTATAATGTTGACATCATCAAGGTTGGAACGTGCACGTGTAATTCTTGTACGGCCAAGCCTATGTCATAAATCACAAGAATATCCCCGAGTCCGTGTCCCGAAACACTACGGTTGTCCATGGGTTTTAGAGGGATATTACCAAGTCTTTTAATGAATATAAATCATTATTTGTGAGAATTTGCCAAAGACAAGTTGTCTCTCTGCAGGTGACTATCAAACGAAGTAACTATAGCTAAATTAATTAGTATTTAAAATATACGGATACGAAGGTATTCGAAAATGGGAGAAAATACATTGTCGAATAATACAAAAATAAACATATTTCAAGAATCATTTGGTGCAGGTTCCGGGTTGATAGAAATGATTTGCTTTTGATAATCATAGCCCCGCCCAATTACCCACGGGACACCAAAAATATTCTGTATCATCCTTGAAAGCCAAAGACAACAAAAATCCCATGTAAATCGGTGATCATGTTCTGCTTTTAGTGTGGGACGTAGAGGAAGGTGGTTCATATAGAGGGGAATCGCTCAGTTATAATTACTGCTAACCAACACTGTATAGGGTGTGATGCTATAGGGTTGGGGAGGGAGGAGGAGGGTAACCTGAATGGCTAATTGACGGGACTCAATCTTAGATCTTATACCGTTTGAAATTCAGGATTACAGGTGGCTGGGATCAACCTGCAACAAATGCAGCTAAATCAAACTAACTAGGCCTACATTCTAAATTGTTGTGCATGCCTTATTGGGGCTATTACCCTTAAAAATGATTTTGTTACCACATAATCTAGAGCATAATACAACATTAAAATGAAGAAAAATTATATCTTGTGCCTATTAATTAACACGATTTTTTTAAGCTTTTGATCCTGAATTTAGCAAAAATGTGAGTTTTGGTGAATTTCATAAATGGCTTCAACATGCTAATTTAAGCTTTCACATTGATACTAGAGCATCATACCAATCTTGAAACTGTGCTCAAATATACACTTAAACATGCAAAAATATACGTTCCGAAATTACACCTGGTATTGGAAATCGGCATAAATTGATCGTAGGCCCTACTGCTTTCCCAAATTACAAAAACAAGACATAGAGAAATTACAGAAAAGGTAGCCGAGTACGTAAATGTTGGCCAATAATTTTTTTGACCAAAATCCTCCAAGGTCAAGGGTATCAAAGATCTTCCCCATGTTATTTTCTTAGAGGAGATTTGTGCCGATGGGACCAGACTTGAAAATTACCAGGTTTGGCAATTTTTTCCGGTAATGGTGGACCCGATATTTTTTCTATTACTTTGTAAATTCATAACTAGTAAGCCTAAATGAAATTTATTTTTTGAGTTTAGCAGATTCGACTAATGTTTTGTCAATTCTACATTTATTAAAATTATAGTCACATTTGGGAAAATTATAGTTAAATATATTTTTGAGTTTAGTAGATGCTACAAATTTTGTCACTTTTACCACAGCTTTTACATTTGAAAATATTATAGTCCCTTTTGGTAATATTACTAATATTATAGTTGTGACCTAAAAGGGACTACATTTTTTTTAACAAATCATGTATGAAAACGTCACTTTTACGAGTGTGCACAAACACAATCAATAAGAACGACGGAACAATTAGGCTCAGTTCGAAAAGTACGGAAGCACATTTTTCTGTTCGATTTGTGGAGTTCGCATTCAAAATTGATTCTGATATTGGACTTCGTCTAATCGTTCAACGACGACTAGAGCCGAACATTTCCGAAGTGAATGGGAGCCAAACCCAGCACCCACCTCCAGATTGGCATCTGAACTAATTCCAAATGTTATTGTGGGATCTGGTCTTTCGTCATTAATCTAACACAGTCATTTATCAAACTGTAGAAAAGATCGAACAACACATTCCAGTTAATTATTGTTCTTATACCTTTTCTTCTCCATCACCGCCTTCTGAAGAACCGACCTGACGCAACCGAACCGATGCACCGCACGGTAAAAATTGTGTTAAAACGCCCCAAAACCCCTTGTTGTAAAGGAGTTCATTCTAGTGGTAATATCTTGGGGCATGAAAACACCCACCCTACACACACGGTGACCAAAAAGTAGTAACCAACTTTATAAACCTACCTTTTTAGTTGCCCAATCAAGGAAATATTACACGTCGAATTAGCATTGATATGAAGCATTTAACACTGTTGGGCATTAAACATTGCACACAAATAATCGTACAATTATTATCAAAAATAAAAACAATTGCTGTTTAGTTTTTCTATGTTTTGTGTTGATTTAACAACTACGAAACGAAACAAAATCTTAGGAAATAAGGGGCGAAAAAATTTGCTCATCTTTCAACGCAACCAAAAATTTTTGCTAAAGAATAAATAATAACGTGTTTTGACTTTTTGAGAAGATCAATAAGAGGTGACCAAAGATAACGTTGGCTAAATCTCATTGAAAGTTTGTGCTTGCGAAATTTGTAATAACGAGAGACTTTGTGAGCAGAGGCAAATATATTTTGGCAGTGGCGGATGTCTGTAAGGATAGGTAGTCGATTGTAAAAGAAATATCATCTACATATATCAGGGAGCGAAACCGCTCTATACGCATCACTTTTCTGTTCATCCTTGAGTGTGTCACGTCTTACGATAAAAACAGAACTTTACCTCCGAATTCATGCGTTATTTTTGTTAACATTACCCTTTAACACAGATCATAAAGACTGTTTTGGTGATCCTGGAGAACCCGGCACCTCCACCAAAGTTATCCCAACATTGTACGTTATAATAACGGTCCCCTGTATTGGGTACCCGTCCTGTGCCCGTGATTGTTGTTTTTGTTTTCAACTCTTGACAGTCAGGTCATACGGCATTGGTTTTTGATAATATATAAACGTGTCGGATAACAAGGACTACACAATGTGACATCTGTCACAATATGTTTCATGTCCCGGTTATTTTGAATCTGTAAAATATATCGGTTTCCGTTGCGTGTTTTGCCCAGTGGCTCTAAATTCTTTTCATTCAACACACAGAGGTGAAATTACTCGTTTGTTATTTAATTTATTGTAATTCAAATATCCAATGCAGACAGGTACGAAGTAAGTAAACAGATGACAATTTTCAAACAATTTCGACAGCGGGATAGTTGGGGGAAAATATCCTGGGGATGTTTGAATAATGTATAGTTCAAGAGAGACTCTGATTCTGGAAGGCCCGGGTTCGATACGTGGAAATGCCACCTGCAATCATGACTGAAAGTTTTTCCAAGTTTTTAGCCCTCGGACATTCCCTTCACAATACCCTAAAACTCTAAAATACCTGTAGACACCTGAAGATAAGCATGCAATTTACCCCGGGCAAGTTTCCCATTGTAAATTTTTTTGTAATTTCGTCGTACTTAAACTGAAAATACAAGACACTAGGTTGGTAGTGCATGACAGGAATTGAACCTGTGGCCACTGTGTTCAGACTCCCACTTGGTAATGCATGTTTGCAATTTTGATATGTTTTCCTCATTATGGTTTACCTATAATAACTATTTAAATTAAAAACTTATGCTGTAGGCAATGCATATTACTAGCATATATGAAGGTATGAAGGTAGTCGCTTCGCTCCCTTCTCTTACCATTCAAAATAAACGGGACTTAGGCTGTTGTTAATATGTCGGTGAGTGAGTTCGCTCTAGAATGGCCGAACAGCTGAACAGATTGCGCCGTTACGATTTAAACTCACAAGAAATAATAAATTGAAAAATAGAACATAAATGTGTAGGATCTAATTTAACGAGAAGAGTTTTGTTCTTAACATTTTTAAATCATGTTTGTCAGGCCGTGAGTGCATGCAGTGACCAAGGTGTATCGAATCTTACACGCTCAAGGTTCCCCAACATTCCACTGGGGGATTGAGTAAACCTTGCAATCCTTACACGTATTTCGTACTGGCTATGTTTTCCATGGTATTGTATAAATGCATTTCAAAACAGGTTTTATCTTCTTCCAGAAATATTGAAATCCAGAAATAAAAAATCGATCCCGACCGTTGTTTTTTTTTCTATTGTTGAGCTTCAATACAGAATCTATAAACGAGGAACATCGAACAGTGTTCGAACCTCGTCTTTTTCTAACTTATTCTCTTTTCATATAAAATTTACTTCTATTCTATGTACTCCTTGAGGAATATCCACATCAATGCGTCGTGCACTAACATTGAGCCACTTCTAAGCTCTCTAACGGTAGCCATGATGTTCGTGTGCCTTGTTTTCGGTTACCCTGTAGGCTACTACAAGCGAGTGACTTGACACTATCTCTTATTTTCGTTGTGTTTTCCTTTATTTTCATCTTGTTTTAGCACCGTGTTCTTATGACTGGGCATTTTTCAAGAGTTTTTTTTCATCGAGGCTTGCGGCCCGTTATGTAAGTATCTCTCGGCCCTCAAACCCAAATTCAGCCCCTTTGGCCCCTCCCCCCGTGTTTGTAGCTAGGTAATTAATTTATGAGGGCCAACATGCACAAAATTATAGAACCCCCACTTAACAAAAATTAAAAGAACAATACGAAAATTCCTCTAATCATTGCGGTCTGTCTCTACATACAGAAGGCTATACGCGGTGTCTCCTAAGATTGTTGACTTGAGATAGCCCCACTAGTAGCGGAAAACATAATGTGCCAACGTTTACAATTTACATTAACCCAATAATAACAAATTTTAATTATGTTTATCATTATTATTATTATTGGAAATAAAATTATAATTGGTCGGGTCATTTCGCCGCGTCGAATATATTTTTATTGTTTGACCCGATTACTGTTAAATGTTGTTTACAATATTCCTATTTCCTGGCCGTGAAAGTATTAAATTTGTTATTAATATTGTGGTATTACATGATACAAATCAACCATTATTCCGAAGTGACAATTAAAAACTCAAGTATTTATATGAAAGAATAAAAATGTAACAGTACGAACAATAGTTATGAATGGGTTTTAAACTTCTCTGTTTCGTTGCGTGTATTGTTAATAAATTAGCTGCTTTTTCCTCTGGCAATCGCGAAATATGCTACTGTTGGTGCAAGTGCACTTACACTTTAACAAGTACACATGCATATTATTTTTACGAACAGATCAATGAAGATAAATAAGTGCACCAATTAGCTAAGTGATCACAATATTATATAAATTTATTGACCTCCTGTGTAAATCAGTTATTAATTTACTAATTACAACTATTACCATAACGTGTAACTAATTGCGCGACTAAATATTAATATCTATATAAGGATATCATACATAGGATAGTATAGACTATAGTAAATTCAATGATGCAAATACTTTTCTAATTGGGTATCTAGACCCGTGTATTGGCCCCAAAAAACAGCCAAAGTATTCTTTTAATTGATTAGAATTAGTCTTAAAAACCTGCTTTGGTAAAAAAAAAAAAAAAAAGCACGTTTAAATGACTATCATGTGTATACCAATTAATTAAAATTGTACTCTTACGACTATGGTTTTGTTCTTCAAGAAGTCATTTTTATCGAATCATTTCTGACAGGTGGTGAATGCAAATACAGTGATCAAGGTGGTATCGAATCTTGCACGCTTAGGTTCAACAACATTCCGCTGGGAGATTGAGTAATTTCTTCCTGGCTATGTTTTCCATAGTATTGTATGCATTTCGAAACATGTTCTATAATTTTTTTAAATACAATCCAGAAATAAAAAATCTTACCCGTCCTTTGTTTGAACCTGGGTCTCCAACATCCGGGTACAGGGGCGCTTTAGCTAACTAGACTAGAAAAACGCCAAAGTCCTTGTTAGACGAGTGAGAGAGTCATTTGTTGAGTACCCGGGTACTTTTGCATTCAAGTTGATTGATATAATAGGTTTAAATGACAGAGTTTTGAGTTTAGTTGGTACAATGGCTCGTCACCTGTAGGGCCATAATGCGCCACTCTAGACTATAGGCTAGGAAGAAAAGTCCCATGCTGTCTAGATCCAACCTTAGGTTGGGGGCTGAAAGATAATATTACCGGGTACTCAACACATGGCTCACTCACTCTTCTAACAACGACATTGGCGTTTTCCTAGTATTATATTCAATACAGGTATTCAATATTATATACACACATATATATATATATATATATAGATATATATATTTGGTATTTACTTTGTCTGTTACCACATTAAGACAGTGAATGTTATTGTATGTGTAGGGCTTGCCCTCTGTCAGTTGTTGTTGTGTTGTTGTTCGATTCAAGCTTTTGCTAGACGTGTAGACAATACCATAAAGTATAAACCTTTAGCTAAGTTTACCGGTGCAGTGGTGGGGGTAGCTATATTCAATAATGATAATGTTAATAACAGCACAAAAACGCTTTTTAATATTTTACTTAAACATTATTTAAATTTACTTTTTAATTAAATGATTACTAAAACGTAAAAACAGAACCAAATGATGTCTTTACATCATAATTAATAATTTAGATTTGAATATTACAAAAGTTCTATAGGTACTTATATCGGGCATTTAAGACGGCATAATTTAAAAAATAAATTATATATAATAATATATTCTGATCTTTTTCATGAAAAGTTGTACCACCTCAGACACCATAAGGTTGCACTCTAGAGTACACCTCTTACACCAAGGTTGCCCTCTAGAGTACACCTCTTACACCATAAGGTTGCACTCTAGAGTACACCTCTTACACCAAGGTTGCCCTCTAGAGTACACCTCTTACACCATAAGGTTGCACTCTAGAGTACACCTCTTACACCATAAGGTTGACTCGAGAGTACACCTCTTACACCAAGGAATTGAACCTTACTACACTCTCTCCTCAACACAACACAATCGAAGCCGCCGACATCTTAATCAAGTAATAATAATAAAAACAAGCTGGATTCGCTCCGTGTTATATTTGCAATAACTATCTGGAAGCAAGCTGGTCTGGTAGGCCATTACTTGGTTCGGGCTCTCCCATTAGTAAGTCACGGTAGCCTAACTATATCAGGTACCTTAAACCGGATGACTGGCCGTGAAATAATTCACTCCTTATTAATTAGCTTCTCTTATTCTACCTCTCTGTGCCCTTGTTCCTAAATCAACATCTAACAAGTAATAGGCATCTGAAACTTTTTTTTACGTTTTTTCCCCTCGTATTCGGTTTATATTGGTTCCTTAGAATGAACTTTTTGGGCTGAATTCTTTTGCTTAATATTTATTTAATTGTAAATATAGATATTTTCACATTTGTTCTCCACTCAGATTCGAACCTTGACCATCCCAAATCCGAATATCCCTTCGACGGCGTAATTAAAAAATAAATAAATTACATGAGCACTTATAGATATAATTGCTACTTGGAACGTGATCACAATTTGTGAAACAAGAAACAATACTGTGGCTGCAAATAAATACAATAGAATAAGTGGAAGTTATCTTTATGATTATGGGCTTGAGAACTTGTTTCATTACTTGATCGATAAAAATTTGCCGAATATTTCTCATGTCCTGCATTATTTACATTATTGCGGTCTTGTTGGGTTAAACTTTACTTCCAGTTCCATATTGAGATTTTGGGACTCACCAGTTGATGCTTTTGTGTTCTAAGGCACTATTTGACACTAGACTGCCAAATAAAGACAATATATTTGCTCCCCCTCCGTGGCACATACCCCCTGATAATGATAGATAGTTGCCCGTCCCATGTGGGGCCGTGTACAGGGCCTATGCATGACACTGATCCCAGTATGTCATATTATCTCAGAGCCTATCAATCAACTGTATTACACACGATGTCACATGCAAATGCAGGCGAGCTACTTGTGCCTGTCCAACAATGCAATCTCCGGCATCCACCCACGCGTGTGCATTACATACTGGCTAGCACACAAGATCTTATTATCATCAACCATGTGGACGTAATATTCATGATAATAATAATTCATCGCTTTACATATCCACACCTTAGTACACCCCTATAAGACTGAGTGCAACATTTTTCCCAGAATCGTGGTACCCATATAGATTCTTATCACAACAGTCACGATATTGATTGATATTAATTAAATTCCACTGATTATTGAAACACATTTCTACAGTTCCTTAAAATCAAGAATGTAAACTCTTCACTTCACTGTGAGTCTCTTAATTTTATAACAATGAGCATGAACAGAAATGATATAAGTGCAGCATATAAATACATTTCTTTATTGTCCAATTGTAAATCCTTTTAATTAACTAAAGGGGGTGTACATAAAAATATAAATAAAGAGGGTCGGTCTGAATCTACAGATCTAAGAAGAACTAAAAAGTAAATCATACGTTTCTTCCCAGCTTTCAAATCTCTTTGTTGGTGGAGGTGTCGAGTAGAAGGAAGGATGCCAACACTACATTATTGTTCCTCACTTGTTCCAGTCTTCACTTATGGTGGAAGTGCCAAGAACATCAGTATAACTATTTGAGGGACTATAGCCCTCGTTGAAGGACAATGTCAACAAAAACACTCGGAGGTTATGTTCTGTTCATGCCGTTAAACGCGACACTCACAGACAGACGCACAGAAAAGAAATGCATATCAGGGAGCTTCAACCACTAATAATACCAATTTGTTCATTGAATTAGGCCTATCAAAAGAGCTAAATTATCGAAAGCCTGAAGATCTCCTAGCGGAGTTTCGTCGAACCTCCAAAGAAAGACTTTACGTCTCTGTCTCTAGTTTTATCCGCCGCGAAGGTGGCGCCGCCTGGCAGAGAAACGTTGTACGAGAGAAAGGCGTGGCGAAACAACCTGCTCGAATCGAAGTCCACCTTGCTAGAGAGAAAAAAAAATAAAAAGAGATAAGAATTAAAAATAAGAATTAGTGGAACGAGCTCCTACAGTTGCCTGTAAAAGGATTGAACGCATCTAAAAAACAACAAGAAGCGAGCGAGCGAGCGAGACCTGCCCCGTATTACCTGGGGCTAGAGCTGTGTATGTTGGTTGCTACGGCCATTATACAACGGGAGACGCTATCAGACCAACCCAACATGTATGGGTATAAAGTTGTGAGGCGTGGAAGAATAACATTTTTCATCCACTCAGATTCAAGACTGATTTCCAGTGTTGTTATTTAGCAAATATGTATGTCCTTAGTTTCTGCTACAACTCGGACAAATATTTTGAATTTCGAGTTAGTCTTCACAATTTCGTATTTTTTAACGTTTTTACTAGCTTAGGAGATAGTACTTTATGCATGGCTTTCTGTTGCATAGTGTATTAGTATTTAATAGTGAGCAATGACAATAATTTAATATTCTACTGTAAGGGCTACACGCTTCCTTTTTATATACTTTGTTTTCCTGCTCCTAAAGCTATTTTCGAGCTTGTGATGTAAAATAGTAGCAGAAAATGTAACTCGTCTTTATTAAAAAAATCCCTCGAACGCCCATGATTTGATACACTACTGCATTGAGTATTAAATATATTAAAATTTTGATCTTGTTCTTATTTCGTGTATCTGAAATAGATAGTGATTTCAAATTGCATCGTATTTTATAAATCAACGAAGCTATGCCTATCGTTAGTTGAGGTATGATCATCAATGAATATTAAAATCAATATAGAACTTTTATGTAATGACAGAGGTACATCGAGATCGATTAATATTGAAAACGTTGTGTATCACTGTGCGAGTTGTGTCAGTACACTTAAGTATAGTCCTTGTTAGTCTCATGCTGGTAATTGCATAGTATACCCATACGAGTTAGTCACAAATGAATTTGAGGACAATTTTAACACTTTGGATATATTTATCTGTTGGAGTTGTGGGTCAGTACTTTACTCAGTCTTTATTTATAGCCTTCACGATAGACATACCTCGAAACTTATATCTACATATATTCACCAAACTTATTTCCGTGAGTAACATGCCAATATAATACAAATTTTTGCAATGGTTAAGTCTATTAAAGAAGCCTATGATCCCTTATGAGTAGAATAACTATAATATAAAACAAATAATATAACAAATCATCAACGCTACGAAGAAAGATTTTTTAAACCAAGGTTTCGTGATGCCTATCAAAAATTAGTTTCACATTGAATTCTTACTTCTATCTAAAATAGAACAACTGTAGGCCTATATATATATTTAATGCTTACTAAATTTGAACCCAAATGTCATCATTTTCACATTTTTCAAGCTCAGCTATGAAAATATAAAAAATCGATTTAAATAAAATGCTTTATGTACAAAACTTCATTTTTCAGCTGCCCTAATAAATTATAGGTAGTCATCTCAACCAGATCTTCTATCCTGATAACTCATGTAGTATTTTCCTGATTATATTCTATTCTTCATAATAATTACTGGCAGCGGTGCCGGTATTTCATGCGTAGCGTGTGAGACTGATTCTTGAGGACCCAGGTAATCCAGGTTCGAATCCTTCCGCCGGTAATACTGAATGGAAAGATTTTCGAAGCTCGGATGTTCCTTTCACATTTACTCCCCCCTCCCCACTTGTATAGTTAGTCATCATCTTAGTCACACCGGATCAAGATAATGAACCTTACAATAGTAGGACTAGATTCTTCACTTATTTTTCAAACTTGAACATTTTTACATGTATCTCATTCTATTTCACCAATATGCGACATATTCCATTATATATTTTATATTCGCATTTAATGAAACCAACAATATTCCGTCCGGGCTCTATTGCAGGTCGTCGAGCCACCCCTTGAGCATCGCATGACGAATACTCTACCTTTTTGCCTGTTTCCCCCTCATAAATATAAATCCACCTATTCCTTGGAAAATTGCGTTTTATTTTTGGAAGCAATGGTAAATCTATTAACGTGGCCCCGTCGTATACCGCTGTCGGCTGACGGGCAATTTCCTCGCCTTCGGATCCGATACTGCACAAGGAAGTGGCATTTCTCGAACGCGGAAATATGGAAACTCTTTATTAAATGCGCCCCCTCCCCCCCCCCATCCTCCCTACCCTGTCTGCACATGATGCGCCTCGAGATGTATCAGCGTAGGAAATAAGTAATGGAAATACGGTTCCTTTGCATAAAGGTGGCTAATATTGAACCTGTGTAGAATACACAGAACCCTTTGATCACAGACGCTAATTATTTTAGAGTTTTGTGGGAATTGTGTTCACTTATCGAATTCTCTATTGTAATTATACTGAAGAAGATAGACGTTGAATAAATAAAAACATATTCTATATTCAAGTTCTACCATATGTATCATCTTTGTATTATATTTAGGGTGCAACATAATTCTTTTGAAAATGTAAAAATAGCATTTGAAAACATTAATATTTCTTATTTTTTAAGGAGATAGTCCACGCTTATAAAGATATATATTATTTTAAAAGTGTACGTTGTATGTCTGGCGATTGACCGTTATATCTATATATCTATTATATCGTCTCACTAGGGAAACGCCAAAGTCGTTGTTAAACGAGTGAGTGAACCATGTGTTGAGTACCCGGTATCATTCCCCATACTGGGCTAGATCCAGCCTTAGGTAGGGGAGGAAAGGGGATGTTCCCGGATACTCAACACTTGTTCACTCATTCGTTTAACAACGACTTTGGCGTTTCCCTAGTTTTTTATTTCCCATTTAACACCCCTAAAAAATAATATGTGGGTGTAAAAATATAAAAAAGTTCTAACCGACGGACATCGAACCACGACCCTCCGTGTGATAGGCTAAATGCTTACCACTATGCCATGCCAGCCATAACTCGTCCCGCTAGCTGCTACTAAACAAATGCTATCGATATTTTTTTTTAAATCGCAATGAATCTAGCTGATTTTGTTAACAGTTTTTCTCAGTAAACTCGTGTCTGTGTAAAATTTCAGCGAAATCTGTTCAGCGGTTCGGCTGATTTTCGACGTACAAACAGACAGATAGACAGATAGACAGACAGACAGACAGACACACTGAATCACAGAATGAGAGCCGTTTGAGTTGAATGGAGACACTCAGTCGCTCCGCTCCCTCGTGTAATTATTATATTATTTTTACTTCGTATTGTTTAGCCATTATTAACAATTTAAAAAAAGAGCACTCCATTTTAAGTAAAAATACTTTTTAATCATGAAACATTGATGACACAAGGATAAAACTAGCGATTTATAATCGTTTATTTACATTTTTATGACATGGTGGTTTCGGTGTAAATAAATATACATGTATTGGGCAACATCTAGCGATTGTCTACACACATACTCACACGATTAGGACGGTTAACAAATCACCGTTTAGTGTTTTTATATCGTGATCGATAGATTATAGATTACTTCTGATATTAAAACTATCGCTTCGCTTGATGTTATCCAACTGTGATTCCTCATCTGATACCAACCTCCACTAGTTCTCTCATCAGATAACGACACAGCATAGATCGCCCATCATATTCGTATAACAACATGGCGAGCTAGAACATTCATTTTGTGATGTGATTATGATGTAGATATTCGTGTACGATGGTGCATGGAGTTGGAGTTAAACCCTTGTTGTGCGCGATAAGATTTAGTTTAGAGCCAACACCCATAAACACTTAGCCAGCCCAGAAGGCAAGGGCAGCGATGTGATAGGCTTGGAAACAGCTCGTCTTATTTGAATGCTAATCTATCATGTATGTATGTATGCCCACGCACGGATCATGAACTGTTGTTGGCATTACTCCAGAGTGGATTACTTCATTTTGTTTAGTTTATGTCTATGTTATTCATTTATTGAAAATTGTTTTACAAAGGAGGACTAAAAAAATCATGCACATTATAAATTGAAGAACTTCATTTATAAAAAATTATATAACACAAACCAGATGATTAGGCCTAACAAATTCAGCAAAAATATATTTAAAACAAAATATTCAAATAAATAAAATTAGGTTGATTCAATTAAACAAATTTAAATTGTTACAGGTGCATAAAAATATCATCTTTATTATTGATATTAATTGTTAGCACTTTCATCTTAAAAATAAACATTTTGTTTAGCATTTCGTTTAGAATCTATGTGTAACCTGCCCACAAAACTATCTGGATCGTGCCTTGGCATTTTTATTTCAAATTGATGTCATTAATGTGAAATTATATCAACTGAATTGAAAAATCGTTCAAAGAGTAAGACCATTGGTAATAATAGAAATAGAGAGCTAAATACTCAGCACTATAGCGTTTTCAAAAGTTTATAAGACTGATACAGAATGTATAGCACAAAACGTAATTTCCAAGTGTCTCAGCTCCGTAAACATTTTCTTGGGGCTATGGGTGTGGTGTAAGTATTATTCACGTATGTACCAACATTGTGTGGTGGCCATATTAACATACAAATCAGAGATTGTAGGCCTACTCCATAATCCCGAACCTGAAGGCATTGGTGTAGTGTAGGTATAAAGTAGACAAACAAAATGTGAATTATGAGGGTGTGTTGTCACTTTGTTGTCTTACGTATCCCAGATTTTAATTCATACATTTTTATACGGATAAGAGATTACGCAAACAGGAACGAAGCTAATTAACACATCGTCGAAGATGAATTCAAAAATAGAATTTTAAGTTTCTTCGCAGATTTCAAAAATCGTTCTTGGGAGAGCACACTAGTCATAAATAAACAAACTTTCTGGGGGGCTCTACCAGGAATAACACATTCTGAATGATAAGATAAGCTTTTTTTACATAATATGCCCACAAAAAAAACAATACAATCAACAACAAATCTTATCCAAAGTAACAATACAAGTTATTCTTTACAGTACATGCTATTTTTACACTCATGAATTTTCAAAAAATTACTAAGTTCACTCAAACACATCCAAAGATTTGATTTGTTTTATTTCTGCTGGCAAGTTATTATAGTTTTTTAATCATACTTGATGCATGTCAATCAGAGGTCGGTCGTGTTCGGTTTTTATCGTGAGGCGAGACACACGCACAGACGGACGGACGGAGATAAAACTGATGCGTAAAAAACAAAAAAAATGGAGCTTTGTTCACATCTTTAAAAAAGTAAGAATTGGTAAAGACAAAAAGAAATTGCTTAGTCTTAGAGGCGTGTACGTTTCGTACGTGCGTACACGGTACAAACACGTTGCTTAGACCTAGGTTTGACGTCATCGCCAAGTAGCTACGAAGTTCTAACCCAGAGTTTAATGATGCTAGAACGGTAACTTATTGGTAATATGCCATTACCAGAATTTTACCACTTCATTAACTTGATCATATCTGGTTTTCCTTTCATTAGTTCCAATAAATATTTTGCCTTCTGATGATTTGAATGTGTCAATAAATAACTAAAGCGTGATAGGTCGTGTATCTTTCTCTCTCTTGCTTGTCTCTCGAGAGTATTTATAGATAACCCGTTTAATATTTATACTAACTGGTTTTCACGCCACCTCAACCTGTTTTCTAGTTGGTTTGGTTGACATCGCAAAATGTTTAGAGTAAATATTATGTTAGTATTTCTTAAACGATCCTTCACGCATCTGATCGATCTTTGTAGTGAAATTGAAAGAAGCTCGAAGCTTGAAGGGTATTGACTCTGGGGTCTAAATGACCCCCGTCTGACTTAGGACCGGGCTGTCAGTCAGAGAAGTCACGTCAGTCAAGTGACCCCGGCCATGCAGTGACAAATGTGCTGCAATTTGTTACACACCGGAGAAGACTAGACAAAAACACTAGGGAAAAAAGACGGAGGTGGCTCTAGCCATAGACAGGGGAGCCCAAAGTTGAGAGAGGTGATAAATTTAAACCAAGTTATTTTTCTGAAACCTGTAGAGGGATAAAAAATTTAAAAATTCGTATTTTAGAGTCTACCCATTCAGTCACAGAATAGATTTTTAGTGGGGGACATCATATTTAAAGCCGACCAAGCCAACACTGTAGGAGCCGACGAGCGAACAATGACCAACTAGAGCCCGGCATATTTAAGTATGAAACACCGATCAATCAAGTTGGACAAGAACTGATTACTAAAGTCCAAATCAGAAGTTAAAAAACTTCTGGATAGCGGGAGTCGAACCCTGGACCTTTTGCATTGGTAGCAGAGACGCTAACTACAAGACCAACGAACCACATAGTTTTGTTCAAGTGACTAACTGGGTAAAAGATTTGTGTTTTATACATTTTTTCTGAGTTGGCAGACAGTCCATTTGGAAATCTAGCATCTTTTCAGGCGATTGGTGTTTAAGGGTGTGAGAATAGAAGGAGGAAATTCTAATCTCTAAAGAACATCTTGCAAAAAACTTTCAGTCAGGATTGCATGTGGCGGTTATCGATCGACGATCTCCAGGTTCAGAGTGTCGTGCGTTACGCATGGGTCACCTCTATCGGTTTGAAGGTGTTGAGTTTACTTTTCAGTGTTCATAGTATTTCATAGGGGTATAGTTCTATACTCAATGGTTGTAACTACACAACAACTAATATAATAACAACAATACAAAACTAATAAACAAAATATATCACATGAGAAACAATTCCCATTAATTTCTAGTACCCTATAAATAAATCGCAATTCATATTAAATTATTATATAATAGTACTTATATAAAATATAGTACTGCAATTACTACATTTATAATGCTAAGTTAGGAGTTTTGGGTATGTGATCTTACAAACGACTTGCAAGCTATTAATTTCCATAGAAACGGAGTTATGAAAACTCAGACGCTGCCCATGGTAATTATGGTGATCATTTGGGATCTTTTGGTTGGTATATCTTGTTGTTTATTTTCCCATCAAAAGGGGCGGATTTGGTAGTTAATTTCTTCTCTTTCTAGTATATTATTGTGTAAATTTTGTATAAAAATACCCATGCCTCCTGCCTCATATACGGTTCGAACATTTGGCTCAACCGTATGAGTCTCGACCTGCACAGATTGTGTTCTGGACTGGGGTGTACTTCACTCGAAGCACAAGAAATGTAAATTAACCCGGGTGTTGTTAAAAAGTGTTGTACTCGTCGTAGTCACGACCATGGTGCGCGGTAGGACCAACACGCTTACAAGTAACGGCGTTACGCCACGCCGAGTTGGGCGAGCGGCACTGCAATTCGACTCGGTGACTCCTCTATTTGTCTTACCTGTGTACAAACACATTAAGTACGAATACTCGTTCTGTTTCTAGTCTGCATTTATAAAATCTGTTAGTGCTATATCAAAAAAATATGCTTGATAGAAACTGGTTATCTTCATTAAATGTTTTGTTTTTCTATTTTCAAAACAGAACCATCTCCCGTAAAACAAAATGCAATATATTTGCAAACATGTCACCACTTTCTTTGTAAAATCTCTGGTTGATTAGCAGTCTGTCTTTCATGACCATCAAGATCGACTTGAGCAATTAATCTCTTGGAAGTCTTGGGGAGGAACGCGTTCCTTTTCTTACATCAGGAACTTGGAACGAATTTAAGGTTCCTTTTATAAGTTCCTTTCGCCGTCGTAATCCCAAGTACCCAATATAATAAACTACAGTGTGAAATATCTTGGTACTTCGTTTTTGAAAATGGCTCCACTCCACGCCTTGTAAGATTCCGAGTGGTGGAAGCGAACGGATTCTTTGGAAAAATTTTGTCAGTTTATTTTATTTGTCACTTTACTAAATAAAAGTAATGATAAATTAAGTCCTATCACATTACTATTATTAAAATCATTGATGGTATGAGGAACGTCCCAGTACTTTTTTTTTTGAAAATGAACGAGAACATGGATCAGTTATTTTTAGCAGGAGTATAACTTAACTTTTCACTTGCTTTTTGGGGGAACGTGCCCAAGGCTATCTCATGGGCAATGAGCCAATAGAGTATGCATCTGTATTAAATGTTGTTTTCTATAAACAAATATTAAAACAAAAGCAATATCAAATTCACACTTGTAAAACTTGCGTGTAGCACGTTTATGACATCATCACCATCTATGGAAGCTGGAGGACGCGTTCTTAATCTTACTACACTTGAAGCAAATTCTTCGTGACTTGGAGCTGAATTTAAGGTTGCCTTATGTCTGTGCCGATCGTATCCATGCTCCCATATATAAATTACAGTGTGAATATCTGGTACACGTTTGGAATGCCCAAGCCAAGAACTTAATTGTGTGAGCACGGATTGTGGAAACTTTGTATTATTTTTTGCATTATGAATAAGTATTTGTATTGAGATCAAGCTGTCCTTGTTTTTAAATAGTCGACTGGTATGAGGAGACGTCAGTTCTATTTTTTTGGATATGAGAGACTTGGATCAGGTATTTGCAAGAGTAGAAATTAAGCTTTACTGCTTTATTGAATATAGTTCTTGGAATGAGCCAAGAATGATTGTAGTCAATATGTTTTATAATAAATTTGAAAAAATGTAACTCGAATTGATCTTTATTGCTATTTTTTACCTAAAATGTTTATTTAACTTGAATAAATGTATAAGGAGATCCCGAAAACATGACGAGTTTAAAATTTAGTATAAAAACACTTAGAAGTAAAACAAAGCTTGCATTGAACATTTTGAGTTAATTAACTCCAGATGACTTTTTAGATCCCTTATTGTTTGTGTATTATTTTCTCATCATGTTTTCAACTCTTTTACACTTTTTAAACGATTCCATCCGAGATTACGACTGTATGATTGGTGAAGATGAAGGGCATTCAATAAATGTCTTAAAATGTCCTTTGTACGCCCCTACCGTATAAACCACCTCGTGTGGGACCGTAATTGAATCAATACAGGAACATGAGATTAAATCGGTACTTTGCTTCTGGTGTACAGCTGTTTTGACAACATTATACAAATATGTTACGGGAGCCATAAACATGACTGGATTCCATCATTGTTGGTCAAAGTCACAGTATGGAGGTGAAAATGCCCTTTGCCGATAGCTACAATTTGAGTTGCTTTTTGTCTTAGCTAGTGTAATATATTTTTTTCCCCTTTCGTTAGCCAGTCCAAAATTTTGTGAATAGAGGCCCTACTAGACAGAAAAACACAAACATAGTCGAGTTTAATAGTAAATCGCCTCTTAAACTTGTTACCACCATTGAGTGTAGATTTCACAGTCCACAATGTTACAATTACAATGTATTAATTTATTTTATTTTATTAATTTACTTAATTTACATGATTACTCTGTAGTACTAGGATTAAATATACTTTGTAAGTTACCTTAGGCTATTCACCTTCTCCTCCGGGAGTCAAACATGTACAATGTGCCTGTCAAGATGAATAAAGTTACTATCTATCTATCCATCTATCCATCTATCTATAATAATAACGCCCATGAGCTATCTATCTATCCATCTATCTATAATAATAACGCCCATGAGCGGTGAAGTGAGCGAACTTGTGTTAGTAGGGTATATCCAGAAAAATGCAAGTAACATTTAATTTTTTCTGCGTATATTTTCTTGAAAGCCAACCCAAATATTAAAAAACAACTTTTATCTCAATAATTTGCCAAACTCGGAAACTCCCCCGTTCTCATTTCTTCGTAATCACTTGTTAATATAGCCTAAGCTTATAACCATCCCAATTTGCAAACAATTTCCAATTTGAAGTCGATGTGTTGTTATATTGTTATATTGTGTAGGAGCCATCCTGTTCAAATAAATAGACACCGATCACTCAAATTAAGACATTAAGTGCATTCTTAGAAAACTTTGGTGTGTTGGTTGTGCTGAGTCCGCAAGTAAGATATAGACTACGCAAAGCCTTAAGCAGCATAGATATATATTATGTTCAGAATGGTTGTTCCAAACTACTTTCTATACCAAGGCTGTCTAACCAAATTGAGTCGAACTGGAACTAATCTATTGTTAAAGTCACAGACCTCAAGAATGTTTTATACAGGGCATTCCGAGGTGACGTCATTAATAATTGTCACTGTTTGATGCAAACAAAGTAGAAAATAACAACTAATAATCGGTATTATTTACAAAATATTTTAAGTATGTGTAGGGTACGTAAATATTTATACACCGCCAATATTTGTGTAAGAAAAAAAACTGTTTTCATCAACGCTCTTCTCCAATTGGGCACGTTCTGTCAGAAATCTAATAGATTGTCAAGATTGGAATATATTTACTGCACAAACTGAAATTAAAATATTATAATATATTATTTGCCCGATCCAATATCGATTCTGCCATGAAACGCGTCTCTTTTGCTGGTGGCACCATATTTTTTTTCAGATGCACTTTTGTCATATTTTGAGTGATTGGTAACAATTTCTTTGAATACAATATGGATGTTAAAAACAACATTGCACAATTACAACGTGGTGCGATTATATTTTTTTCTTATTCATCACCTAATAAAATGAACAATTTATATTTGTTGTATTATTTCGTGTCGTAAATTTTTATTTCTTATCTTGAAATAATTGTTAAATTAATTTCTTCTCCTGACTAAATGTATATTATTTTTCACACACTTGCTTATAATTCTTGTTATTAACAAACAAAACTTTTAATAGCATTTTCTTACTCTTCCTTGCTTCTCCCTTATAGGTTCCTGAAGCCCGTCGACCGCTCTACCATCAGTGATGTACATCACTAGACTCTTTTACACCTTACAATGCTTACAAAGCAAAATAAACATGTCCGGACTCCTTGCTTGGCCTGTCAATACAAATTCTTCATCATCTCTTTTTTTACTGTACATAGTTTCTTTCGTTTATCCAAAGACATAAGAAGTTGGTTATTTTGACAACAAAGCATCACGTACAAGATTATTCGGCATGTTTCGTTGACAATGCCCCCATCTCCTACAAGGTGTAACTGAGGCATAAAAACCTACGTTAAATAAGACCGGACTGGAATGCTTTTCAGTGTTGAGCCTCCGGGCAAATACTTAACGAAAACAAAGCAGGACAAGGGTGCGAGGTTTTCAGTTTTCGACGTAGTAATTTATAAAGTTTCTCTGTTGCGCTTCTCGATTTGTTGGATGTCAATCAAGGGAACGGTTTTGATTAAAACGCTGGAAGTGTTGAAGACTACAGGTCATTCGGTCCGGCAGCCGATTACAATCAACACACTCACTCACACACACACTCACATTCACACGCACATGGTACAAGGATATGACACACGCACACTCACACTGTTACACTTATGTGCAGTTACATGCAACAGTCACTCACTCACTCACTCACTCACTCACTCACTCACTCACTCACTCACTCACTCACTCACTCACTCACTCACTCACTCACTCACTCACTCACTCACTCACTCACTTACATTTACAACAACAAAACTTCACATACAAAACGTGCAGTTATATGCAACAAGCACATACATACAAACACTCACATACAAAAATTATAACAGAAACACAACGTTACCCATACAGACGCATACACATTGTTTAATTCAGTTTGTTTCCACTTTTGTTTCCCTTATTTCGACGGGAATGAGAAGCCCTCCAGACTCGTCTGAGGTTTTCTCATGTCTTTTTGTTTCCTGTTTTTTTGTTTTTTTTTGAGAAAATATATAATTTAGAAGATTGTTTTCTCTTCCCATCGGTTTCGAAATAAATAAATAAAATTCAAACCCCTCACAGACAATATGCGCATGTGATGAAACAGTTAGGACTATTCTGTGTCTCCAATCTGTCCAATGTTTTAAAACTAAAAGTCTCCCCTGTGCGTGCGTGATTTAGAGTTTATAGTTATTCCTTGTTACTGGTTCTATACACGATCACAAACTATTTCCAAACAAAGCGACATCTATTTTCGTGTAGAATCACAATGATATATTGTAGTCTGTCATTCAGCTATAAAAAAAGGTTAAAAAATAGAATAACGACAACTTTCAGATTCCGACCGAGTAACTCAATATCTAATGATGTGATTACAAAGAAGAGTCTAGATTAGGGTGGATTATAGTATTAAATTACAAGTAAAGAAATACTCTTTGCTGAATAAAAAAAGTCCATCCAATTCAAATATCATTTTCAATTAGTATCGGTCAGTTATAACACCAAATAATAAAAGAACATTTTAAAAAAAGATTAAGACAACTCAAAAAGTAGAAGCCTACGAAATGAATTATTATTTCAGTCATATACTATCCTAATTACAATACCCTGGTTAATGTATCCTCAATGCACTTCTATGGTACCAGAAGAACGCGATCTTCGTAACCTTATGGTCATAAAATAAAAGCAATCTGTCATGTTGGGTGGAATTAAGATGTAAAGCTGGCGTCACGTCCACGTCCACGTAGCGCAATGTTTTTACCATCCATCCACGTACTTGATGAGAATGAGCGAGCGAGGATGGGTCGTTGCGTAAGAGGCTGCAGTTAATTAGCCATCGCTTCTTGTTGGGGAATATTGTAATACACAAAGGTTTGGTAGATAGAGATGTGTGTAGAATGTTGAAAATAAATATAACATGAACGAAGTTGGAAAGGAAAATTTTGAATGGGAAATCATCGCCAAAATACATTGCTTGGCTTTCCTCGTATGTTGGTGATAGTTGTGTAGGTGTATGTCACCGGTCCAGTTCATAATGTAATTTATATGATATATTGTTTACTTATGGACAGTAATGAGACGACCATTTTGAGTTCTTAATTTAATAGGGAAGTTGACTATTTCAATTGTTAAAAGCAAGAGAAGTAGAAAGGGGTTCATTTTCATAACATCACAAACAGAGCTTGCAAGTTTGTCTCCACTTCTAACAAAAAAACTTCTATATATGGTATGATTTATTTTGTAATATATTCATAGTTAAAATATGTTGACGTTATATCAAATAAATGCGTATTTTTAAATATTATTTTTTTAAACTGAAATAAGAATTTAAAACTTACAGCGCTATAACATCAAACTTCAACAATAGCATTGAACTAGAAACAAACTTTTACAATAATGATGATATTATATCTGGGGCTGCTGAGGTTAAGTTTTATATTTTATAATATGACATTTGTAGTTAAAAAAATAGTTTACAAGGTAAAGAACGTCAGCGTTTTCTTGCCCACAAAATATGTAAAAAAAAAACTAATCACAAGCCAAGACTTGTCCTTTTTTGTGGTTTATTAAGTTTTTAATTTTTAAAACACTGAGGTATGAAGTATCGGTGATAAGTACTATACACCCTAATAACTAAGTTCTTTCTTTCACAAAATATGCCAAAAAATACTATTTAATCACCAGCTTTAACTTGTCCATTGTTGTTTATAAAGTTTTGAATATTAAAATACTGAGGTACGACGTATCGGTGATTTCGGCCGCACCATCTCTTAATTCCCTTCTTTACAATGATGCATTACTCTGTACCCTATTTTCACACTTTACCAAGTCTTTGTCCCCTTCTTCACTTAGTACACCATATCTTTGCGTTTCTTCTTCACAATCCATCATATCTTGGCGCTCTTTCTTTCCACTACCAACCCAAGCATCGGTACCTACCTCATCTTGGCGTCCCCTCACCGCGTGTACCGAACTGTACTGCAGGCAGGCCCGGTCGGGCGGACTAGCCCATCCAGCCAGAGAGAGGCGCGTCCCTTCTTGGTTTATTACCGTTGACCTCTGACAGCCTTGTGGTTAATTATTAAAACCTGGTTATGAAGGTAGAACAAAGCAGTCCGAGATGCGAAGATGATCGGACGCTGGTGTTCTTTTGTTTTTATTTTGGGTAAGGTCAGGAATAAATTACACAAACCCGAATAGTGTTTGAACCTTGTGGTGAGGTGAGGTGAGGTACCCTACTCTACCCTCCTATACCAGCCTGCACGGATCCCTGGCTTCCGTTAGGGGAAGGCCATACTTATAAGAGGTATATACTTAAATCTCTTACCCAGCATTCAGTTATTCAGAGTAAGATAATGAATCGTGGCTTGTGCCCTGGAATGTGCTAAATTCATTTTAATTATAAATAAGGAGTTATTTAATTACTTTACTTATAAAGTTATCACCGAATTATATAAGTACAAACCGTACAAGTAATTGTATTTTTTAAATTGTTTTAGTAAAGATATCAAAATATATAGTATTGCAAACTGATTTCAGTTGTAACGTTTTATATTTAGTTTAGTAAATAATATTAATTATGAATTATGGTACTACATTACCAAACTTCATTCGAGCTGTAATTTAGTTTGTTTTAAAGCATATTTGGAAAGTTTCCAATCCATTTTACACTGGCACACGTTGCTTGTTGTATTGTATGTAACATTTATCTAGAACGTGACAATATTTAGCGAGCTCTTGTACTCACGGCTAAAATTTGCAATTAAAATATGGACATAAAAACACAACACACAAACGTCCCTCATCATTATACATCAATGCTTTGATGTCATGAACACAGCTGTCAACTTTTACCATAAACAGCCACAAACGAACTGGGATATTCGATTTAGTTGTTTTATTTTAAAATACCGTATATTTAAAAAAATATATATTGTTGAAATAATTTAAAGTACATGGGAGAACTTTTAATTTTATCTAATTTACTATATCATCCAAGTTAAGCATATTAAATTAAAGTTTTCTGCAGCACAGTCTCTGTGACGGGTCCATTAACTTGGCTCAACCACCAATGAAATTTTGACTTTTGATATGTTGTGAATTTTGCACACTTTTTGCACAATTTTGCACAACCAACTTCGATTTTTGCACAAGCAACACAAAAAAGTTACGACAATTTCATTTTGGCTGAGCCAAGTCAATGTTGTTTTTGAAATATAATGAATTTCATGTGCAAACTTATAACATTTAAAGGTATAAGGCCGTAATGCTTTATTTTAACCTATGATAGGCTAGGGAGAAAAGACTTAAAACCCTTTATAGGGCAAAATGTTGGGACCCAACATTTTTCTTTTTACATTAATAATTTAAATTTCGTTGAATTTTTAAATGTATTTTTAAATTTTTTTTGGATTTTTTACTTGATCTTTTAGGAATAAATGATGATTTTGAATTTCAAATTGTTGTCGAAGTTGAAAAAAATCCTTAATCTGAATATATTTTCACAAATTAGATTTGTTTGAAATTTTTCATTTTCCCCCATTTATTTTACATGTTCAAATTAAATCTACTACAGGCAAACAAAATATCCGGGACATCCCGGAAATTTGTGTATTTTCGTGTTTTTGGATGAGCGTAGATAGCGTAGCGTGCGAAGCGAAGATTTTATTCTACTACACTGGAGGAAAAAATGCGGATGTTTTTTTTCTTTTTTTTTCTTTTTTTTTCTTTTTGTCTGTTTGTTAACACGATTCCGGCTAAACCGATACTCCAATTGCGATGAAATTTTCTGGAGACCTTCGAAATCTCTGAACTTAGAACTGCACGGTTCGAAAAATCAATCGAAAATTATTTCTCTTGATTTCAATTCAATTTTTTTTACAATGCAATATTACAAATAACAAGACAAAAAACCACTGCACATTAACATTCTCGAGAGAAAAAAAGCAGCCCACATAGGGTAACACCCTGTGTGTGGGCAGCGCAGTAGAAAATCAAATTTAAATTCTAATCAAGGAGACATGATGCATAAAAAACATAATAATATAAGAAAACATATAGTACTACAATACTTGTAGCGAAGTTATAAGTACAAACTACAGAATATAAGCAAATTAAACGATACCTATTATAACATTGATGAATAATATCATATAAAGAAGCAGGACAAAGATGAAACACGTAAGCAAAGCATAAAAAAACACTAAGATTAACATTACAACTAAAAATAAAGTAAATCTTTACATAACTCTCTGCCATAGTTTAATAACCACCTGTGGACCTCACGCTTAAATCTTGGGCGATACTTTCGAGACCTGACGCTATAGGGAAGTTGATTAAAAATTCTGGGCCCAATGAACTCACCGTGCTGCTGTCCCTTTTGTTTAACCTTCGTGGAGTTTCTAAAATGTACGCGTCTAAATTTCGGGTATTATGCAGGCGGATATCTTGTTTTTTGAACATATGCTGGTTTTTGAAAATATGTATTAATGTAAATTTAATAAAGAGTTGCCTAACATCTAGTATCCTTAACTTAGAAAATATTAATTCAGTTGGGTAAGTACTCGGCTTTTTCAGAATTACTTTAAGAATTATTCTTTGGATTACTATTAGTAACTCTATCATACTTTTACCAGCCCCACCCCAACCTAGAATACCATATTGCAGAATTGACTGAGCAACAGCTGAGTACACGACCATCAATAGCTTCCTACTAATAATTCTACGAAGCCTATAAAAAATATACATAACATTACGCAGTTTCTGAAGAGTGCCCTCAACATGATTTTGCCACCTTAAGTTATTATCAATTGTAACACCAAGATACTTTACACTGTTGACAGACTTGATAGACTCGCACCCACATGCCATAGATGACAAATTACAGTCAGCACTGTGTAATTTCAAAGACAAATTAGAGCTAGGGGTAGTTTTTTTATTAACTATGAAAGGGATGTACACAGTCTTTGCAATATTAATTGTAAGCAAGTTATTGTTTAGCCAAGAATACACAGACTTCATTGTTTCGTTAGCTTGCCTATATACCATACCCCAGCTGGTACCATGGAACACAATCACGGTGTCATCTGCATAGGTAATTATACTTGCTGCTACATTGAGGTTACACAAATTGTTTATATATATTATAAATAATATTGGCCCCAAGACAGTGCCTTGCGGTACTCCATAGTCGATAGGTTTTACATCACTAAAGGGGTATTTAACCGCTAAACTCAAAATATATTTCATTCAGGCTAACTAGTAATGAATTTAGCAATTTACAGAAAAATTATTGGGGCCACCATGACCTCCCAAAAAATTGTCAAACATGACATTTTTCGATCTAGGTCCCATCGGCAAAATTCTCCCATAAGAAATAACATGGGGACGATCTTTATGCCCCATGACCTTGGAGGATTTTGTTCCAAAAAAATATTGGCCATTATTGACGTACTCGACAGCCTTTTCTGTAAATTCTCTATATTTTGTTTTGTAATTTGGGCAAGTAGTTTGGACAAAATATGCTGATTACCAAGATGGGGTGTGATTTTGGAATGCATATTTTTGCGTGTTTAAGGGTATATTTGGTTACAGTTTCAAGACACGATGTTATAAAGGGGCATTTTAGATTGGTACTATGCTCTAGTATCTATGTGGACCAGAAAAGAAGCAGGTTAAAGCCGATTTAGGAAATTTTCCAAAACACCAATTTTCGCCAATTTCTGGATAAAAAAAAATTAAAAAATTCGTGTTAAATCACAGTTACAAGATATAATTTTTCAAACGGTCATTTGAGTGTAGTATTGTGCTATAGATCACGTGGTAAAAAATAATTTTTGGGGTTTTTAGCCCCTCTAAGCACGCCTCCCACTTTAACAACCAATTCACGATTACTTAAAAAGCTCCGAAACAGGTCAAGAGGGGTTCTAAGATCGCAATTTTACGATTTTTGTTTGTTTTTGTTTGTATTTTTGTGTATTATTTGTTAACACGATTCCGGCTTAACCGATACTCCAATTGCGATAAAATTTTCTGGAGACCTTTGAAATCTCTGAACTTTGAAATGCCACCTTTTTGAGCGCAATCGAAAAATTATTTCTCATGAAAATCGCAATTTTACGAATTTAATTCGTTTTCTTGTTTTTTCTGTGTGTTTTTTTGTGTTTTTACTTTTTTTAACACGATTCCGGCTAAACCGATACTCCAATTGCAATAAAAGTTTCTGGATACCTTCAAAATCTCTGAACTTTCAACTGCACGGTTCGAAAAATCGATCGAAAAATTATTTCTCTTGAAAATCGCAATTTTATGATTTTTTTCTTTTTTCTTTTTTGTTTTTGTTTGTATTTTTGTGTGTTTGTTAACACGATTCCGGCTTAACCGATACTTTAATTGCGATGAAATTTTACGGAGGCCTTCGAAATCTCTGAACTTAGAACTGCCACGTTTTTGAGCGCGATCGGAAAAATTATTTCTCATAAAAATCGCAATTTAACGTTTTTTTTTTTCGTTTTAAAAAAATTTCTTCGACTTACAACACCTACATGCTTTATCTGATTTTAATGATTTTTTCATAGAACCTTAATGTTATGAATTTATATATTCGTGTGAAATTTGAGCGCCATCAAAAAATGATTTCTCATGAAAATCGCAGTTTTAGGCTTTTTTGCATAAAAAAATTTCTTTGACATAATAACACCAACATGCTTTACCCGATTGTAATGATTTTTTCACAGAACGAAAAAGAAAATTTGGAAGATTCCAAATCCAATACACTTGACATGGGCACTGATAACTCTACTGTTGAGTGCCCTAAAACTACATTAACTAACTAACTAACAGAAAATCCGCATAACACATGACAGCTCAATGCACCTTACGCTCATCCAACAACGCGCCTGAAAAAGCGTTTGCGAAGCTTCCTAGTCTAACTACATCTTGTGTGGCTCGATGGTCTTGTGGTTAGCGTATCTGCTTCCAATGCAGAAGGTTCACGGTTCAGAAGTTTTTAACTTCTGATTTGGACTTAAGTCCATCAGTTCTTGTCTTATGAGTTTGTAAACGGTGACTTTGGAGCCGTCCTAGCAACGAAGCACATAATAAATTGATTCAGAGTTGTGCTGAATCGGCCTTGTTGATTCTGGCGTTGATCCGCGGGTGTTCGCATAAATTCAGAGTTGTGCTGAATCGGCCTTGTTGATTCTGGCGTTGATCAGCGGGTGTTCGCACTGTCCATACCACTGATTGCTATATTTCCCATTAAAAATATCGATCTTTGGTTGGTTATCGTTCACTCGTCGATTGCGTCGGGGCCTACAGGTTAGGCTTAGTCGCTTTGATTTACTGTCCCCCACTGAAAATCAGTTGCATAGCTGAGTGGGTAGACTCTAAATACAATTAATTAATTTCTTAATTAATTAATTAATTAATTAATTAATTTATTAATTAATTAATTAATTAATTTATTTATTTATTTATTTATTTATTTATTTATTTATTTTTTATTTTTTTTATTTTTAATTTATTTTTTATTCATTTATTTATTTTAATAACAAACGCGGGCACCGATCAACGTAGCGATTCATCGCTTGGTATGATTTTTTTGTGATCGCTCGCAAACAAAAACTTGTTAAAACCACATCCAAGCCTTATACTCCCCTTATACACCCACGCACGTTGGTCAAATTATAACGCCAAGGCTAGAAAGCTAAAGAAAAGTAGGAACATATGGCTACTTAAAAATGAATTGGCAGAAGGTCGGTGTTGACAATACATTTCAATGTAACGCAATTACTGAAAAGTTGTTGTGTAAGCAGTATACCGTTTTGCTTCTTAAGATTTCATGCGTAAGGGTATAGTCAAATTTGTTGTAAATAAAAAAACGCATCAGTGGTCTTACAAGTAATTTTGCAGTTGAAAAGAAAACAAACAAGTTGGTAAAAGCTAAAAATTTCGTAAACAATGTCAGATAGTGGCTAACTTTTTCATGATTACGTTTTCCAAACTTCAAGATCAGAGGTTGTAGCCACTGCCTTCATTTTTCTTGTCGTTTTACGAAAATTACATTGTGAAATGTACTCTTATTCATATCTTACATTATAAACTAAAAGATATTAACTTAGATGGTCATACACAAGGTAAGAGGTAACTAAATAAAGTGATACATCAGTATCGAGATCTGTACCTTGTACAAAAATCAAAATAAAAATGTGCAATAAGAGTGCTAAAATAATGCATACGTTTTTGATACAAATTTGGTTTTTTTTCAATTAAAATTTATTTTAAAATCAACTAACCTGGCCAAAATTAAATAGCTACTAGTAGTTTCTTTTCTGATGCTTCGCTAATATCAAATAAGTATAATGCACAATTGTCAAAAAGTTGGAATAAATATGCATAAGTTTTGACACAAAATTCAAATTTAGTTCTTTAAATATTAAACCAGTTTTTATGCATAGACCCTACATTTTGTTGGCCATAATGAAGTAGCTATTAAATTGTCTGTTGCTTGTGCAAAAGTCGTATAATAGTTGTGTTAACTTGGCATTAGTTTTGACATAAAATTCGATATTCGAATTTAGAATTTCAAAAATTTTATTTTATTTTATTTTATCAACTTGACTCGCTAAAACGAAATAGATGCAAATTTATTTGTCTTAATTGTGATTAAAATCAAAATAAGTTGTGCAATATTATGCAAAAAATGTGCAAAAATATGGCATTGATTTGAACATGAAAATCCATTTTGGTCAATCTAACCAAATAACGCTGAGATAACTTTTTGTATTGCATGAACAAAATAAGAAAGTTTCCTCATTTAATTCGTTATTTGTTTTGTTTTGTTTGTTCTGTGGTCCCGGTAGCTTAATTGGTAGAGCTATGGCACGTTAAGCCGGAGGTTCTGGGTTCGAACCCCAGTCGGGCAAACTTTTTCGACAACTGCTATGAATCAATAACTATGTCCTTAAAGCGGGCTTATGCTTAAAAACCATATATTCATACTACCCAACTCATGGGAGATGAGATGTGATTGAATTTATCCATGCAATCTTTCAGATTTGACAGCTACATTGCCGTCTTCTGTTGGATTTATGTCATGTAAGTCAACAGTCACAACAAATAGCAGTTTCCTAAAGGTTTGTTCTGTGTCCGGTAGCTTAATTGGTAGAGCTATGGCACGTTAAGCCGGAGGTTCTGGGTTCGAACCCCAGTCGGGGCAAACTTTTTCGACAACTGCTATGAATCAATAACTATGTCCTTAAAGCGGGCTTATGCTTAAAAACCATATATATTCATTATTATTATTATTATTATTATTATTATTAAGTTGTTTGAACGAAGATATGCAAACATCAAAACGAAGATTGGCCCCATAGACTCGTTGTACGAGGTTTGAGTATTTGGAAAGATCTTTCCAAAGAAACAGAGTCACAAAAACAGTGTGGGTTTTTGTTTTTGTTGTTTTGTTCATCCATCGTGACATTTGAATCACAATATTCATCACAATATGAAGTGCCCTCATTGTCTTATGGTTGATTTTAAGGAACTTAAAGGACACATTCAAAAATGTCATCTAGACATATACAATTCAAGCTCTCAGAAACCATCTTCGTCTTGTAGGTCTACCAGATCTATCAGATCTACAATTGACGTGTCTTGTCATTCTCAGTTTATAGACACCAGTTCAACAACTAAGTGCCCTTATTGTGATGGGGTTTATAAACTTCGAGGGTTGAAAATTCACGTAAGTCGTGCACATCCTAATGAAGCTGACCAAGCGTCAATATGTCTAGATTTGAAATCTAACGTGTCTGAGGAGAGAGAAGGGGAAAGTGTTGTAGGAGACTGTGAAGATCTAACAGTAGAGGATGTGACACTTAAATCAGATACAGGTCCAAGATCAGACTCAAGGACCAGGCCTACGGAAAATACATCAGGGATAGTTTTAGAACAGCAAGACAAGATATCAAATACCAATAATGCAACCATAAAGTTGGAAAGGGGAATAATTAAAAAACTAAGGAAAAAGAGATGGGGATATGGTGATACAAGAAAGAGGAACAGAAGGCTGCAATCAAAAATAGGTAAACGCGTGGTTGATGCTTTTCTGCATATTGGGGGACAAATAAATAGTGTTGTAAGGAATATAGAACATCTAAATAAGGAAATAAGTGGATTGCGAAAACTAATTGAAGAACAGGAGGCAAGGTCAAGGGGGCTTGAGAAGATGATCTTGGGGGAAACAAGATGCAAAACATCAGTAGCAATATGCCCAAATCTAGGTCCGCAAGAGGTAGATTTTAACCAACAAAATGTAAAGTTAATCTCCCAAGTCACAAAAGAAAACAGAGAAGGATTAAACAAAACAGATAACACGACTAAAAAGGAGATGCTAAGATCTAGGAAGGTAAATAATGAAAAGCCTGATTCTCAAATGGACACAGAAACAGAAGAAAGTATGCGGAAAGCTGGAAGTCTGGAAATGTGTGTGTCAAGCCCAAAGCCAATAGGCCTACAGAATGTGAATTGTGTTGCTTTAAAAAGAAGAGAGCAGCACGTCGTAATGCATGAGGGGATGAGTAGGCAGGCCTTGCCTATTAGGAACTGTGTAGGAAAAAAGGTAATTGGCCTATTAATAGGAGATGTTCCAGGTGTAACAGCGAGACACTTTTGCATTGGTGAGGAGTATAGAGCTAGGACATTCCCAGGTATCAGGATAGAAGAGCTAACGAATAAGGTCAGAGCATATCAACCTGATGGTGAGCTGGAAGGAGTGACTGTATGTGTTGGGAATAGAGAGACGTGGGCCGGGGAGGCGAAAGTCGTTAAGCTCAAACAATTGAAACAATTGATCGTTGAAGTAAGAAGCAAATTCACCATGGCAGAGGTAAGCATATGTGGGTTGATTAATAGAAGAGGTATTTGTGTCAATAAAGACATAAAGGAGTTATGTGATAAGGAATATGTTAAATACATAGATATGGCAGGGGTGGAACAAATTGAAGATAATTGGAACAGGGCAGAAGAAGTTGGAACTCGAGTGAGAAATTTCATCGCAAGTAATGGTGCAGGACATGAAGAAATAAGAAATGAACATCAAAACAGTTCAGCAACAGGATTTTTCACACGTTGGGTGTGGAGAAAAAAAAAAGTTGATCTAGGACAAAGGAGGGATCGTAGAAATATTGGAAATAGGAAATTTCTAAATAAGAGAGGGAAAGTGATAAATGTGGGGCACGATAAATATAGTGTCACTTAATGGAAAAATAGAAGAAATTATCGACGTCATGAAAGAAAAGAAATTGAGCTTGCTGGGCCTTAGTGAGACAAAGTGGAAAAGGTTGTGGAAATAAGAATCTAAGAGACGGATACAAATTGTTGTGGTCAGGGGGAAAACAGAGGGTAGAAACGGTGTTGCATTCGTTGTAAGCCCAGAATTAAAAGACAATATCTTTAATATTAAAAACCCACAGTGAAAGAATTATACAAGTCTACATTCGGTGTAGTGACAGTATGAAAATTTGAAGTCATACAGGTGTATGCACCTCAGACAGGAAGATCAGTTGCGGAGAAAGATGAGTTTGTTGCACAACTGGAAGCAATTATTTCATCCAATACAATAATTGTAATGGGTGATTTTAATGCCAGAATAGGAGAAGATACAACTGGATTTGAAGAAGTTATGGGCAAACACGGACTGGGTATTAGGAACAGAGATGGAGAGAAGTTATTGGAAATGTGTGGTCGGAATGCTCTACAAATAGGAAACACTTGGTTCCAAAAACCGAAAAGTCAACAAATAACTCGATATGGATATGGTGATGGCATGTCAGAGTCAATAATTGATTATATCTGCATAGGAAGGGAAGTAAGGAAATGCCTTGAAGATGTGCGGGTGGTGCCATCAGTATCATTGGACGGCGATCATAGATTATTGATAGGAAAATTTAGATTCTTGGTCCAAGAGCAAAAAATGTTGTCGAAGAAAAGACACAATCGGCTTAAAGTTTGGAAACTTCAATGTCCAGAATTAAGAAAGGAGTTTATGACAAGAATAAGTAATCAGATGCCCGACCAAGAATTGAAAGATGTAGAAGAAGAATGGCAAGAGTTTAAGAAGGTGTTTGTGTCAAGTGCAGAGAAGTTGTGTGGAAGAGCCAGTGGGAGAAGAAGGAGGAAAGAACTCGATGGTGGAATGACAGGGTACAGACTGCAGTAAGGGAGAAGAAGCGTGCATGGGAAGAAGAAAGAAGAAGAAAACTCTGAAGAACATGAATAAGAGTACCGTAGGTGCAAGGCAGCTGTGAAACAAATTGTGATAGAGGAAAAAGATAGAACAATGAAAGAATTTGCTAGTAAGCTAGAAAATGATTTTAAGGGGGAAAAAGAAAATGATTTATGGATTGGTAAAGTCAAAAGACAGCAAACAGAGGATCAAAAGCTTATGGTAAATAATAATGGAGAAGTCACTAATAATCCACAGGAAATACAAGACATGTGGAGAGAGTATTTCCAAGACCTATTGAATGTAACACCAATATCAAATTCGGAAGAAATAGAAATAGAAAAGAGTGAAGAAGATGAGGAGATAGAGGTAAACTGAACAAGAGGTGGGACGTGCGCTAGGAGAAATGAAGAATGGTAGAGCTCCAGGAGTGGATGGAATTACAGTGGAAATGATTAAATCAGCCGGCGCTGAAGGAAAGTTATGGTTATTCGAGTAATTAGTGCAGCCTGGAAGCAAAAGAAAGTACCAGAAGATTGGAAGAAAGGAATTATTGTACCCTTGTTTAAAAAAGGGGATAGGAAGAAGTGTCAAACTATAGAGGAGTAACACTTATGTGTCAGTGTGCTAAAGTTTTGAAAAGGTAATAGAACATAGATTGAAGGAGGTTGTCGAACCAAGTCTAAGAGAGGAACAATATGGATTTAGAAGTGGGCGATCCACTATCGATCCAATATTTTCTATCCCAAATCATGGAAAAGAGATGGGAAAATGGAAAAGGAATGCATATTGTCTTTTTAGATCTTGAAAAGGCATACGATCGCCTGCTCGAGGAAAAAGTATGGGAATGTCTGGAGCAAAAGGGAGTTGGACGAGGTTTGATAGAGAGGATAAAAGTACATACGTAGGGAGTGCAAGTTGTGTTCAAACAAATGAGGGTAGATCAGATTGGTTTGAAATAAATGAGGGACTGAGGCAAGGTAGTGTTTTATCACCGACTCTATTTACTGTCGTAATGGATCAAATACTACGAAGAGTGGAACCGAATATAGACGGAAGAGACACTAGAACCTTAGTTTTGCCGATGATGTCTTAATTTGGGGTGAGAGTGTTGAAGAGGTGCAAGAAAAGGTGGATAGATGGAATGTAGTTGCAACAGAGTTTGGGTTAAGTATTAGTCAGAATAAAAGTGAATGTTTAGTTATGAAAAAGGATATAAAAGGCATGCCTAAGAATCAAGAAAAGTTAAGACTTCGTGGAAAATTATGAGAAGAAAAGGAAAGAAATTTAAGTACCTAGGAAGTATCTTGACAAAAGATGCTAAAGTAAATAGAGAAGTAACAGCTAGGGTACAAAAAGCCGAAGGATTTTATCAACTAGTTGCGAAAGCTGCTTTGGAAACGAGCTGTTTCCACAGAGATGCAAGGTTCTTTTCTATAAAGCATACTTCATACCTTTTACTTACTTACGGTGCAGTAACTTGGACAGTTGGATCAAAGGAAGAGAGTTCAGTTGGAAGCAGCAGAGATGAAGTTTTTGAGAAGTATAAAGGGAGTTACAAAACTGGACAGGATTAGAAGCGACGTTATAAGAAAGGAATTAGGTTTTGGAGAAGTTGAGGTTTAAAATAGGAAGGGAAAAGTTTTTAAAATGGTTTGGTCATATGAAGAGGATGGATATGGATAGGATCCCAAGACGAGACTTCGAAGCAGGAGAGGAAGGTAAAAGAAAAGTAGGAAGACCGAGAGAAAGATGGGGAAGATTGATCGAAGGAGACGTTGAAGAGAGAGGTGAATCGTGGAACCAGGTGACGGAATTGAAGCTGTGGGAGGACAGGAAGGAGTGGAGAAAATTAGTGGAGAAGCAGATGATGCAGGATGAAGATGACGATGATGATGACGATGATGATGATGATGATGAAGAAACGCTGAGCCTGGCAATCTCGGCAAAAAATAGTTTCGTGCCCTAGATATCGGTGTGAAGAACACCACTCAACCCGACATTGTTGGAAATGAGTTTTGATTATTATATTATTATTATTATTATTATTATTATTATTTTCTACTAAAGCTTAGATGGAAGGTTGGCTGAAAGGGGCAGTATGCCCCAAGCACAAGGTGTCTGCCAGCCTCTACACAACAAATTGTGATAATAAAATCACCAACTTGATAATATGCTTTCCCAATTAGGTAATTTTTAAGTGAGCTTTTAAATTTATCTATGTCTGCAATTTCTTTTATGTTGCTTGGTAGCAGATTCATTAAAATTGTTCCAGCATATACAGGTGCTTTTTCATATCTAGCTAGATTATGCCTAGCTATATGTACATTATCCCTACTCCTGGTATTATGACTATGAATTGTCACATTGTCTTATACTTTTGATAATTTTAACGTACATGATAACTTGATATATATATAAGTTTGGAAACGTAAGTATTTTAAGGTCTTTAAAATATTCTTTACATGATTCCAAGTAATTTATGCCGACTATTATTCGGATGGCTCTTTTCTGTCGTCTTAATATTATATCCGTATTAGCCCTTCTTGAGTTGCCCCATACCAATGCAGCATAGCTCATGTGTGAATTAAAAAGTGCATAATACACTGATTTTACCAGATCAATATTACCATAGTGTTTAAACTTTTTCATTATGTATAAATCAGAACTGAGCTGTTTTGAAAGTGGCTCTACGTGTACATTCCATGACAGGTCATCATCTACTTGTACACCTAGCAATTTAAATGTGTCTACCTGTTCCAGATTTTTATTACCATCACTTCCTAAAATTACATTTATCTCTTCAGTCTGTTTAGTCTTATTGTTAAAAATCATAAATTTTGTTTTTTGCTCATTTATAACTAATGACAAACACTGCAACCATTGCATAATTTCATTCACAGTAACAAAAGTAGTTCTCTCTAATAATGATGTAATACTGTTAGCTAATAATAGAGTTGCATCATCCGCAAACATTTTCCCAAAGTATAAATATGCACATTAAATTCGTTATTTTACGAAAATCATTAACTTGGCTCAGCCAAAATAAAGTTGTAAGTTTTCTGTACTGTTTATCCAAAAATCGAAACTGCTTGTGCAAAATTATACAAAAAGAGTGCAAAAATGGGGAGTAAGTTTGCACACGAAATTCGTTATTTTACGAAAACTATTAACGAGGCTCAGCCAAAATGAAGTTGTCGTAATTTTTTTGTGTTGCATGTTCAAAAATCAAAATGGGTCGTGCAAAATTATGCAAAAAGTGTGCAAAAATATGGCATAAGTTTGCACATGAAATTGTTATTTTGAAAATCATTAACTTGGCTCAACCAAAATGAAGTTGTCGTAACTTTTTTGTGTTGCTTGTGCAAAAATCGAAGTTGGTTGTGCAAAATTGTGCAAAAAGTGTGCAAAATTCACAACATATCAAAAGTCAAAATTTCATCGGTGGTTGAGCCAAGTTAATGGACCCCTCTGGGGTATCTACAGCGAGCCCGATGGAATATTGCGCTGTGCTCAGCTCAACTATGTGACGTATTGGACACACTTCCATCTCTATTGAAACCAGGTGACCACCGAGCACTGACCACACGGACATTGTGGTCACGTCGGGTACTCGTCACCGCTCAGGCACTTGCTATAGCTTTATATCGGGGCTGCACGGACTGTTCTCTGTACCCTCGAGATTTAGATTCGGGTATTATACGTAGTCGTTGTTTCGTTATTCCCTCCACAAGCAATCCAAACTGTGTGTTTTAAGAGTGTCCTCAGTCAAAATATACATAGCGTACAAGCCAGTAAGAAAAAGATTACATTGTTAAAGGGGTATCACCCGATAAACTCAAAAATATATTTCATTTGGGCTTGCTAGTTATAAATTAATAAATTAACAGAAAAATTATTGGGTCCACCGTGACCCGATTTTTTTTTTACCGAACTTGGTATTTTTCGAGCTCGGCATGAATTTTCGGCATGAATCTCCCATAAGCAATAACACAAGGACGATCTTTATGCCTTATGACCTTGGAGGATTTTGTTCCAAAAAATATTGTCCATAACTGACGTACTCTACAGCCTTTTCTGTAAATCCTCTATAGTTTGTTTTGTAATTTAGGTAAGTGATTCGGTCAAAATATGCTGATTGTTGGTTAGGGGTGTGATTTTGGAAAGCATATTTTTACGTGTTTGAGATTGTATATTTGCGAACAGTTTCAAGACACGATGTTATAAAGGGCCATTTTAGATTGGTACGATGCTCTAGTATCTATGTGGAACAAAAAAGAAGCCGGCTAAAGTCGATTTAAAAAGTTTCCCAAAACGCCAATTTTCGCAAATTTCTTGATAAAAAAAAATTGGAAAATTCGTATAAAATTAGTCACAAGATATAATTTTTAAACGGTCATTTTGGTGTAGTATTAAGCTATAGAATTATGTGGTAAAAATCTTTTTTGGGGGTAATAACCCGTTTAAGCAGGGATGATCAGTCTGTAATTATAGACACGCATGTAGCGGGCTGTGGTTCTAGCGTTCAATTTTATTTAAATTGTAGAGGTGCTGGATTCTGGAAATATAGAAATTCACAAGTTCGGTGAGCACCATGGTTAGCAAATCATTCTATATCGCCCTTGTTGATTCGCTATGCCTACAACGGCAAGAAGGACATACGGGAGTGTTGTCGAGTGTCGACTAATTAAATCGAGAAAAGAACACACATGTGAATCGCAGGTCGTGTTCGGTTTTTCTTGTGAGACGTGACACACGCACAGACGACCGTACGACCAAAAACTGACAATGAGAACCATCGCTCACTTAAACTAGTTGTTGCATTATTAGCCACAACACAATCGACGCATTTGGCCTTATACTATAAGCCAAATCTAGATTCGTCGAAATGTTATTCATAAACCACTACATGTTTCATTATCGACGCCTCTCATACACATGCATGAGCACAGTAACGAGCACCTGTGTGTGTGCTGTCCCCTTCCTGTCCTATCGATGTCCCCAGCTCTGTCTCGCTATAGATCCCGGCTCTCCCACAGGAGTGGTACAGTCCTGTCAAAGAGAAACACGTGGATCTGTCGAGTCCCTAGTGGATTGTACAATTTGTCATCGGTTTTAACTTTGAACACCTCGCCATAATTTGTACGTTTAAGTTGTATCTAAACCTGTAGTTATATCAAGAACATCTGCTTCTTATGAACGAACGAAGAACAATCCTTCGCTCATTTTTCCATCCATTTTTTGGAATTGAACCCACGACATTAGGGAACATTTTGGCATTTTATTCTATTTTTAGGATTTCATTTCGTTTTTATAAAATGTGTTATACTTATAATTTAATGGTGTAGGATGTCGTCGGAGTACCTGGAAATATTTATGCAAGAGATAACCGAAGGGACAACAATAGAAATTATAAAATTGTCTTGTTTATTTTAGATTTTGGCCCACTTCATTAAAAAAATATTATATTGTATTTTTTAAAATTATATATTTTGAAGTTTAGGTTTTAAGGTCTCTGCCATATAAGTAGATAAGAAAATAGTTTTTATTGATTTAATTAATTTTAATTTCCTTGTTTTTGTTTTTTTGTTGAATAGGTTATGATATTTAAATATAGCATTATTATCAGTATAAATGAGAATAGAGTATAGTAACCATTTTCTTAGCTATCTAATTATTGTTATTATTTTAATCAAAGTTTACTTAATATTCTAAACACCTGCTTCAGATAAATTAAATTTACTATTTATATTGAATTTTTGTTATGATCGAAATGACGAGTTGATAAATAGTTCTATTTGGAATGGTGTCGTCGGTGTAAAATGCAACCGTCAGACTGGCAAGTGGCGGTCCATGCGCTGCACGCAGCGGATCGATATTGACGTGTGTGTACTGTACGTGTGTACCGCGTTGTTGTCGGTCTAATTGTTTTCTCGTAATCTGTGTCGGGGGTAGGCGATGACAGACGCACTAAGACCCCGGGCTTAACCTCTGTACCCTCACCTCACCTAGCGCTCCACCGGCAAGCGGGATTACCAAGTACTACTACACGCTAGAGATGTTAGCGACTGGCGCGCGCCGAGCGGGGGTAGATAGATACCCCTCGCCGCACGTAGCAACACGAAACGTTGTTATTTCTGTTTCAAAGGGGTATATATTAATTGATTAGTCTTTAGAACAGCTATTTCAATGGACAACATTTAAAACAAAAGTTTCGTTATTAGACCTATGAATGAAATGATGATGATGAATGAAAATAATATGCTATTGGCCTAACATAAATTTTAAGCATTTTCGAAAACTCTACTACGTGCAATTTTGCATACCGACAGTGTTAGCTCGAATTTGAAAGTCCCGGGTTCGAATCCCGTCGAGACGGCAATCCTGACTAAAGTTTTTTCGAGGTTTTCCTCAGTCGTTAATGAGAATGCAAGGGTTTGAGTCCTCCTAAACAGCCGTCGGACATCCCTTCACAGTGATCTATCCCAACATATCTAGTTTGCTTGAAGAAGGGCATACATACATTGCACCATTGGTTAATTCCCTCGTTAAAAATAAATATAAAATTACATTTTTCTAAAGCTTATTCTTTCCAGTTTCACGTCGTTTTAATTATTTTTTCAAATCACTTTCATTCGATTTTGATTTAAACTCGTGAATAATCATTTCCAAATACAAAACTGAGGACGTCCCATTTATTATGACGTTTTTTAATGTCAGGGAAAACTTAATGCTTGAAAATTATATATTTGAAAACATAACAGTGATAATATCACTGCTCATACATCCATACATACACTGTTCACATATTATGTTCACATTCAAATTAATGCTATTTTAAAAGCACAGCTGATTTTGTTTTAGATTATATCTAATAGTTATATTAGTATTATAGATAAAAGGGTAAACTATACGAATTAACTGTATTGATTACGTTATTAATCATTTTCCTACCTTCTCGTTATACTTTACTACAAATGTTTCTTTAGGATTTGTATTATAATAATTGGAACTGTACGCAAATAAAATATCCATACGTTATTGTACCCCGGTGTATATTAATTTTGTTCAGCATTGGGTTTAACATGGTTGGTCTATAATGTTTCACATGAGGCTGTGTCCGAATGAGCCGGATAGACATCACGTGTTGTGTCGTTATTGTTGTGGAAACTAGGACATGTCGCAAATACGTAGTTTATTTTGCAATTATATTCGGTACTCAAATGCATGGGTGTTTTAGTCCGCCACTTTCACAAGTGAGTGCAGCTAAATTATAGATACACATCAATGAACAATGAATATATAAGGTCTATTATATTGGCACATGAATACGGCTATAAAAGCGTTCGCATATAGCGTGTTTGGATAAAAACGTAATAATGTATACATTGAACATTGATATAGACAACCCCTAATATATCGTTGGATTTATACCAAAGCAAAAATTTAACAATGTGATTTGAATTAATTTGAGTGTTGAGTGCTTGTTGTTCTCTTGAGCTGAAATTAAGTATTATACTATCATAGATTATCACTGCCACAACCACAATCACTATAATTACCACTCTACTATATATACTATCAATCACTACTAGACCAACTAAGTACACTACGTTTACAACTACCACTACCTCTGTCTCCACTATTCAGTATTACTTAAATACAAGTACAAATACTGATACGAAAACAGCTTTATATGTGTGCTCTGTGGAGCATTTAATTTTTTTACTATGCTCCAATACCATATTATTTACTAGGTCAACTTTATTTAAGTTTTTAAAACAAAGTTCTGCCTTTGAATCATAAGGTTGCCTTTCAACAGAATAACAATTGACAATAATTTACATTTTTAAACATGGTACATTTTAACAGTAGTAAAATTGACAATAAATTAAGGGGAAAATAAAGTGAAGTTAATTGAAGTGAATCCAAAGTAATTTTTGCAACAAGTTTTGATTCCAAAAGTATTTTATTAACATTGTAATGATACAGTAATGAAACAGCACGAGTACAATAACAAGCATGTGGTTAGTGTGGTGGTGGCTGCCATGCACTCCTCGGTACACTGCAGCCTCTCCCTCTGTAGCGTGGAGTCGTGTAGTGTAGTGGTGTAGGCATGGCAACCAGCGTCGCAGGCCGCCATGTTGGCTCGCGCCGTCGCCTTCTTATTGGCGACATCGATTTCTTGGGAGGAGGGACGCGCTGATCTGAAGGGCTGGAGAAAACTCAACCCCGAGGGACAATGACGGAGCTGGCTGGAACATTCACACGGGGACGACTTGCGAGGAATAGCGTCTTAAACGTTCCAACTCACATTTTATATGTTGATGTTGATCTTTTATAATGTCTTAAACGCTAGCAAACTATATTTAAACTGTGCTAATATTTATATTATTATTGATGTCTAATTCTTAAATTTGTTTTTTCAAGTAATCATAAGAAAGTAATAGCAAATTTGGTGTCATTAATTCAAGGGGCAATTGGCATTTTCTAGGCTAGTGTGTTTTAGAGGGAAAATGTTTGGATTTCCTTAAAAAACGAGTATAATTTGTTTAATTTAAATTTACAATACCTGTTACATGTATTTATGCAAACTGGGTTTGAATTATTATTACATACTTCCTACGATATTTTTATGTAAGAAGGAAGTTAAGTTGTGGATTGGATTGGAACGAAAGTTTGAAAAAAGGAAGCAATCAGACATCTGATAAAACACTCCATTGTTAAGTTTGACATTACCTTCTTAAACAAAACATTAAATAATTATATCAAATAACAATTAAACAATCAACAATCAGTTAAAATCTAACTATTATACATTGTTATTTTTAGTAATTATTTTAATTTTCTTAGTATAAGTTTAATAAAACAGCCAGTCAACATTAAAACAAAATTGATTGTAAATTATTGCACTGCTTTGGAGACTGATTTCATAGAAAGTTTCCGTTTGATGTTCTAAGCATTTATCTAAAAGTTTTAAAATAATAACAACAATAAAACGTGAGATGTCGTTGAGTGAAATAACTCGTATTCGGGAGCCAAAGCTAACACGAACGATAGTCGCAGATTTTCCTCACATTTCTCCACCTCGTGTTCAATCCAGTCTGATGTTCTAACTTGCGAACTTTGAACCTCTTAGTTGAAATGTCTACTCTCCGTCTCTAACCGTGTCCAAGTAGGAAACTTAATTTACTAAGTATTATTCAAGAAAACAATGAGTTTGAATATATTATTCATGAAATTCACCCTCGAAAGAAGTCACAATGGCAGACTTTCTTATATTTGCTAAGTTTTTCTCTAGAGCCTGCTTAACATTCTGTTAGCAGCCCCAAGAATAAAGCCCGCATCTCCCATTAAATAAATTAGCTGCTTTTAGAAGTCGACAAAGACGCGAGATATCTTATAGCCAACGTTTAACAGATAAATATTTCAAAAGGAACTAAGACTTGTGTTTTAGGATAGAGGGACAGCAAAATATTACTCGCATTGTTATTTTTTGACGGATATTCGTGCATTTGGAGTCGTTGGGGCTAATTTTATAAACATTAGAGAGGCAAACAATAAATAATACAAAATGTCGTGTTCGTTTATCCGTTGCTAAGAAAAAATAACATTAAACAACATTTAACATTAAAAAATTATAATTCACATATTATTTAACTCCATTCATTCAGAACATAATATATTATTTGTCTAAAAGTATTTTCGAACACTTGATGTAACCGTCCGTGGTGGATCATAGGATTGGGGCGCAGGCCCAAAGCGTACGCCACTATAGAAGCATGTGGGATTGTGGGTTCGATTCGTCCACAAGGCATGTTTATTGGACCTTCACCCTCATCTATTACTAACATCATCATCTCGAATATTGAGACTTTCAGTAACAAAAACAATCAATCGAAGTACAATACAAACCTAAATCAACAAAAATATATAAAACGTTATTTTCTGTCAATATTTAGAACTCTAAAAAGGCAATGATTATTTTAAATGTATTCTTTACTGTACCCTAGCACGTGATCTAGACTCACTCGCAAAACAAGAACAACAACACAGAGAAACACGTAATATTGTAGATTACGTAGATTGTAGATGAAGACACTCGCATAAAGCAATGGTAGAACCCTTATGCCTTGCTAGGCTCAGAGAGGGTGAGTCAGCGACGCAGCCACGGTTGATGACGCCAGTCCGGGTTGCATGGACATTCCTATACTTTGTTGCCAGTGATAGTGAGTGCATCGTATCAGCTAGACGTGTAGCAAACGCACAGATAACACCACCCAGGTAAGACGGGCACCCAATACTACTGAGCCTACACTTGTCCATGCAGGCAGGTCTTGACCCAGCAGCATGGGTTCAAAGCGAGCGTAAAGTGTTGATCCATGTTTCATTGCTATTTCACTATATGTATACCATAGACATTCCATATAATTGGCTAGACTAGCAGTCAGCGGCCCACTTCCGGGACAATTGGAAGCCATCTGGAATGGGTGAGTTTGCATGTTAATTAGATGGGAGCGATTAATCGAAAAATATTTTTAAAGATGGCCGCCAGTTTGACAGTTGAGCATATTAGACTTTGACACCAAATGATTACTATATTCCCTTATGCAATAACTTTGCATTGTTTCTGTTTTTTCAATACAATGCTGCACAAGCTAAAACCATATCAAACAATCCAGTAAAGTACTTTATTGCATTAAAAAAGCATAAATTAAAACGCCAAGCCGCCATCTTGAATGGGTGAGATTGACGCTTCAATTTGGTACACTCGCGCCTGTGCGGAGGTATTGTAGACTGCGTATCTAGCCTACTATAGGTGTTAAGATAAGATATCTATATGTATACCACGTGTAATAAGCCTAGGCATCCGCATTTTGCTACAATTCTGTATAACACAGCTCGTCAATGGACTTAAATATGGCGGAGCTTAACCGATTTATCGAATATTATTTTTCAGCAGCAAATTTATTTAAATATTACTGTTATTATCACGAAATAGGCCTACTAAGACGGTTTAATTGTTTTACGTCTACAGTCAGCATTTCTTTCTAAATAGAAGTTTTTATCAACAACGTTTAATCAATTTAACCATCTAATCGGTTGTGTTACGGTGATTTACTTAATAAATATAAGCCTTACATCACACAATCTGAAACCTAGTGAAATCATCCTTATTATTGTTTATGTGTAAAATATCGAATCATCTATACCTCCTATAGAGAATCGTGCATGTGCTAGTGACGAGCCACATATTATATGTATATCAGTAGTTGATATTTACAAATAAATAAAACCTACTTTATATTATATTTTAGAATTCCCAACTCGAAACATTTTCGTATGTTATTACGTATCCCGGAAAAGTGAATTCCTGAAATATGTGCGGAAAATTAACTACTTCGTCTAAAGTAATAACAAAACAACGTCGCCTGTCTCCCCAACTGAAATGTTTCTATTAATTGCTTTGCTCGCGCAAGTGTTGGGGTGGGGGTGGGGTGGGGGTGTTCAGGTGACGCAGTTTCGCGGTGCAAACAAGTCCCAACTCCGCCGTCACCTCTTGTTTTTCCTGTTCGTTCTAGAGTTTTTCTTGTTTCGCAGGAGTTGACGCTCGACGCCTGTATTTGACATTTTCCTCCTCTCCCTTCGTCTTCAACTCTCATTTCACCCCCCCCCCCCACCCGGCGCCCCCGCACTACCCAGACACCCGCACTACCCAGACACCCGCACTACCCAGACACCCGCACTACCCAGACACCCGCACTACCCAGACACCCGCACTACCCAGACACCCGCACTACACGGACACCCTATTACCTGATCCATCTCTCCCACATACCTACAGCAGCCAGGCACCCACATTAGCGAAGAACCTGAAGTATGAAACCCACAAGACAAGTAGCCAGGCACTCACATTATACACGCACTCATCCGTATGTCATCCGTCAGTCATTAAAACGTTTCTCTAACTTCTTAAGCTATTTGAAAATAAATTCACGTAGGCCTATATCGCGTCGCGGTGAAACATCACAAAAATTGCTCAATTTTGATTATTTTATTCCTACACTAAAAATGTTTTGATACATATTGAGTTGGTAGGCAAACTACCAGCCCTCTCACCGTAGGGCTACTAAGTAATCACGACCTACAATATTAGTAATAGTTTTAGTTTAGTACAGTCCTGCCAGTAGTTCTTTAAGTTTAAGTAACCTTGCATAAAAACGCAAGTTTATTGTTTTGGGTACTGTTTTAGTCAAAATCGAAAAGTATATGTAATTGAAAGTTCGAAATAATGCATCAACTGCACAACTCAGTCACATTTGCTTACACTTATTATACACACTTATTCACTAGACATAGGCAGGAGAAAAATATTTTTTAATAGATATTATCAGTCTATTCTCTCCAAGCTTACTCTACCCCTTTGCACCCCGCCGAACCCTTCCACTCCAGAGATGACATGACAGAATATTAGACGTTTGTGACAGAGTTGACTAATTGATGCCCCAGTGTGAACAGACCGATAGTTACAGAGATTAATGTGAAAAATATAGGAAGCGATAAGAATAATTAATTATTTGGGTGAACGAGCGAAGTAGTCTTACTGATCATTGATCAACAATGTTTTACTCAGTGACCAAGGAGGTTATTTGTGTGTGAACTGTATTACATAAAGAAAAAAACTAGAAATAGTGTTTATTTTGTTATTCTGTCATGTAATTTTTTTTAGATTAACGGACTCGATGACTTCTAAAAACCAAACATAAATTTAACTCGTTTTCCATATATTATTTTCGTCGCTTTAAATCAATTAACATCAAATTACAAAATAAACACTATTTCTAGTTTTTTCTTTATGTAATACAGGTCACACACAAATAACCTCCTTGGTCACTGAGTAAAACATTGTTGTTCAGTAAGACTCTACTTCGCTCGTTCACCCAAATAATTTATTATTCTTATTGCTTCCTATATTTTTTGTGTGGCTCGTTGGTCTTGTTGTTAGCGTATCTGCTTCCAATGCAGAAGGTCCAGGGTTCGATTCCCGCGAAAGTCAGAAGTTTTTTAACTTCTCATTTGGACTTCAGTCCATCAGTTCGTGTCTTAGGAGTTTGTAAACGGTGACTTTGGAGCCGTCCTAGCAACGAAGCACATAATAAATTCAGAGTTGTTCTGAATCGGCCTTGTTGATTCTGGCGTTGATCCGCTGGTACTCGCACTGTCCATACCACTGATTGCTATATTTCCAAATTAAAAATATCGATCTTTGGTTGGTTATCGCTCACTCGTCGATTGCGTCGGGGCCTACAGGGTAGGCTAAGTCGCTTTGATTTACTGTCCCCCACTGAAAATCAGTTATATAACTGAGTGGGTAGACTCTAAATAATAATAATCATCAAAACTCATTTCCAACAATGTCAGGTTGAGTGGTGTTTTTCACACCGATATCTAGGGCACGAAACTACTTTTTGCCGAGATTGCCAGGCTCAGCGTTTCTTCATCATCATCTTCATCGTCATCTTCATCCTGCATCTGCTTCTCCAACAATTTTCTCCACTCTTTCCTGTCCTCCCACAGCTTCAATTCAATCACCTGGTTCCACGATTCACCTCTCTCTTCAACGTCTCCTTCGATCAATCTTCCCCATCTTTCTCTCGGTCTTCCTACTTTTCTTTTACCTTCCTCTCCTGCTTCGAAGTCTCGTCTTGGGATCCTATCCATTTCCATCCTCTTCATATGACCAAACCATCTTAAACGTTCCCTTCCTAATTTAAACCTCAAATTTCTCCAAGACCTAATTCCTTTCTTATAACGTCGCTTCTAATCCTGTCCAGTTTGTAACTCCCTTGATACTTCTTAAAAACTTCATCTCTGCTGCTTCCAACTGACTCTCTTCCTTTGATCCAACTGTCCAAGTTACTGCACCGTAAGTAAGTATAGGTATGAAGTATGCTTTATAGAAAAAAACTTTGCATCTCTGTGGAAACAGCTCGTTCCAAAGCAGCTTTCGCACCAGTTGATAAAATCCTTCGGCTTTTTGTACCCTAGCTGTTACTTCTCTTACTTTAGAATCTTTTGTCAAGATACTTCCTAGGTACTTATAAATTAAACACAAAAAAAATATGTATTATTTATTTTATTAATTTGTGTGACACAATAATCATTTTGTGACAGGTTTTGTATAAGAAAATACAAATAAATGGACATTTACAACAGTGTTAACTTATGTTTAGTAAATGGTTTTTTCCATGACCATATTGGAATAAATAGTACAAAAAGTAACAAATGTGTGAGAATAAAATTATATATAGATAATAAATATATTAAAGGTAGGCCTATTTATTATGTGGTGCATGAGAGTATTGTGACAGATTTTATAGAATAGATAAAGTGTGACAAAATAGTAAATATTATGTAGAAAATTAAGTATAATAAGAGTGTTTATAAGGTGAAAAAGTATTTTTATACCAGGTAAAAAAGTATGTGACATAGTGTTGCGCTACCAAGTCGTTGCTTCTTAACACAATTCCCCGCATTTCAACTCGGTGTGTATATATACATGTAAGAGGAAGTAAACAATAGCCTGACGACCTTAACCCCACTAATTGTGGTCAAGTCCTACAAAGTGCAAAGCCACGAACACTTGAACAAGTAAACAAACATTAGTGTAACTCCCTCCTTGCTCTTGCCCTCGGCTCTGTTCTATTTCAAAGTTGCTCCCATTCAAGGCGTCCACGTCAAGTGAATGTACTTGAACTTTCACTTTAACTGCAGGCTTTAAGCTCTGTAATATTATAGTCCACACACATCTATGTTATGTGATGTGAAATAAGACATGACATTATGTCAATATTGTCATGACTGGGTTTCAAACAGTGTTTATCCGGTTCGAATGTGGGATTGAATCAGTCAGGAATACGGTTATAATATTGTAAAGTTGTTTATTTTATTATATTATTTTATTATTTCCTAATGCGATTTCGTGCTTGAAAACTGTGATTATTTAAAAAATCACAGTAAATTTAGTCTTAGTTTGATCACAGTTAAATACTTAAAGTTTCAAGCTAAACATTTTATACATTTATATTTTTTGGATGAGCGAAGCGAAGACTTCAATTTCACCGACCCCCAAAAAATTTAGCTCGGGTGTTTTTTTTTTTTTTTTTTTTTTCGTTTTTCTGTCTGTTTGTTCGCTCTCTACCGGGCAAACGGCATATGCGATCTTGATGAAAATTTGACAGGACCTTCGAAATCTCTGAACTTAGACTTGCTACGTTTTTGGTTACAATCGAAAAAATATTTCTCATGAATATCGTACTTTTACGATTTTTTTCGATTTTTAATGCCATATTTCCGTGACATTTGGGCCGATTCTGACCAAACGGGTGGGGCTACAACGTTCATATTTCACATGGACATTAAGGTAATGGTGATGTATTGCTTTCTGAAAGAAAAAATTGAAAAAGTTAGCCAGAATCTATAGAAATAAAGCTTTTAATATAAGTTTTTTTTATTTTTTGTGAGATATTTTCGTGCCATTTGGGCCAATTCTGACCAAACGGGTGGGGCTACAACGTTCATATTATACATGGACAGTGATGTAGTACCTTTTGATCGAAAAAGTTGAAAAAGTTAGCCAGAATCCATAGAAATAAAGCTTTTAATATAAGTTTTTTTACGGTAAATAATACCAATTGACAGGTAACAATAGAAACTTGACAACAATCACCTACAATGCGTAGGCAGCAAAACAAAGCACTTGCAAAAGTAAAGATATCCCACGCAAACTAAAAACTTTAAAAAGCTCATCCATCAACGCGGCAGGACTTTAGCGTTTTCCTAGTTAAATTTAAATGTTAGCTTTCGATTTCTATCCGACTTTTTCCATCAGTTTGTAGGGCCTAATCCTAAAATGTTCTACCACTTTGCGTTCCAACGTTTTCAATTATGTACACAGTAAATTGAAATTGTATGTAAGATTGAATAAAGATAAATATACTTCTTTATTATTTCTAATGGGTATTTGCTTGTTTTGGAACAGTTTGTTAATTTCTATATATATACACAATATTTAAAATCATTGTTCCCAAATACCTAACAAAAGTCTAAAAGATTATATATTATTAAATTTAAATTTTGCTAGCCACCTAATCAATCACTTAAATCAAAATATACGTGAATGAAATTATTACTAAATGATAGCCTATTAGGCCGTATACTTCTTCGGATAATATTGAAATTTACATTTTCTTCCGGCTGGTGATAATTTCGTGAGTCAACCAGTCTTCGTCAGGCGCATGGAGAAGTCGCTTGACGAAGACGACAGATATAACCGACGAAATATGTTGTGATGAAGACAACTTTTTCTCGACCATTCGCATGAGTTAGTCCCACAAACTGTCATTGAAAACTTTGTTACCAGTACACGAGAGTGCTTTTTAATTAATTACACAAACTTTTCGTATGTTTACCAACCTACAAGGAATAAACTTAAAATGTAAAAGTTTTTGTTCCATATTTCACAGTGTTTAACATTTAAATCCATCTCTTTAAAATAGTGAGGTTTGTTTCAAAAAGAATTTCAAGCTAGTCCCAATTCAATTGCCCTGAAATATGACATACTTAGCAAATATTAGTAATTTTTTAGAATCGTGTAGCCACAGGAAAAATATTTTTAAAACGTGATATTTTTGTTAAATACTTTCGAATTAAAAATGTTTTTTGTGAATCACTAATTTTATATAATATGTAATAAAGCAAACGAAACGAATTCGTAAGATTGACCATTCGAGAACTATTTCACTGGAATGTTTATACGTTGACACTAATGTTTTTAAAAGTGAATGAGACATTGCTAAAGACTTGTCGATATATTTCGTTACTTTCTTATATTTAATTTTTGAGAAGTGTAATTGTAATGGCATTCCATGTGGTATAAGAGAGCGAATACTGTAAAGGCGAATGTTTTGAGCCCCGCTAGTAACCTACACAAGGGCGGACCAAGTCTCTCACAAAATCAATTTTGGCAGAGGGATCTTGAGCAGCGGGTTGCAGTAGGGATCGCTGCAGGGGAAGAAAAAGTAAAAATATATTTTCGTATATGTATTATAAACCGCGCGAGAGACGATGGGGGTGTGGGGGTGGCGGGAGATTGTGAGTTTGCCACGACGAAACGGAAGACGGGACTTTCGTGAACTAGTTTGAAACATTTCCAAACTTTGTTGACTTTTAATATAAACAAAGTTTGAAGGTCTGGTGGTTGGTGGTAGACCAGGGTTTACCCGGGGCTTTGCCGGGGTGTCAGACTTCTTGTCTGTCACAGACGATCTAACGCTGTGCTTTATAATTGTGTACGTTATTCACGAAGCTTAAAACTTTTGCCTGTTATCAATTGGTGACAAATGAGTAGGTATAAACATGAATGTTTGGTCACCATGAAGTAACAATAAATCCAAACCCCAAAACTAAAACAATTTCATCGGTTTCTAGGATTTGTTTAAATGGGCATTTATTGTTTCAAAATGTATCATCAATCGATTTTCCAAATTGAGTAAACGTCATACCAATAATTTGTTAGGGAGGGCAGTTGAAAATGAAATGGTGCACGTGCTATTATTCCAAGCTATCCAAAATGGATATGAAACTGTCTTTTATGAGCAAACCAACGGAGCAACCGTAAAGATCTTGTCTTATAGGGACTTGGGGTTCGAATCCTGTATTTTCTTGAACTGTGCGAATATAAACTTGGAACGACAGTAGTAAAACATAATATGATAAATAATTATACAGTGATATAAGGGATATAGGGGTTAAACGATTATATTAAATTTAATATAAGTAGTTAAAAGATCTAATAATCTACACAGCCATATTCACTGAGTAAAACGAGTAGAGGGTTGACTAAAACCAATCCAAGGGTTGACAGGATCGTTATCATGGTATGGAAAGAATCCTTGATAACATAAAATATATATTGTACGTTTTTTAAAAGGATGTACACGGATCACAATGTAAAGACCCAAACGCAATTATTGTCAAAAGTAGATTCGGAATCGTTATAGTTAAATCGTATAAAATATTACTTGAGCCGTTTTCAGGGCGCACTGCCCACAATCAAATCGCAATCATAGCTAGGTACCGTATATGAAACTGATATCAATGGACGCTACGACTGCGGCCGGTGATTCCGACGATTCAAACTTTATAATCGCCTCGAGAGAATATTTTTTTTTAAACTAGTACATAATGGTGCAGTATTTTTTAACCTCAATGATAGTCGGTGAGAAAACAACGAACGTAATCTGGTTTTCGGTTGGAGGGTCTCGAATTATAATCTCGATCAAATCACGCATTGGTACTGACCGAATGACGTAGATTTGTTGTGTGCGAATGTAAATATTTGAGTTAGTAAGTATAGGCACATGTTTTTCCTTATTACCTTACAAAATTAATTCCAGTAACTTACTCTATGTGTAAATAAATTCACTCTGTTATCTTAACTTATCTTCCAATTTGATGTTTTCTAGATTGTATAATGTTGTTGATATTGTATTTTTTATTATTATTGTATAAAGTTTTTTTATTTTATTTATTTATTACGCTAACTATTCAGTAAAACTGATTTGCAAAGGAGACTAAATAATTAATACATAGATGAGACCAACAATGACTCAGTTAAGTAAAATATTTGAATAGTAATATAACAATGCTTTAAACCAATCAATTTGCTAACATAAATCCAATCTATGATTATGTAATGATAATTCACTCAAATAATTCTAAAACGTGATCTTCAAGGGATAATATTAAAAAGATAGATAAATTTGTAGATAAAAAAATTTGTAATAGTTTAAAAATGATATAAGGTAGCATCACCAAATTAGTGAGAAGTTGTTGAATTTACTGGACTTTTTATGCATTCTTGGTAAAATTTAATTATTATTTTAGAATTAATATAAAATAATAAAACGAATATAACCCAGTGATATGTTCTATGGCACCTGTGGCTGCCAGAGATCAGAATAGACTCCTAGTATCGCGGAAACCTACATTTGGACGTGAGAACACGGCGGAGAGTGGTAGCGGTTATTGTATGCGTTGTTAATTAGTAATTTAACGCCTCGTCCATCTCGTGAGAACCTCTTACACGGACGATCCCTGTACTTCTAAATAGACGGACTCAACCATATCTAAGATAACGCGAGGATAATATTGTGATTATCTCAGTAATGATTGGTTGCGAGTTATTTGAGAAGTTGGCAATAAGTAAACGTATACATTTAAAGGTAAACGCTTCGATTAAAACTTTTGATAGTTAAATCCAGCTGCTGTAGAAAGCCGAGTATGTTCGGTTAGTGTGGCTCGTTGCTCCTGTTAGTTTACCCCACTTCTAATAATTCAGAGTTACGGTTCAATCTGAAAAGTTATTAAACTGCTGAAATGGTCTTGGATCAAGTTGAAATAGTATAACTATAAGCGGTGGTCTCAAGATGTCTTGTATAGCAACAAGGCACACAATAAAATGTGATAAAACTAGGCAGCTTTGCGAACGTTTTTCCAGTCGCGTTGATTGATGAGCTTTTTTTTTTAAATATTTCTATCCAATAATTACGTTTTTAAGTGGCATCTCATTACTTTCTCTATGTAGTTACATGATATTACTTGTTAATTATATATACACCTGTAAAAGGCTTATATTAAAACCTTTATTTCTATGAATTTTGACGAAACTTTTTCAACTTTTTCTTTCAAAAGGCACTACATCACCATAATCTTTATGTCAATGTTAAATATGAACGTTGTAGCCCCACCCGTTTGGTCAGAATCGGCCCAAATATCACGAAAATATCCTATTAAAAAACAGGAAAAAATCGTTTAAAGTACGATTTCTATAAGAAATATTTCATTAAATGTCACTAAAATCATAACATATATAATTTCAGTTATTTTAAACGTTCCCATAAATTTTTATCAAGATTGGAGTAGCCATTTGCCAAATATCACGAAAATATCTCATTAAAAATCGAAAAAAAAAATCGTAAAAGTACGATAATCAGAAATATTTAATCGATTGTACCCAAAAACGTGACAAGTCTAAGTTCAGAGATTACGAAGGTCCCCTCAAATTTTCATCTAGATCGCATATGCCGTTTGCCCGGTAGAGCGCAAACATACAGACAAAAATAAAAAAAAAAACGAGCCAATTTTTTGGGGGGTCAGTGAAATTGAAGTTTTCGCTTCGCTCATCCAATTAATCCCCACTAAAAATAATTTATTGTTTCGGAATGGTTAGGCAATAAAAACATATTTATTAGCTAACTATTTACTTTGATTGATAATACATTTATATGTTGCAGTCAATCAATGTTCGATAATATATTTGCATGGAATGTCAGGCATTAGTTACATTGTGGAAGATGACCTTGAGAGTCATCTCACGGGATTACCAGTGTCGTGCATCGAACCCGTAACCCCCAGTGCTAGAGGAGCGTATGTTTGTACGTAAATGGGTCGTAATGTTCCAACCCTCGAGTTTATTTGCTAAAAAGTAGGCTTTTGTATTGGCCTATTTATACTTGCACAGTTATGTATCCCAATACAATATGTATGTCTACACTCAGCAATTTCTTTGCTATCTATACATTAGTTTTAAGCTTTTCGTTTGTGATGACAGGGGCCTAAACTATTTGATAAAATCACAAGCATTAATTTATCAACAAGTACCACCCCATTCGAAAGGAGTTTTACATTAAAACTAATCAATCTTCCGCTAAACAACCAGGGATATGATTTGAAAACAGTTAGAAGGGAAGGGATACAAGGGTGATTTAGAAGTTCTCATTCACAGAGTGGCTAACATTCCCAATACCACCACAACCTTCAGTCTGAATTGCCGGTGCTGGGTTCGAATCGTAGACCTCTCGATTCAGAATCTCGAGTGTGACTTCTTCACCACGGAAGTAGTTTACATATTGTGTCTAGTGAACTCTCAACCTCTTCTTCGATATTGCAAGTGGTTCAACCCTAGATCACGTCAGCGCATGTCAGCGATGGCAAAGCTCTGTTTTGTTAGAACTATATACCTCCTCGTCAAACAATAAAACCTCCCGCTCGACTTTAGTACCCCCAGCTCCCGCTGCTATCGCCGCGCGCCCGACTCTCAGATATGATTGCGCCGTAAAGAAAATGAAAAGCCCATTTTCCTTTGATGCGATCGTAAACGCTATCGCCGTTTAGCATGTTTGTATTTTATTTTAAAAGGCGATCAAGCAGTAATTATTTCCAGGGGGGACTGAATGACAGCACGGGGGGTGGGGGTTACTTCTTCCGGTTTAATCTCCTGTTTCAAGATTCCATTTCCTCCCCTGCAGCCAGCTCGGGGGTGTAACGCACAAATGTACCGAGCATAACAGAATTAGAAAACATGAAGATATTTCGAGGGGACGATATTTCGCAATCAGACTTTTATTTAGTTAGAACGTTTTCAAATTGTTTTCTAATAGTCACATCTTGTTTTCGGAGCGTCCTTCCTCCTATTCGTTAGTCGGTCGTAGTTGAACTTGTAATAGACAGTCGGGTAATAATACAATTAGATAACTATCTAGGGTATGAACCATGTAGATAAGACCTCTGTACAACAATGAGAACCTGCATTTGAAGTGAATATAACTGCTGTTCTAGTGCTAAGTTTAAGTCTTACCCGTATAAAGACCAGGAATTTGTAAACCATGTTTCCGAGTTGAACGCAAATCGTGAATTTTGAATGTCAATTAATCGTCATAGTTCACATACTAACCTTGTCGATTAGCAGTGCCAGAACATGATAGCATGTAAACCTGGTGACATAATATAAAACTAATTTTTCGTGACAAAACTTCTGTGATTACATTGTTAATTTCTGAACAATTATGCAATTGAAATTAAGCCAAAGAAACACTCAACACTCTATAAATTAATTGAAATTAAGGACAACCCACAGGTTGTTTTGAACATCAACAAACTAAAATATGGCTGCGAGTTTAAAGGAATTAAAGCGTTAGTCACGAAATGTACCTAAGAGTTCAAATTTAGTCACAAACTTTTGTCTTCAGTCTGTACACATACCTTTCGAGGATACATACACACAGAAGTGAAAATAGAAAAAAAAAAGATTCAAATTTAAATCATTCACTACACACAATAATGTTCACATTTGTATATTTTGTTGCAAATTGCATTGCCATCAGTTGAATGTCTTAATTAATTTACCGAGCCATACGAGGGCCAATACATAAACTTATTATAGTAATCTCGGCGTCATAAAACTTGGTGCCTTCCGTCGAAGCCAAACTAGTATGGGAACCTATTATTAACTCGGAATCGACTTACGGCTATTATTAAATTATAAAATAGTCGCACGATAAAGGCTTCCGATTACAAGACACTTAGATTTGCCAGAGTTTAAGATAAATATAGTTTATGTACTCGATGGCTATAAAATAAATCTCATGGTCGTACATTAATAACTCAAATAAAACTAAAAGCATAAAAATAGTAATAAAAAGACAGAGAACCATGAAAGTTTTCAGTATAGAATGTCGATGGTCGATATGTGACATATTTATTGTTTGGCACTAAAGTACCAAAGATTGTCAATGCTGGTTTTGTCGGAGGGGGACGGGGGGGGGGTTGATATGGTTTTTTAATGTCATGGAATAGGCTTACAACAACAACGCCAGAATAATCCATTTATGCAGTCGTCGCTGAAGAGTAAAACATTTTAGGTATACATGCTAACCTTAGTGCATCACTTTTCTGCCCGTCTGTGTGTGTCACATTATGCCATAAAATCCGAACATGGCTACAGATTTACATGCGTTGTTTGGTTTACATTGCCCACAACAAGGATTAAAGAGAATGGTTTTGGTGAGCATAAAAATGTTACAGTGAGGTTGAAGAGAGATTTTTTACTAATTTGACCCGGCACCTCCACCAAAACAATTGGACATAATATTTGTATAATAACGGTATAAGCTTCGATCCCTATACAAAGTACTTCTATACCCGTAATGTGTGGGCCTAGATGCATCGCGATTTATTTGTTGCCAGTTGAGAAGACTATAGTAAACACTAAACAGTACACATTTTAAAAAAAATTGAAGTATGTTCTGCGCACATCTGATTGATACGTAACATTGTATTATTATATCTAAGAGAAAATATGTTCACTTATGTCATGTGAAATATCAAGAACCGTTGTTTATAGTCAGAAAAGGGTTCAAATAGGTCTTGTTTAAACGATTTTACCAAATTAAAGCATTAAAAGCAATTTAATGTTAACTATTTTGCTCTATAACCTTTAAAACATAATAATGGCAAAATTATATTTTATTTGCAGCGTGCTAACTATTGATGATTTCAAGTACAATATTTTATAAAATTTAAATTATTATATAAATTACTATACTAATTAACGATAAACGATTTCTGCTTTGTGGCTCTACAAATTTCGCACAAAAAACACTTTTAAGTGTGTGTTCTTGTTTCCAGCCCGAAGATAGAGCGTTGTATTAGAAAATGTTACATATTTCAGCGAGGTTCTATACGTGTTCGCGCACGTGGCAAAGACTTCAGTGACGTCACCACTAGAATATCACGTGTTTAATATTTCCCAAGTAAACAAAGAACTTGTTAAGACTGACATTAGAATTATACCAGTATTTTAGCGTGGGACAAACCAATTTCCATCTAGCCTGATGCTGGGAACTTGTTCTGACAGCCGGGATTCATTTGCATGCGGTAATTTACATGGGATTCGGATTGTTGATTGAACGCACTATGGTGTTTGCCGAATATTTAGACAATGAAATGGTTTTTAAGCGGTTAAGGATCCATGGTTTGTGTAGATGACTTTTATGCTCGCATGTATAATGTACAATAAATTAGAGGAAACTATAAGTTAAGCGTATTTGGTTTTTGATCCTTACAATAATATTTTGAAAATGCAACAAAATGTTAATTTTACTAAAAGTAAAGTTTCTCCCTTCATATTAACAGTTAGCTTAGCATTGTGTGAAAACGTTTAATGTGGCTAGATTAAATTTGATTTGATTTATTCGATCAGTATGGTTATAAACAGAAAACGGTTTCAATACATACAACGAATACAAATCAACAACAAGTATGAATTAAAAGAATTAACGAATACAATTGTGCTGTATTTATTCTAAACTTATCTATATGGCATTTCTCATTAAAGTGCAAAAATAAATAAATGCTACAAAATGTAATATTTTCAGTTTACAAAATAAATACTAAATATTCTAATTTGAAATGCTTTCTACGTACCTCTCAAACAGCACTCCAAGGATCTCTTCTCAGTATTATCTCCTGTGGGGCGGGCATTACTAACGATTCGTCCATATTTACTCCTATCAAGAGTCTTTGACTCAAACATCAACTCCAGAATAACAGTTTACAACCTCAGGGCGATGGTATTTTAAATCCCGTTAAAAACTAGCTACCTATACAAAATATAAAAATAGATAAGTACTTTTACCAGACTAATTTGAGTTACAGATTTCAGGCAGTGAAATATTGTAAAATGTAGACTTCCATGTTGATTTACAAAATGTTATTCTTTCAAATTCGACGTAATAGCTACAGCGTTAGCAACTCAACTGAAAGTTATTAATTCCAAATTTCCACAAAATACTGAAAGTAGTAACTATTGAGTTATGTTAGTTAGTTATTAGTTCCATATTATATAAAATGAACTCGTTCTCATGAAAAGTTCCTCCCCAATGATGTGTAAGAGTTCTCTGTAGTCTTCTTGTAAACTTTATTTCTGCAATTTTTTATATTTATAAACAATTATTTATAAGCTTCCGCCTAAATATAAAATTAAAGCATTTTTGTTTTATACAACGCAAATTAAAAGATGAGACCATGTTAAATGTTCTGTTTGATCTTCAATCTTCTAAGACAGCGTGATTAAGGTCATACCAAAAACATTACCTTTCATTTCGGTGTGTACTTTGTAGATAATTCTAACAACCACATTCTCATGCAATTTGCATGATTTTCTATGTATCGAATCACAAGAAATAAACTACTATTTAAATAACATCACCCTCCCCCCCTGATCAAAATATTGGAAGAGTCACTGAAGCCCAAAATGGCAATTGTGTGTGAAAGAGACAGCCATGTTATTTCAATAATATTGAATATTGCACATGCAACGAGCAAACAATTAACTTCCTTTGTAAAATGTAAATGCGTATTTCGAAACCGTTCTTCTTTGAGAATGTGAACGGCAGTAAAGTCTTAGTGGCATCTTTGTGAGTTCTAAAAGAAAAAGGAAAATTGTTAAATGATCCTCGCTAAATATGCAAAAGGCAAAGCGAAGCAATCCTTAGTAAAAACATCGTCAAAAATGTATTACTAATTGAAATTGAATCCGATACTACCTTGCGGCCTACTACCATAATATACATAATATATAGAATTTGAAATAATGAGTGTATTTTGTGTTACTGAGAAATTCAAAACTGAATGTGTTCAGTTACTATAATCATAATAGATGTTATATCTTGCGACTTGATATCCTTAGTCATGATTGTGATACCGAAATAATGTAATACGACCCATGCATGGGATACTAACATAAACAATGTCACACCAGTATAATATATTGCAATTGTTGAGAAAATATGTACTGAATTTAAGTTGAATGATGAAATAGCTTTTTTCGTACTGTTGAGATGCGTTCTAATGGAATCATAATATTATATTACAACTTAGAATCAGTGCACTTAAATAAGTAAGTGGAATACACTGCTTTATTGTTTTATTGTCTGTTTGATATTGTTCCGATAATTTTTAATTTGGGTTATATCCAGCTGATGTCAAACTAACAATGAAAACAATGTGTTAATTATTAATTGCATGATAACTTGGATTATATAGCAACTTAATAATTTCATCTTGAAATTCATAGAACAAAGACCTCAACATGCAGAAAATTGTTCCATTTTTCAAGTAAGGTAAATAAAATCTGATAAAGCCTTTCGGTATAGTTTGTTGTATATTTATTATTTTACAAAACACACACTTATTGCATTTATTTATCAGAATATCAATGTAATATAAAAAAAATAAAACGCTAAGGTGGTGACAACGACAAGTCAAATACGACACATACATAATGTTGAGTGACTTTATTATGATTAGGTAAGAGTTGGTTCGCTTATTCCTTGAATGGCTACGTTGCTTGTTTCAGCACATTAACGATTAAGTGTTGAGTTTAAAGTGGACATAACTTCTGCGTATTGTTCCAAGTTAAAGTAGATGGACGATGGTTTAGAATCAGACCCTCACTCGCTGATCGGAACGTTCAATCGAAATGAGTACTTACGTGTTAAATGAAGTGGCCATGTTAATCTAAATGCGAGTGTACTTCATGTAAAGTACGTACGTTAGATAAGAAGTAGAAAATAGAGTTTTGCAAGCGAGGGAGCGAGGGGATGGGGTAATTGGTTTTTACACCCTCACCCCCCGATCAAGTGGGTAGGGGGTGGGGGTGCTAGGCTGGACCCACTCCCTAATACACCCTCACCCCCCCACCCCCCGCTCGCTTCATCCACAATCCTTTAACCGAGTGAGCTGGAAATGTCAAACCCATGCAATATTCGCCCACGGGCAACAAGGGCGCATGGGGAATATTGATGAAGCGAAATTCGGAAAAACATTGAAGAGATTTGCAACATCTTCAGTCATTTTCTTCGAGTTTGTTTTTATCTTTGGAAGTAAAATGTGAGGAATAATCCGTATTTAATAGTACCGTAGCTGATAAAATGTTAAATTGCAGTTTCTATCATTTTGGATATTTTGATACTAGTTATATTTTTTTCGATTCGCCGGGAAAGATAATCAAAATCGAATCTAATTTACTGGAAACAATTCTCTCACAACATGATTTTGACCTTGTGTCAAAAATTGGTAAAAGTATTTTTACTTGTATATTCTGAGTAATAATTTGTATTGCTGTTGTAGAGACGAATATGTAGTTCAATACACACGTTTACTTATATATTTTAATTATTGCATAATGCCTTGCTAATGATTTACTTTGATTGATGCAAAGCAGTGATCTAACCAGTGAATTTATTAATAAACTATTTATTTAATTTACAATTGATTGTGAAATTTTAAATTCAAAGCGAGAAAAGTGGAGAGATTCGAAGTTAGTACATAAATGTTCCTATAAACATATACACAGATATTTATTAAATGCCAACATATTATAACATTTGCACTATAAATCACAGTTTAAAAAAAAACAATTTCGTCCAAACTTCAATGGCCTGATAACAATCATTAAAAACTGCTACTGCTTCAACATGACAACAGCTGTTAGTTTTGTAGAGACTGTACAATTAACTTTTAAAGTCAGCGATAAGCCATACTTCAATATCGTGTACTCCTGGTGCTGCAACATTAAAATGTATCACATTTACAACAAATCAATAATCATTAATACATATTATTTGTTATAAGTACTCATACCAACAATGACAATAACGACTCAATAAATTATACTGCGATAAAGATTGGAGAAGGATTGACAGGTTGGGAAAGCAAAGAAAACATAAATCCCAGCCTGAAGGGCTGGGGGCGACAAAACTTTTCACCTGCTGATGACAACTGCAGCTAATTTTAAAAATTTTAAAAAAAGCAAGAAATGTATTTATTTGTATCTAATTGCAAATAGAAACCGTTTGCGGTCTAACTAATTATGTGTTGTAATTCGTTATTGTGATTTGTCATAAACGTTTGTTTAAGTAGCATCCTACATTAAACTTATAAGTCTGCATTACATCTATTTCGTAAGGCCTATAATTGATTTATTGGATGAGCGTAGCGAGCGAAGCGAAGATTACATTCTACTACACTGGAGAAAAAAATCCGGAATGTTTTTGTTTTCTTTTTTTTGTATTTTTGTCTGTTTGTTAACACAACTCCGGCTAAACCGACATTCCAATTGCGATGACATTTTCTGGAGGCCTTCGAAATCTATGAACTTAGAACTGCAAGGTTAAAAAAAATCGATCTAAAAATTATTTCTCATGAAAATCGCAATTTTAAGATTTTTTTCAATTTAAAAAAAAACTTCGATTAATAACACCTACATGCTTTATGCGATTGTAATTATTTTTCCACAGAACCTTAATTTTATGAATAAATATATTCGTGTGAAATTTGAGCGCAATCAAAAAATTATTTCTTATGTAAATCGCAATTTTACGTTTTTTTAAATTTTTAAAACATTTTTCGACTTATAACATCTACATGCTTAATTCCATTGTTATGATTTTTTTACAGAACCTTAATTTTATGCATTAATATATTCTTGTGAAATTTGAGCGCAATCAAACAATTATTTTTTATAATAATTGCAATTTTACGATTTTGCTATGATGTTGCGATAATGCTAAGGCTTTTAAAATTTTCATTTTTTTAAAGTGAAAGGTGTTTTAGATTAAAAAACAATACATCTAAACATTCATTAGACGAATTTAATAATTTTCGTTTTGTTTAATAAATAATGATTGTTTTCCTTTGCACTGTTGAAAAATGTATGTTTTTTGTAACAAATCTATATTTCCCATATTTTAATTAAAAAACTATAAATCTCATCACAAAAGTGTTTGGTGAATTTGTCAGAATAAAACTTGTGAGCATATTAAAAAGAAATTATTCTTTTATCTTATTAACTGTAGAAGAAGTATGAAAAAACGTTAGCAAATGTGCTAGAATAAAAGTTTCGATATAATAGCATTTGAAGTTAATTTATGTTGTTTTTTGGTAAATTTGAGTGTAACATAGCCTAAAGGTTCAGTTTATTTATTTTACATGAATTCACTAAGCCTTTTTAACCTGTTAATCTAGGCTTCTTAAAAATTTACTAAAATTGTTATGAATAACACTCTATACAGCCCTAGATTAGGCCTAATATCAGTACCGGTAAGCCATTTTCCCATGCAAAATAGCATGCAGCGCTCAAGAAAAAAATTCATTTAATGCTTTCAGCATTATATCAGCATAAAATAAATTTATGTAGTCCATAAATAAAATAGTAAACTTAAAAAACAATTAAAACAATAATAATGCCAAATTGTTGATTTTTCATACATTTTCAGTGAAATAACCCCTTAAACAATTACGCTCATCCAGCAACGCGCCTGAAAAAGCGTTTGCGAAGTTTCCTAGTAAATAATTACCAATTCGTTGATAATAATTGAGGGCAGTGGTGTGTTTAAGCTTTTGCATATTTTGAAATATGTTTATGATACAGTCTGAAAGTGTACAAGTATTTTATTATTTAACGTTTATCCTATTTTGTTATGAAAACTGATTTTCAAATATGGACAATAATTAAATAAAACTAACATTGCGATGTCAAAACTCCAATTTTGATAGGAAATATTAGCTATAATTGATTTGTTTTTTGAAGGATTTGGTGATTTGTAGGAATATTTTGCATATTTCAAAAAATATATAATATATTAATAAAAAGGTTAAAGTAAAAATTTGAATTTGTCCATAATCTTTGATCTAATCGCACCTACAGTATAATTATTATAACGACTTATAACATGTTAAGGAATAAAAGGAATATTGTTTTAATACTTGGAGAAAATTTGCGCCTTTTTGTGGAAATAAATAGGCTTAAAATTTTAATTAAAAAATTGTTTGTTGTATTATGATAAAATTGTACAATGTCCTTAATAAATTGATTGATTGATTTATACTCAAATAACATAGTGTTTTTAGTTTTTTTTCTATTTATTTAAATTATATATGAATGCAACAATTAAATGGCCTTCAATAATCTTAAATGAAATAACCTCCATAAATTAATAAATTGATTAATTATTAAATTAATTATATTGCGGGAAATTAATTTTTATTCGCCTATAATGGTTAAGAGAATAATACTTAGAAAATATTTACGTCATTTGACGGAAATATTATGTGGATTGTTCAGAGTTTTCTAGGAATTTATTTTCGCAGCCTAATATTAACAATATAGAAATTGATATTTTGATTGCGTTTCTTATTTTTAATTTAATTCTTCAATACAATAATGCAATGCCCTAGAACAATCAACATTATAACCCCAATTAATTATTTAATTATCTTGCGTATAATTAATTGTTATTCGTGTGTAACGTGTACTCGAGCTCACTCATCATGTGATACCCGCGGCGCCTCCACCAAACGCCCGTGTGCCCTTGTTGCGCGCAGCCCATCCCGCCCGTGGGGGCGAGGCAGTGTCCAATGGCATGGAAACCGAGCGGAGGGGGCTACAGCCCTTGTCTTTACATCTTGACGTAGTGCAGCAACAAGTCACAAACAAACGCTTCCATAAATTTATAGGCCTTTTCTCTATTCATGTGAAAAGAATGTAATTTGAATCCGCGCTAAATTTCCAGTATGTTGTCGCAGACCTAACCCTCGAATATCTAATCTCGAATATTTAATGGGAAATTGGATTCTGTAAAAAGGTGGAGTGTGACGCTCTCTCGCTCTTGTATTGACAGCGAATCTGATTCGGCACAACATTCATTATTTCTGCATGACGGGGAGTTTTCACTCTCGTACGAAATAGGCGCGAATTAAAAGGATGTGATTTTAATGTTTTTCAACATTTTGAGCTTATATGCTAGACATATTGTCTTTGGTTTGCTGTCCACCAAACAGTCAACACAGACACAATAAGACAATTAGGGTCGATCTTGTACCAAGAAATCTTTCTTGATTTTCGTTTGATTACTTTATCAATATCTGTCTACACTTTCACAAAAATCACCATCCCCGAATCATATTATAAATTAAACACACCACTGGGCCTATACCGATGATATTTTCACTCACCATTTATTCAGTATTATTTACACCGTAACATTGATCACCACTATTTATAAGAAAGACGTTACTCCTATCTTCGTACATCATTACTCAGTAGAATTTCAAATTTTGGTATCGTTTGGCCACACAAAATTTGGAAACGTTGACCAGAAGTAAAGATTTTTTTAACTGTTGGGACTCACAGGAAAAATAATGCGACTTATTTGTAAAGAGGGCTGTGAACGAGAAGAGTTTATCGGAAATTTAAGTCCTTGATAGGATAGTGAAAACAGAACCAAAATAATATGTTGTTGTATTATTTTATTGAACTATATAAAATGTAAAATATAATATTATATAATAGCATATAACAACAGTAACATAATGTCCAATTATATATATATTACGTCCACCTGGAATGTGGGAGATCCGTGGTTCGATTCCCGGTTGGGGCGGACTTTTTTAATTTCTGAATTGTAGTAAATAATAAAAAAAAAACTTGTTACAACAAACAACTAAATAAATCAATTCGAATTTAGAGTCTACCCACTCGGACACATAACTTATTTACATAGCGGGTTTTTAATTTTAATTTTTAGTTTCATTCCTTGCTTCAAAAATCAAAATGTGTTGATTTTCGTTGATGGAATTCTAAAACTAAGAAAGTACTGCGGGCGTTTGCACCTACGGTACCAAAATAGAAAACAGTACGGTGTACATTTTCACTTTTAATAAGCTACCAGATTACAAAATATGTGAAACTTTTTTCTTAAATAGCTCGGACTCTCCCCATCTGTTTACCAATTGCTCGATTAAAATAATGCTAGTTTACAACGCACCCCTGCCTTGTGCAACAAAACAACCCCATTACACGCGGCGCTCAAGGCTGTTTGAGCAGTGTATGGGGAGGCGTTCAACCCTATAAGGACAGCGCTCCTGGCGACCGCAGGACGAACCACGCGTGACGTCATCAAGCCTAGAGCTACACAGGAACTCTTGCGCCCCATAAAGCAAAGTGAGACAGGTTTGTAGACCTTGTGTTTGTAGAACAAACAAACTCATATTACACGCCAGATGAAGTGCATGGAGAATATGAAAACATGGTGGGAGGAAGGGAGGGAAGGGGGGGTTTGCAATTTTAAAGGGTATTTCCGCGTATCTTGTCGACGTCGGTTTCAATGGAAGCACGTGTAATTTTACCTTCTAAACGACTGTCAGAATAACTTATTAAAAGTATGTGGAAGTGTTACTGTATGATGTATGATCGTCTACAGTAAATACTCTTCAGGCATCTCTCTTGGCTAGATTATTGAATGTTACTATATTATATTTTTAATTTATAAATGGAAAAAATAAACGTTTAAACAGCAGTGACTTAAACTAAGTCTACGTTAACTATTAAATATAAATTCATTTTTTTTAAATCAATAATAAATTATGAAAAAATGTTTTTCTTCTTCTTGTAACAAACAACAAATGAGTATATTCCATGGTTTCAAAGTAATTTTTTGGTACATGTCTTTAAATTTTCAAACCATAATTATTTTATCTTAAAATTCCCAAATTGTCGTTTCAACATTCATGAACGCGCTTTTCATCGTCATTCGAACGTTTAAAATCGTTTTCTGTTTAAAATCGTTTTCTATTTACAATAGAAAACGAGTTTTATTTAGTAAAATCATTTGAAAACACGTATATTCTTCGGTCGTGGTTGTTGGGGGGTTGTACACTGCACATATACAAAAAAGAGAGTCGCATGAAAGTTTCGCTCGTCCATTGCGCCCTTCTATTCCACCATGCAGTCTACATCCAGCGATGACCCCGCATATACAGCAGCCTGCCCGTTACACAACATACGGTGAATAGGAGGCTGCAATTACAACCCAAGGAAACTGAGCTTTATGACCTGAAATTGGCTAAATTGCGTGGCCACTTAGTAGAATAATGAGAGATATTAGCTATATTGGCTTCTTCGTATAATGTAAACCTTGCAATAAACAAAATTACATACTATGTGCATGGTTGAGTGGAGTTACGAAACAGTGTAGCTCTATACCTACCTTGATGCGCAGGGGCAGACCTACTTTGTGCGGAGAATGAATGGCTAAATGCCACTCATCACAATCATTTTCCAAGGTGGAATTGCATTTCTATTTAAATTAATATTCCTCGTATGCAGTTGAATCGTAGAAGAGAAAACCACATAAAAAATATTATCCTAAGAAGAATATCACTGTTCTGAGCGACGAATCTTTTGCAAGCCACAGAAGCTGCATGGCCGTGATCAGACAACATTGATAGAGGTAGTCCATTGCTCACAGGCGAGCGTCCGTTTCAGGAGGCCACCGGTTCGACTCAAACCAACGATACAAGTGTTTTCCAAGGTTTTCCACAGTCAGGGATGAATATGGTGATATTAAGACAACACACCTTAGACATTCATTCTCAACTTTAAATCCCCATGATGAGGGTCAGACGGATAAACTATAAGTGTACAACGGGTATTAACTCCATACAAGAAAGAGGTTTTTATTTTCAAACGATTTTGTAATACAAAATAAATATTTGTTTTTTGTATAAAGATATACGCATTATTCCAGTAATGGGATCAACTTTATAAAAAATAATATCCGAAACATAAATGTTTTGAATAAAATAACGTTTCGTGTAGATATATTTTTGATGATGTATTTTGCATGTATTCCATGGAAATTGTTTGAACATATCCTAATGGTGTTTAGTAGACCTACATACGTTAGTAGGTAACAATAAGAAATGCCCAACGGTTATTGATTATTGATCGATATATAGATCTACCTGTAAATGATACGATATCGATCGAGGATCAACGACTGTGTATGACATGACTCAAATCTTTGGTTTCTATCATCTTGTTTGGTGCATGCAGACTGGAAGTAAAGGATGGAATATTATATTACTCTTCGTACTTCGTTCAAGTCTATAGCGGCCTCGCCCCATGTCGAGGAGTAGCCGTCATTGTGATGTCAGCCAAGACAAGATCTAAAGGAAACCACTCGTTTCATCGTCATACCTTCTGCAAAATGGCGGCTTCAAAAAGTATTTTTAAATGTAAATTGGCGTTAAATAATTATATAGAGGTGCAAATTATTAGCAAATGTAAATTAATGTTGTGTATTATAATTATATAGAAGGTTTTTCAATTTTGACGTTCATTTAAATAATTCGTACTTTCTACAATAGTCTATTAAACTAAAAACAATTATACCAACGTATTTTTGAGTCGGCAGTAAGGCAATTTTACTCAAATTAATAACAAATTTATGCTACCAGGTGAATCTGTAGAGTCAAGTGAACAAGTACAAAACAATATATGTAATTATGAATAACTTTAAATAGACTTACTGACAATGTTGCAATAATCTAGCCTAACAATACTAATAATTCTAATAGGGAAAATTAGTCTTTATATTTTGATGGAATCTATACGTTTTAATACGACTGTGTAAATGTGACTGTTAATTTAAGGACACCGGTCTGACTTAGATGATAGTACGGCTACGCACAGTCGTATTGTAACTTCAGTATACATAAAGTAATCGAACACAGCGAATTGACCGATGAAATAGACCATTTGTCTGTAATTTCGTACATTGAAAACATAAACTTTGATAATAAGACTGAGAAATTTTGAATAATATAAATTCGCAGCGTAAAACAATATGAATATACTTTTAAAAAACTGCCCTATGCTCATCCCCCCCCCCCCCCCCCCGCCTTTTGCGTTCCTTTCTACTAGAAAATACCCCTATTGAGGCCTAGCTGTCTTGGCAGCTAATTCTCCAATACTGTAGTATAATGCAATAGACGTGCCACATTATTTGCTATTCTTTTCCACATTAGTAGAATCATAATATATACAAATAATACTTCTGTCAGTGTACGAAGCATCTCTACTCTCCAGTCTCCAGTCTAGGTAACGAGCCCCTCCTACAGAATGTCCCCTAGCTGTCTAATTTGTGCGCGCCTACATTCTACCACTACCACTACCACAGTAGTCGGCATGAACCGCCTCGTGCTCCGGGCAAGAACGGTATAGCTATTAAAAATCTTTAATTATCAGTTGCGAGATGGCCAAGCAAGCAGCATCGTAATAATTACAGTCCTACCATCTTGGGTGCCACGCCCACACTGCAGCAACCTTCGTCCCGAATTGACAATCCCAATTATAGGTTTCAAATGTATGTACCTTTTTTTACGCCCGGTCAATTTTCACGTCAGATTTGACATTTCAGAAGCTTCCATTTTGTTTTATTACCGAAGTGGATTTCATTTTGAGAGTTAATTATATTAATTTGAAAAAGTGCTCCGTATTTAGGTGTGAGATGTAAGTAAGTCCTTGGATATTAAGGATATCAACACTCTCAACAGTCAAACATATCAATTATATGGTATATTTGTTTTATTGAACAGCTAAATCATAGATTGTCAAAAGTAATGCCTGTAATTTTTTCCAATAAGTCCTAATTTAGTTCGGCCTCGACATAACGACTGTATATTATTGTGACTTGTGAGGTGATCGTTATCATACAATGTAATTACACAGGTTGAAACGAAAGCGCTTTTTCAATAGACCAACCAATCACACGCAGACGAAGATGGCAATGCGCATGAAAACTCGCGGAGCCACATTGCAACGAGACATTTAAATTTTGTCTCAGTTACCTATTGAAGATCAATTAGTGCACCGCAAGGTCCATTGAATCTACATTGGAATCTTGGCGAATGCAAGTGTATAACCAAGTGCACGAGTATAGATACCTATGAATGAATATTTCATTTAAAAAATATATAAACCTCGTTGTCGGTCATATCGTGTGTGTACACTATTATGCATCAGTTGGCTTGTTGGTCTTGAGGTTAGAGGCTCTGCTTCCAATGCAGAGGGTCCAGAGTTCGATTCCAGCTTTAGGTTTTTTTAAGAACTTGCTTAGGAATGTGTAAAGGTAACTTTGGAGCCGTCCTAGCAACGAGGCACTGTCCACGGGTGGAATCGTGTCCAGCTTGAATGATCAGTGTTTCGGTCTCTAGTTGATCATTGTTCGCTCGTCGATGGTGTCGGCGCCGGCAGGGTTGGCTTGGTCTGCTTTAAATTCAAAGTCCCCCACTGAAATCAGTTTATGTGACTGAGTGCTTAGACTAAGATGTATTTATTTATTTAAACATTTTCACTATCCGAATAACAAATTAATGTCATAATTTAAAAAAATTTACCCTCTACAACTTACGTGCATTTTCCTTGATATAGTGTGCTCTTAAAATTATCTTAGAATCTAATTAACATAATAACCAAGTGCAAAGCAACCATCAGCAGCGGGAAAAAGTGGGTTCAATCATATATATCACATGAATAGATTAACCAGGCTGATTTTCCAGAGTGCGTTCGAAACAGTACCTCGAATTCATATTAGTATTCTCCGAGTTAAAACATTTTAGGTATTAAGAGGATATAGGACATGCATTTTAAGCAAATTCCTGTTCGATCAGCCGACTAAGACCACAGATGTTAGAAATGTTGGGTATTTGTCACGGACCGGAAATATAGACACTTTTCAAGAAATTACTTTTTTAAATAATTTTAAAAATGTAATTGATTTTCAGATTTTTTTGAATTTCTTAAAAATTCTAAATTCGAGCACATTCGTGGATTCACCCTGGCTGATAAACATAATATATTGAAAATCTGCGACTGTAGGGCTGTCCATGAATGCTTTATTGACAATTATGTAAAGTTGCATATACGTCGGATACTTCCTGGCCGAGAGAATAGCTACGTGCCAACTGCCAAATGTGTCCTATTCACTCGTGTTGGCTGTTGTAGGTATAGTGAGTGACCCCCCCCCCTTCCTTTAATATTAACTTACGACATCACGGTTTTTAAACAGTACTTTCATTTAAATTCACCAAATAACGTCACATATATAACATAACATAACTTTAAAAATTCTAAAATAACAAATGAATCACAATCGTTTCTTACACGATGTTATAATTGGTCACTCTTGCCTGAATTAGACGGTTATACAAATTGTAACGTATAAGAAATACATATTTCTACTTTCACAAATTACGTAAATAGGCTAAGAAAGAATATCATCGTTGGAAAGAAAACTCCAAAAGCTAGTTTTTATGTTACCAAATTCATGCGTTCACGCGTTACAAAGCTAGACCTCCTAGAATTGTGTATGTGTACACTTAATAATGTTGTAGTTACCCTCAACCAACATCAATTCAGTTCCTCAGTCTGAGCTCATATGATTAATCTGTGCCTCGTAATACCCCCTGACGTAACAAAACGTTCCTACGGTTTGCCTGAATAGTTTAACATATTAATTGCAAGTTAAAAATAAAACTAAAATGTTATGTAAATGAGGAGGATACTGGTGGTACATTATGAGCTTTATCGCTTGTTCTACGACGCGGGATGTTGTCTGTGGAGCAGCGGCGAGCGGGGCTCAAGGGCCCCCTGTTGGGCGGCGATATATCTCATCGCGCGGGCCTCGGAAGACAAAGACAAGCTCCAGTCATCCGGGTGGGTCCCCTTTCCTCCCTACGTCTATCTGTCTATACTCCTTGTAACTTGTAATTGTTTTTCTCATTGGCAACGGGTTTCAAACACACCAGTGACGAGGAATCACAAAACAACACAAATATTCAATTCTATAAAACAACACATAAATAAACAATTACACAATTATATATACAAAAATTATTGAAAAATTACCAAAAGAAGTCAAAACTGCAACACTAATGTAAATGTTAAAATCACTAAACTCTAAATCAAAGTGTATTAATAAACGGATATGAAATGAAAAGAAAATAAAGCGAAACGAAATGCTGTACCTGTTTAGAAATCAAACAGTTACAGAACCACATAACGCCTTGAGTAACAATTTTTTTGTTAGAAAATAGCTTCAATAATTTAGTATCGATTTTTTAGCAGTTTTAGATAGAGAGCGAGTGTCTGAATTTTATTTCTAATTCGTGGTTGGTTAGTGCATTGACGAAGTTGTGGCAATTCCTTGCCATAGCCTTATTATAGACTTTTATCGCAGATGACTATGAAGATTGACTATGGAGGTAAACTGGCATAATATGCAGATTTAAATACACTGTCTGTCTGTCTGTCTGTCTGTCTGTCTGTCTGTCTGTCTGTCTGTCTGTCTAGTGTCTATCTGTCTGTCTGTCTGTCTGTCTGTCTGTCTGTCTGTCTGTCTGTCTGTCTGTCTGTCTGTCTGTCTGTCTGTCTGTCTGTCTGTCTGTCTGTCTGTCTGTCTGTCTGTCTGGGATGGTCGTTGGAGGCTGAAAGGGGCCAGCGGGTTATTAATATATGGAGAGGCAGTTAGTCTTGCCATTAGTTTCGGTGTCTGAGTGAGCCGACGAGGCCGGCGTGACTGTGGTGGGAGTCGAACCCGAGACCGCGGTGACAGGGGGCTCGACACACGCTGTGAGTCTGAGCTGAGGTATAACAGGGACGTACATACTCAAGCTGTGGGTTGCATCAACATGGGTGATCACTGTTCAGTTCGTATTGTCTTTCATAATCATGGAACGAAGCAAGCTACACAGGCTTGTGCTGTCGTATACACTACTATAGCGCTGTGATTCTGTAATAAAAAACAAGTATAGGTACAAACCAAATCCACAAAACAATAAAAGTACAGTGTTTTAGTGAGGTGACAAAACTTCCCCCTCCGTCCATAAAGATCACGCTTGCGTCGGGGCCTGCAGGGTTGGCTTGGTCGCTTTGATTTAAAGTCCCCCACTGAAAATCAGTTCTACAACTTAGTGGGTAGACTCTAAATAAAATGTATTTATTTATTTATAACGCCATGACCAGACACTGTGGTCAAGTCGATAGGGCCCGGATACCTAATTTGTTAAAATCTTCATTGGCTGGACTGTCCAATAATGGCATTGCGTATTGGATAGGATTGGATTGGATTGAATAGGAATGGATATCATTTTTAATGGATCAAATGAAATCAAGTTTTCGCTATTTAATTACTGTGCGATTTCTAAATTCCAACCACATTATTTAATAATAATGTAATGTCAACTGGACTTATTTTTATATACCTCACTTATACACTTTTAAACAAAAAGACAATAATAATCTGTTCGTATCGTCGGTATAGTCGACTATTATAACTATATAGCTGTACATAAAATACTATATTCGTTTTCTACGCCATTAGTATAATGAGTAAGGTCCAGGAAGTGGCCAGCTTCTATCTAACGGACCCCCCACCCCCATTCTCACCATTTACAACCTACATGATATCAGACAGATTAAGAAGTATATTACGTCTGTAATTTACGATAACTGTTTTGTAGCATTGATAATTTCCAAAGCGTGCATTCGGTTGGGGGTAAGTTTTTTGTGCGCGTGGATGGGGATGAAAACACAGAAACAGTTTTGTAATGGTCTGCGCCCCGGGACTGCAGTGTACACGCCGAAAACAAAAGACTCGCGACGGGGCGCCACACCGCGCCACAGCGCGCCACATGGTGCTCGCCGTGCCGAGCCGAGCGCGCCATGTTCTAGATGTCGGATACTAGACTCGTAGAGTAGCGACAACACACACAGGTGTTTTAGTAGGGAGTGTAAAGCATCTGGTATGTATCGAGCTTTCATACGCGCTTATGGAGAAAAACTTGTGTGGCGTATGTACAACCAGATTGTAGAGCATTGCCATGGTATAGCATAGGCCTGCATTATTATATAATAATGTTAAACAAAATGTTAACTAATATTATTAAAATCAACACACATACAAAATAATATTATGGCATAAACATCCAACGGTACAGACACTATCTATGTTTACCTTGTGTCAAAGACTGATCTTACTGACTATAACTAAGTTGTTGTACTTATTATTCATCAAATATCAATTCTTGTTAATCATAATGAAACTTTGTGATAATATGCACCGCATAAACAAGACATAGCGGGTTATCGTCTTTTGACCATAGTATTATGTATAAAGAGTTGGAGGAAAAAGTTGAGAGCAAGTTATCTGTTCCACGAAAATTCTTTCCGAAAGTAAAATTAATTATTTGAAACACCTAAAGATGTTTAATGAAATCAAGCAACCTGCACAAAAAGATGATAGTTTGATATATGTTTCTTCATCTTGCAACGCTAATGTCCCCGCCAAGGCGACTGCATAGCTCCATGGTCGTGCCCGGGGTGGACTGGACATAACATCACGGGCAAGCAAAACATTACCGCACCGTCACGCACTTTTATGCCGTCTCATTGCGCATTTTACACACATATTAAAACTTCATTTTGTTCTAATTTCGAAATTCCTTTTAGCTCTTGATCGAAATTACCACACTCCACGCTGCATAGATCTTAGTCAAATTGCCCCCAAAGGTGGAACAACTAGTTTCCACCTGCAGACAATGGTTCAGTTCGCGCGGCCGACGTGTGGCGCCGCCAGCGGTCGTCACGGTAGCCGAAACAAAGTGTCACAAAAGAAACGAGAAGTATTTTATATCCAAGAGAGAAGCAAGTCATTACAGAATAAAAGAGAAGAATCTCCAGCCATCAGATTTACAACTCTTTAGTTTACAACAGAAATAAAAAAATAAAAAACATATTTCCAATGAGGCTTCGGTTTTGATTGACACGAATGTGGCTCGTCATTATCGTATGTATTATCACAGCGAGATTCGCACATACGCGTGTTATTATTTTCATCTTGTCGGGAAGTGTGGCTTTCGGTCCGCTCAATTTCAGCGACGATCACGAATTATGTATTTGTTTAACAAGAGGTTTAAAATATTGCATTGTAGTGCTTTATTATTGGTTTCTCTGCACCCCAGGGCACAGTGTTTCATTTCTTTAAAAAGGTGTTCCTCAGGGCTCAGTGCTTTGTTTGGGTAATTTAAAAATGTGCCACAAAGATCGAAATAAAAGTATCTTTCTTTGGTTTCTCCCTAAATAAAAGTATCTCAGTATACTCAGTGCTTTGTTTGATTCCTTTGCTGAGGTATTTGACTTCTTGTATTTATTTTCAACTTTGTTTTATCGTAAGCGGGTTCTTCTTCTTCTTCTACAAGCATTGATTCATGTTATAAAAGTTTCATGTTCTCACAAAGTTTCATATTATTGTAAAATCAACTTCTCCAATCCAATCCAAAAGCAAAAGTATCTACTGCACCTGACTTCATAAAACGCCTGGCCGCCTGCGAAACTTATTCATATAATATATTCTATTTCAATACTCGAAGTTGTCACATTCAGGAGTAGCCTCGTCAGATCGTGCAGTAGAGTAACAAAACAAGTGTAGTCAGCCATGCAGCGAACACAGCACAGGGTGGGGTCCCCAATGTTTATGGAAGCGAGTGTCATCGAGCAATTGTTGTGGTCATTCTTCTCTTAGTTATATCGCCGCTTGGACGTCGAAGCCGCTGGATGGAAAGCAACTGTTCACGATGTCGTCATTAATCTTCTGGCCGGGAAGATCTTGGGCGTCTGAACTGAACCTGTTTCTCCATTAGGCGTCGCCTAGGCTCATAGGCCTACTGTGGTGGAGAACTTCTGCAACGAAAACTATATTAACTTTTTATAAAGTCAAGTTCTAGTTTTTCTTATTTTAAGTCTTACTTCGTCTCTGCGTCAGCAATGTGATCTCTTAGTTCATTTCAAAGTTATTTTATAAACAAATATATACATGTTTTAAAATAACATAAAAAATCTTGAAGGAAGCAACAAATAAATTCAGGAAATTTTATTTTGGTCATAGCCAAAGCCAACTTCTGCTTCAGGTTGTTTAAGACTTCTTGTAAGGTTCAACTTTGTCTATGATGTAATCTAAGTTTTGTAAATTTTGTAAAAAAAAATATAATTATTCATGCATTAAAATAACATAAGCAAATCTTGAAGGAGCAACAAATAAATTCATGAATTTTTATTTCAGTCATAGCCAACTTCTGCCTTTATTATCTTTTTAAAAGTTGAAGTTGTTTTAGACTTCTTTTAGAGTTCAACTTTGCCTGTGATGTGATCTAAGTTAATTTAATTAAAATTTATTTTTGTAAATTGTATATTTTATTAAAGTTAGGGAAAAATAACCAAATCTTAGTTGAAACAACACATGCATATACGTAATTTTGAATACCCTGTCTTAAATGAGTAACCACTGACCAGAGCAATTTAAAAATCAAAACATTTATTTTAATGACAGAAGAAGGAACCATTAAATTTTCTGACAACGATTGCGGCCCAGAAATTTAATAAACACCTCACCCGGGTATTGAGCCCGGGTCTCCCAATTGCTGGTCGGGAGCTACGGGAGTGTTCCCCGATTAACTAAATTGAGAAATAATAAACTTTTATAATAGTTGTTTATAATACTGTGACGTGGCTATACTCTCTATATTAGAGAACTAAAATGTTTCTGTAAAAAAGAACTGAATGGGCTATGACAGACTGACCGACTGGCAAGTGGCGCCCGACAGTGGCCACGACAAGAACAAGTCATTGCTGTTGATCTCTCTCTCTCTCTCTCTCTCTCTCTCTCCCTCTCCGACTCAAAGAACATAACTTTCCGTTAGTTGTATTGAGAGACAGTGACATAGAAGAGAAGCGGAATCATTGACCACTGCGATGCAATTGCTCGGCCATGCGTAAACATACAACAAGCTCAGTGCATTGTTGCAATGTTTGGCCACCATCCCTTACAATGAAGTACCTGTGTCAACTTAAGAGTCGATGAAACGGCAATCATTGTGTCGTCCGTGAAACGCATTGAAGAATGACTTTGTATAGGCGGTGTTCGCTAAAGTTGCACTGTCACCTGCACCATCGTTGTCAACTTGACAGATTCGAAAAATAAATAGATCGGAAAAAACTGTTTCGAAAATAAACACATCAAGTTTGGGAAGTCGAGATTGTTGTAATTTATGGTAAAAATAAGTGATTTTCAAATCCAATTTGATGAGTTCGTCACAAAATGAGTTATTGTTGGGATTGTGAAACTTGTCGGAGTTGGCACATTTATAGTTGCTTGATGTTTCTCGCTTCTCTCTCTCGCACAGCACAGGTTTAGCTATAAATATATTTAGTTACTCTTGTTTCTAACATAAGTCGGGTCAGGGAGTGGCAACCACTTGTTTCCTTGGGCACACAGCAGGCCTGTCATGTCCTCTTAGTTCTTCTTCAAATTCTTCGTCTTCTTTCTTGTTTCCAGCTTCACGCCATTATCTTCTGTCCTCCCATCGTTCTGCTTCTACTTCTTCCCAACACCCATCTCTCTCTCTCTCCGTTATACGCGTATCACTACCTTTTTGAGAAGTCATACGGCGTATCACTACCTTTTTCCCGGATTGAGTGGTTGACTTTGGCGTTTTTCTACGTTATACACATCTGTATTATGACTGTAATTGTTGTTTACCGTAGTGTTCACTGTCGTGTTATGTTGTTGGATTTTTTTTTCTAAAAAAATCTCTAAAAACTCACCAAATCAAATTTATAAGATCAAACATTTTCCGGGGGCAAGCCCCCGGGCCCCAATCAGAAAAATTAGAAATGTATTTTCTCGATCAGCCAAATTTAGAGCTAGAAAGGTAAGGGGATTTGGTAACCAAAAGAATACCGGTAGGCACCCTAGGGAAAAAGTGGGGGGGGGGTTGTACTGCATAGATATAAGTCGCATGTTAGCGTACCACTGCCTTTTTCAATACAAATTAAGCACTGTCTTCAACATCATATTTTATTATTTGGTCCTGCCACTTCTCTCTTGGTCTACCAGGTCTTCTAAAGTTCATATTATTTCCACTTTCAAATTCTGCTCCCTCTCGGTATTCTCTTTTGTCCATTCTTCTCATATGTCCTTGTATGTCCTTGATGAAAATAAATAATAACAAATTAATAAATTGTCCACTTTCTTTTTTGCATAAATTGCATTATAACAAAATGCTCATTAATATAGTAGCGGCACGACATAGTTTATTTAAAAAAAAGTCGAGTATTGAATACTTAAAAGTGAAACGACCCTAGATTTATATTAGTGCTCGTATGCTAACTATGACTATCATCGCACGACGTCATATTCGCACACACACAATTTATGACTTACGCCATAGGCGAGTTGATTCCAGGAACAAGAGGCGTTTCATTTACCTACGTCCAATAAAATTAAGCCAGATTTCGAGGAATTGCCCGCGCCGGGGCATTAAATGCTAACAGGCGTAAAAACAGTGGACGCTAATAAAACAGCCATAAATAACAATATGCGGAATGCAATTTCAAAACGTAAAAATAGAAGTCATTCCAATTCGAACCGCGTGGTTTTATTTATACTACCTTATTTCTTCATTATATAATAATAATTCGGTCGCTTTGGTTATAGGCCTGCTGGATATGTATAGCGAGAGCTATTGGTCGGATTCTTGGAGGCAAAACTTTGTGGTGGACCAACTGTCCATATATATTGTTGGACTTGCTTTTTCAATAGTATTGACCAGTGACGTATCTAGGCGGGGGGGGGGGGGGCTCGGGGGCTAGCTTTATTTATATACTACAAATCATCTAGGTTTACTCAAAAATTGAAATACATATATTATTCATTTCTCTTTTGTTTTTCTGTTCAGCAAAGGATCTTCTAAAACACATAAAAACCACTTCAAGAATACATATTTTCTTAAATTGACTGTTGCACTATTGTGGGAAGGGCAGCACACCCTCATTGCATTTGCATAGTTTGTGGAGCACCATTTGCAGATCATAGATATGCAATCTTCCCTCGAAATATTCCTGCAGGTGTATGTATATTCTTCTATTTGACAGTAAAAGTGGTTATTGCGAGCTTTTATTATTCTTATTTGTAAGTTACACATTCCACATATTGTTAAACAATGAAACAACTTAACATGAGTTTTATATAATGAATGACGTAGCTCATGCGAAAAATGGGTATTCTGTATAGAATTCAGTCCAGCTAAATATAACCCTCTGATCACGTAAATGTAATCTATTATCTGTGCTCTGATGGTTCCCTAACAACTATCATCCGGCCCACCACGTGCGTTATCTTATTAGTATGAAGTAAAACCTCGTTAAAAAAAATGTCTGGATATTTGCACTAAAATTAAAATCTTAGTTTGAAGCAAAATCGAGTGAAAACATAAACTGACTCATTGACATAGAGATGAAAATTGTTTTGCGTGTAGACATAAATACTAGGAAAACGCTAAAGTCCCGCCGCGTTGATGGATGAGCTTTTTAAAATTTTTAGTTTGGAGGGATATCTTTACTTTTGAAAGTGCTTTGTTTTGCTGCCTACGCATTGTAGGTGATTGTTGTCAAGTTTCTTTTGTTACCTGTCAATTGGTATTATTTACCGTAAAAAACTTATATTAAAAGCTTTATTTCTATGGATTCTGGCTAACTTTTTCAACTTTTTCTTTAAAAAGGTACTACATCATCATAACCTTAATGTCCATGTATAATATGAACGTTGTAGCCCCATCCGTTTGGCCAGAATTGGCCCAAATGGCACGAAAATATCGCACAAAAAATCAAAAAACTTATATTAAAAGCTTTATTTCTATGGATTCTGGCTAACTTTTCAACTTTTTCTTACAAAAGGTACTACATCACCATAACCTTAATGTCCATGTATAATATGAACGTTGTAGCCCCACCCGTTTGGTCAGAATTGGCCCAAATGTCACGAAAATATCGCACTAAAAAATCGAAAAAAATCGTAAAAGTACGATATTCATGAGAAATATTTCTTCGATTGTACCCAAAAACAATACACCTCTAAGTTCAGAGATTTCGAAGGTCCTGTCAAATTTTCATCAAGATCGGATATGCCGTTTGCCTGGTAGAGAGTTAACAACAGACAGATAAACAAACAAAAAAAACAAAACAAACAAACAAACAAAAACAAAAAAAAACACCCGAGCTAAATTTTTTGGGGGTCAGTGAAATTGAAGTCTTCGCTTCGCTCATCCAATTAATTCATGATTCAATCGCCTCTGCGAAAGTTGCAACAATATTTCTTGCTTTAAGTTGGAAATGTCGTGAATATGACTGTTGATATAAAAAGTGTATTTATTAATGTATGTCAGCACAGCAGTTATTTGCTTGGTTACGGACAAGGCGGGATTCGAACTCAATAACCTAAGAGTAAGACTATAAGCTCAGTTTTCAGGGTATATATCATGTAGGCAAGGTTAAACCCCCCCCCCCCACTCCCCCTTTCAACTGTCTGGTTGGACACTACACAAGAACCGTCTATTGATAATTTGCATAATATTTTTGTAATTTATTGTCCTTGAATATAAATCTGTTTTATTCTGAAGTTTATGGGCATCATCTATACATCTCTACTTTTTGCTGACGATTTTTCCACAGTCATAAAGGCTGATGAAAGCAAAGCTCTTCGGGATAAATCAGAAGAAAGACTAAATGAATCAAATGGGTGGTTTACAGCTAACAAACTTATTTTAAACTCCAAAAAAACAAACTATATCCAATTCCACTCAATTCAGAAGATTAAATCTTTAAATAAAATACCTTACCTAACTAATTTTTCAGATAATTCAAATATAACACAAGTTTCATCAAATGTATTTCTAGGCTTAACAATAGACCAACATCTAACATGGCACGATCATATCAATACATTAATACCAAAACTTAATTCGTCTTGTTATGCTATAAGGACCATCAAGCAGATAAGTAACATCCCCACAGCCAAAATATGCTACTATTCATTATTTGAGTCATATATAAGCTACGGAATTGAATTTTGGGGTATATCGACCCACATTCATAAAGTTTTTATTATACAAAAAAAAGCAATTAGAGCAATTTGTTCCCTTGATCCCACAGAACACTGTAAACCTTTTTTTATACGCCACAAAATCCTTACCATTTCATGTTTATACATTTTCAAATCAATATTAGTAATTAAAAAATATATACACACCTACTCAGTAAATGCAAATGTCCATGATCATGACACACGTAAAAAAAATCACCTACAGCTAAACTCATATCACACAAAACTTGGACAAGTAAACTCAGACTACTTACATAAATCTCTTTATAACCATCTTCCAGAATCCATTAAAAACATTTCAAGCTATGACCGTTTCAAACATGAACTCAAACAAATTTTAATTCTAAAAGCCTACTATTATCTTATTGATTACTTAACAATAACAATAACTTTATTCACCTTGACTCATACATTGCATAAGTATAACTCTTTTTAGAGAAAGTGAATAGCCTAGCCTATGGAGAGTAATACATAATTGTTAACAATTTTATAAAAAATATACATTAAAATATACATTTCATAATTTCATAATATCTTTCCTTCTATTTCTATACATAATACTTATTTTTTTTATTGAATTGTTTATTTATATTAAATTATATTCATGAAAATACATAGTAGTTTCAGGAGTGTGAAGGAAAGTTGAGTGTAAAGCTATGGGTGGGGTATTTATATTTTCGGGCACAAGATTAAGTTAAACGTCAGCTGGATGAAGGTATTCATTGATTGATTCATTAAATGATACACTCACAGAAATTCCTGTTATCACTTGATATTATTGATTAACTATAATATAATGAAATGAACCTTATTTTATTACTTTTCAATAATTATTATTATTTACAATGTATTACATATTATGTCAATTTCTCATTATATTAGTATTTGTAACATTTTTTTTTTATTTAGCTAAAGGACACATACACTAAAAATTGTGTTGTTGTTACATAAAATGTACAATTTGTCCTAATAAAAAAATTGAAATTGAAAATTGAAATAGGCTCTATGCACAAAACAAAAACATCAACGAACTAATCGTCAGCGAAAATTAAATTTTGTGGTATAAAATAGTGCTGAACTTATAGCCTGAATGTGAATCTTAAATCGCTAAGAGAAATCATGTTCGAATTTAAATTGTAATCATTATTTTTACAAAAATTGGCATTTTATATGCACAGTGCACCTCCTCTTCTTTCATTTCCCATAGTATTATTCCTAAAATCTTATAATTATTGTTGATGTTCCTCACATTCTAACTAGATATTTTGAGTAGGTCCCCAACTACAGTCATATTTTCATTTTATTTATTATTCTTTGTCTTGATCAGTAATAAAACTGATAGAATTTACATGAGATAGACAAAAATATACTAACGTCGAGTTGTCATTTTGGATACATATAAACGATTAAAGATTCGAATTTGGATTTGGATTTGGCTTTGGATTTGGCTAGACCACCCTAAAGTCAGATGATGGGCTCGTAAGTCGAAACCTATTTGAGGCTTTTGAATATCTTATCGCTATCACTTCGCTTCCCTCCTCCCTCCTCCAATCCCCCCCCCCAGAAACAATTCGGCCACATAATTGTATTTATATTAAATACACATAATACATCTTCAATTCTAACACCTAAAATGCATCACGCGCTCAAACCGCAACAGCCGTATGAATTAAATTCACAACAGGTAATTGTTGCAATTAAATCCTCTTAGTAAATCACCCAATTGATGCATTACTCTGCACGTGTGGAATGTGGATTCATTGAATTACATTCGCTATTTTAGCTACATTGTGACTATTTTATAACGAGTTATTTCATTGTATATTTTTGAATCGAATGGATACAAACAAACGTGGACTTGGTAATTTACCTAGGTATTCTACTCAAAATTTCCATAGTTCTCAATTTTTTAATTGGAACAAAATTTGAATAATATCAAGACTAATGAATTAATACGTCCCCTTTCCACTGTTCACATCTTGTTCGTTGTTGGTGGAGGTACCGGGTATTTTTAGTTAAGTTTAAGTTACTCTAAGCTCTGTCCCCAGAGTACCAAAAAATCATTCTGTATTATTTGTCATCCTGCACATTAACTATGACCATAAAAAAGCATGACAATCGGAAGTCTAGTTCAGTTTTTATCACGAGATAACAGAGACACGCATGGACGGACGGACAGAATAGGGGAAGAATTGGGGAGCTTCGCTCCTTCAAAAATGTAAATAATTTATGATAATTTCACCACGATTTTACTTTTTAATATTTAATTTTTTAGACTTTTCTAAATAGCGAAAAACACTTAATTTTATTTTCGAATCTCGAATTTTCATCTTTCTACACAATTTCTGCGCATCCCCTCCGCTATGTCCTGTAATGAAGATTCGTGGTTGCTGCAGTGACCGCTAGACAGCGCGAAGTGTGTGGCGAAAGGAAAACCACTTAGGTCCCGTCTGACTCTGATTGTGGGAGAGAGGGGGGATTGAGTTGATCCCCTTGATCCCCTAGGATCTCCCGCACAGAGGAGCCACCATCTTTCCGCACACGTGACGGGCGTACCAACCTTGCCCAAGTAGCTAGAATCTAAACCGAGATCACTGGGGCATGATGGCAGTTCACATCACAGTTCACAGTAGGGCTGCCGTTCGATGCTACTGTTGATAACTTGTAATCGAAACTTTCATTTGATTCATTTGATTGCGTCGGGGCCTGCAGGGTTGGCTTGGTCGCTTTGATTTAAAGTCCCCCACTGAAAATCAGTTATTTAACTGAGTGGGTAGACTCTAAATAAAATTTATTTATTTTATTTATTTATTATTAATAAAAACAAGTTTTAAATTTCTCATAAGAAACCTGCCCAGGGTGCAATACGTGCCCCTCTTCAGGTGTCTATAACCATCTATAACTAAATATATTTTTTTAATTGGACAAGTATGAAGGGATGTCCCGTGTCCGAGGACTGTATTTGAGGGTCAAACCCTTGCGTTTGCACTAACGACAGAAGAAAACTTCGGAAAACAACTTTTAGTCAGAATTGCCGGTGGTGGTATTCGAGCACACCAACACCGTCGAACCACATTCAAGTGCAAATGAGTGCACAGATAGGCAGATAGAACATTACACATATAAATCATTAGACTTTTCACTGTTAATACTGATTTTATTTAAAAAATGTGATATTTCGACTACTTTTCAGCAGTCTTATCATTCATTTATCATCAGTCTCTCATTGTTTCATAAAGACTGCTGAAAAGTAGTCGAAATATCACATTTTTTAATAAAAATCAGTTTTAAACCGTGAAAAGTCTAATGATATATATGTGTAACGTTACTACCTGTTACATAGTTTCAATTTTTATAAATAGAACATATAATATGAGTTCTCACATTGGCAGGAACCGAAATTTGAGGTCGTGAGTGCATGGTGCATGTCAGCATGCCAACAAGCAAACTCACTGAAAGTTTCGTTCCTCGAGATTTTCATGTGAGAACCTCGACGTTTATTGATGATTTCATACTAAGAATTGTAAATTCCTCTTTCTTTTGTAAAACAACCTCAAAAAAGGGAAAACATGATTCTCGTCGATATTCGGGTGACACGTTGTATATCACGCGGATCTTGTAAAAGAGTATTCCAGGAAGGTGGTGCACAAAAGGAGTTGACACAATAACGTCTCGGTCCTCAACCCTTTCTTCTCCGGAGCACAATTTAGTTGCCGGGGTTGGTGACCCTGGCTGTCTGACAGGGGTGGTCGACACTCTCTCTCTGGCTACTGTATTGTGTCGCGATGGGACGGCGATAGCGGTGACAAGGATATGACAAGGCTTGGCACTTTGCGTGGCTGGTTGCCGAGTCATCTTGTGACGGTGTGAAAGAATACCTCCCAGACGGTGAGCTAGGGTTATCGAGACGATGGTGGTGTCACGGCGACGACGTTGACAATCACGTATTCCGATGACGGATATATAAAGCGTCGTGATATGACGATTCTGATATTGAATTGAAGGGAATTTGCTTACGTGTAAATTAAGTATACACGTAATAGATATCAAAAGCACGCGGACGAACGAAAGTCAACAGATTGCCATAGGAGAACGAATATAAAAATGTCGTCGAGCATTAAAATATTTGGTGGAGGTGCCGAGTACGGGAAAATCCCCCTTCAAAAATATTATCTCCCCCCTCCCCCCCCCCCCTTGACACCAAGGGTCACCAATAACATTTTTCTATCCTGTATAAAGCGAAATGTCAACAAAAAACGCGTGTCAATCGGGGGTTCGGTTCGGTATTTACCGTAAAACAAGATAAAATCACAGACTGACGGACGGACAGTAAAATGATGCTTATGGGGGAGCTCCGCTCCCCAATATTTAGATATATATTGACAAAATTTCAAGTGCAATGAGGCTATAGACGATTATGCTATCATAGAAAGAACTGTCTGGAAAATGCAAAACATTATCATTTGAATATCAACCATTGTTTCTGCAGCAAATGCGACTGGTTGTTGGGGGGTGAGCTTCAAACTATACCAAACTTACCATGAGGCCTATACCATAAAGTAAGGTTTTGCGCAAATCCTTAGTGCATTAAATGTTCTTAAACGTTGCTCTTTTTAATTGTTTCAATTTATAATCAATCGAGTAACTATAGAATTACATGTGGCATCAATGTATTATATTATTTGATGTTGATAAAATGAAAAATGATATATGCAATGCAACAAACAGGTAAACCTATGAACTGATAACTGATAAATGATTATGAAACCTTCAAGCTATAATAATATGTTTTGGAAATAAAGTACCATATGGAAAAATAAAAATGCTATCAAAAATGTAAAGAGTAAAAGCATGCATAACCACAAAAACAAATGTATACAATCACGAATCAGAATCACACATATCAAACATATCATATTTGAAACCTTCAGGCAGAACTGTGCCCGAAGGCGTGTTGAATGTGTGACTGAAGAATTGGTAAAATATCGAAATCCATTTAAAAACAGGTCACCAAACGTTTGAACCCTCACCCTCCTAATACACAGCGGACACCATTTAAAACAGATGTACAGCACGCAACCATGATACATTCTCGACATTGTAACTCGCCATGCAATTTATTACAAGCTCCAGTAGTTTTATATTATTATCCTCCACTGAGCGATCTTAATAGCACTTTAACCGTACTGTTTAACACTGGTGGTGATTTCATGCAGGGAGTGTGTTGGGGGAGAGGGGGGGGGTGAACGGTGTCCACTGTACAGATGGTCTCCCTTGGGACGGGATCTCCTGAACGACATTGGGAGATGTGGGTACACTCCCCAGGGATAACACCCCCCCCCCTCACCCTTCTACCCTGGCGGGTAGCCGAACGTGAAATTGGGTTTTGGTAACAGTACAGCCATGTGTATGTACGTTCAACATGTTATACAGACGAGTGCATGATATGATACCGCGTGAGGATATTACTACAACCAGCCCTTATAGTACATCTGACGATTTTTCTGTTTATACTAATTTGAAAAGCAATTGTTATGTATCAAAACCGCTAAAATGAATCTACAATTATAATTTGAAATTGAAAAAAATAAATCGAAGTATTCCTATGAACTTCATGAACTTCATATTGGGCCTACTTAAATTCTGTGAATATTGTCATTTGCTACATGGATTAAACTAAATATATTAGGAGATATTATGATTGATAGATTATTTCGATTCAAAACTCCCGTTCCTCGTGTTTCTATATCACAATTCCCTAACAAGTGAAAGAAACACCCCTTCATTCTGTATTCAAGTATTGTTCTTTAAAATTGTTTTCTCGGCACTGGATGAAATCCTGTCTGTCGAACCTTTAGCTCAAGTTCCCCCACAATTCAGCGAAACAATAGCTGAACTGCCAGTCAATTGGTTATATTGATTTGTCTTCGAATACATAAAACAATCATTTACAAAGTGGGACATCATCAAAATATTAACATTAACACGTAATTAGGTATTTAATTCAATTATTCGAATTGTTTGTTTCAGAACTGCAGGTTGTCGCCAACGAGACTGATTCGAGAAGCCTTCATCTTTTCTTTTGGATAGTGGGGAACTTGGGTAAGTTTTTTAGTTACTTATAGCTTATTCAACTCACATCACACAACAATCACACAAATTTAGTATTTCATGTTTGAATTCGCCAATTTATTTTATTTTGTTGTCAATATAATTATATTGAAATTATTATTAAAATTAACAAGACACAAAACAGGGATTATTTGTGGTCATATTAGCATCATATTTGCAAGACCAAGATGACAAAGTGTATGCCTTTTCCACAATTAGCCCGATTGTTAGGCTGCACTACTCCGAATTATTGAGTACTTTGTGCTAAAGGAAGTTTGTATAGGACCTATACTGACTAAATGGAAGTCGTTCAAATAAAACATTCAGTAGAAATAATTATAATTATCTAAGATCGATTCTCGCGAGAAGCCTCTTGTCAAGTGCACGGTGATATTGATTATTGGAAAGCTCTTTGAACGGAACAACGAGGTAGAATGGAGGCTATTCTTCCTCGTTGGAATGGAACCTCTGTTCCCTGTAGCTACGTGTTTTCAGTGTACACCCACGAACCCCAAAGAGAAACAACCTTTGCCATTTCCGCCAACGGAGTCATATGACATGTGAGGATATAACGAGAAATGTATGTGTGGTATGTTCAACTTCGCTTCTCATAACACCCAAAGAAATATTTGTCTTTAGTTTCCAGAAAACTATTTCATAATTTGTATGTTTTTAAGCTTTTAATTTAGTTTTAAATTTTTCTCTGTGTTGTCTTGATTTTATTTATCGGGTAACAGCAAAGATTATACACTGAAATATTTCTCGTTTGTTCTTTTTCTTTGGTATCGTCACTAATAACTTGTATTATTATAATACTATAATATTTACTATAATAACTATACTATACTATAAATTTACTATATATACTATAATAGAAGACCTAAGCTAACAAGACTTCTAAATGATATTATTGCTCAAGTAACATAAAACACCAAGTGATTCGCTAAATTCACTCAAAAGTATAGGAGTAGGCCTACATTCAATTCCAAGTAACTGAAGCTAAAAATATGATCGTCAATCCAAAACATGACGTCCACTGTTAATAAGTTATTTTGTTTCATTAAAGTATTTTAAATCATTGTTTTAATTAATAACAAGAAACCACCTTTGAATAATTCAACACAGGCAAATTCTCTTTTCATTCATAACCGAATGCTACGGTCTCTCTCTAATTCTCTTCGCCTGTGTTCCACTGCGACCTTCATATTATCCCGCCACCCACACAGACGGTTACGGATGTTATTGTAATTGTAATTGTAGCTCATGGACCACAATACAATGTATTGACAGGACGCGACTCATCTTCCGTCCTAAACTCCGGATATAATGATAGACTCTAGGAGAATGAGAGCACTTAGACGTGTGCATGGCGACTACCTGGAACTGGAAGCTATGTGAATCACTGCTGCAGGAGGGTAGTCATCGTTGGTTAGTCATTCCGAAAGATGTCGCGTAAAATAGCAATTTATTTACTAAGAAACAAACATGCGAATATCCGTGCTTGACCTATCGGCAACATCCTGTGGTTAATAATATGAATTTAGTAAAATTTAATCATATCACAAAAAATTTCCGGGATCAGTATCACAATCTCACTAGCCTTAAATGAAAAGTGGATGTGCATGGTGACATCACCTAAACGGTAATTTTGATTATTGTATTTAAGTATGTGCATATTATAAAAAATAATTTAAAAAAATATAATATAATATAATATAATATAATATGAATAGCTATTAACTATAAAATAAATAGTGGATTAATATTAATATAAATGTATACATTTGGGGGATTGCCAATGCCATACGGCATTATCAGAACCTGTAATGACAATGACGTCAGTCAGATGTGGTTATCATCATCAAACATTTTACTGATATTACCAAGGTGGTGGTCCAACGTTAATCTTGGGGATATTATGACAGTATTTCTGCGTGCCCATGTACGATAATCTATACGTCATCAAACTCGTGATAAAAACCGAACATGACCTCCGATTGACACGCGGTTCTTTGTTGACATTGCCCTTCAAAAAGGATGTGTTTCTAATGACCCGGGGTTAGGGTGGCGGGATTAGCCCCCTATAAAATATTAATACTCACGTGTTCGGCTCGGCACCTCCACCAATAGAGAAGGCTGGAAATAGCGTGGTACATATAATGATAAGCTTTACTTCCGTACCACCGTGGCTAAAGTTATGTAAGATAATACACATTATTATTTTTGCCTTTTTTATATATATATTAGTACTATATTTTTATATATTTTTTTTATATAGGCCCCTATACTCTGAAAGAGTATGAAAAAAGTCAACGCATCCACAAGCACTATTACATCATATTTACTACAATTCAGAAATTAAAAAAGTCCGCCCCAACCGGGAATCGAACCACGGATCTCCCACATTTTTTTCCGCATTTTTTCCGCATTTTTTAAATTTTATTTCTGAATTGTAGTAAATAATATCAATTACACCTACGGGAGTGTTTCCCGACTAAACAAATCGAGAAACTATTACATCATTATGACGAATGAAATTAAATGAAACTATAAAAATCCCATATATATATATATATATATCTGTATTTCCAGCCACATCGGCGACATCGCTACACGTAAACGTGACCGGTGGTCTTCATTTTGTCAACTAATTCACTACCTACAAGTATTATAAATGACTGAAAATCTGCCGTTGACGACACATTAACAATTTAAATAATTACAGCTACTAATCGGCGAATGTTCCGATCGCCTCTGCAACAAACCCTGGCCACCGCGCGTTGCAGCGCTACCGCCGGGGGCAAGCGTATGCGAACTAAACTATATGACGCTAATTGACAATTTGATCACGTGCTCTATATTATTGTAGGCCCGTGTGTCATTAATTTTGATTGAAACTAGCGCTGCATTAAAAACACTATCAACACATGGTCATTTGCATACAAACAGAGGGGGTTTGCGTGCATGGTGCAGAAGAAGCGATAGATGTGTGTGTGTGTGTGTGTGGACTGTGCAATACATTGCACATAATATACATCGCCCACTCTGCAACATGGACCAAATTATGGCAACGTCATTATCGTTTTTGGATGCATGCCGTCCATGTAATTAAATGTGATAATTAGTTTACGATGACGTTTTAAAAGTTTAGAACCCGAGGTACACCTATAAGGGAAACTATTGCTCTCTCTCTCTCTTTTCCACTCCCACTCCCACAACGCACACCCTCATTTCTTATTGGTTATTATGCTAAGTTGGCACGCACCAGATCTGCATAATAACGTCTCAATTTTTATTACTCCGCCATTTTGCCTTTTACGAACAACAATTACCTAAATAAGGACTTGCGATGAAAGCCAAGCATACGTATTATTAAAAATAAACGATTATGTAGATTGTTGAATATACTAACATTTTTCGCAGGAAAACTACACAATCATTGACAAGGTAAAGTGCTCTTTACATGAAGTATCAGGTGAAAAGTTTAGTTGGGATGGAAAGTAAAGGACTATTTTATGATGACTCATGCCATCCAGTTATTTGCCTTTGCATTGATTGTCGGTGTCAGTGCCTCAGTGGACGAGTATGTACCTCTCTCTGTTTTGCTTCAGTAAGCGGTGATGTTATAGCAATGCAGCGAAGCGATGAGTGCAAAATATGATGGGGATGAAGAACATTTTACAAGAACTTAATCCTCAAAATAGCATTTTCATTTTGTATATTTACTATTTAGCACATTTGTTTATTTTGAGCAAATTTTGCATTTGGTAGAATATTTGTTGTTTCCGTCAAAATACCAAATGAGGGAAGTTTCTTGCACTTCCAATGGGAAATGATGCTTCAAAATAATAATTAATTAATTCAATACAAATGTTAATGTAGTTCAATATCGGTATAAGAAAACTTATTTTCATTAGCGTACGTTGTAGCGCTTTCTAAAATATATGTAAAATATGTGTCAGAAGCCAAAAACGCTAAATTTACGAATCTCTATGACAATGAGCTTCTTACCTCCTATATTCTTGGAACGCGCAGATGAGAACAAATCAATAACATACTAATTATTTTATATTATGCATTTTAATTTAATTCGTAATTTCTCGTCGTCCATTGTACAATGTATGCAGACAAAATGTATGTAGGCCAATTCACATCATATTTTTATGTCATTAGTGATTTGTAAATCAATCCAGTCCAGAAATGTTAAAAAAAAACGAGCTACTTTTTTTTTGGGGGGGGGGGGGGGGGGAAATTGAAGTCTTTGCTTCGCTCATCCAAAAATTATAAAAGCATCTGCAAGTGCAACTATCGTGGTATTGCCTATATTCCTAACCCTAGGCCCGACTACGTTTTACATTGTAACCTATAGGTTCTACTTGAAATGTTCTCAAGTTTCACACACTGACGGTGGGAAGGCCTATACGTGCGAACCATGAGGTTCACATTTGTGTATCTTAATCTAATATTACGTTTTGATTGCTTTGAAGCAGGTGCCGTGTTACGATATAAAGATGTGTATATGCCCGACTTGGCTCAACATTGTCAGTTTTTGTCACTTGTCACCTTCGTTTTACTTGTAACCTATCCTACCAATACCATAGTTTTACCCGCTATAGGCCTAGTTTCAACATAGTATCCTAGGTTTTGCTTGTATCTTGTTCCTCAGCTGCAGACCAATATACATGCGCACCCTGGTTAACACCCTGGTTTGCACATGTATGTATCCAAACCTAATGTTACATGTTGACTTTTATCAGTGTCTACAGAAAGCAGACCTAGGCCTAGGCCTGACTTGCTTCTACATTGTATCCTAGGTTCTACTCGTATCTTATCCTATGAAGTATCACACGCTGCAGACCAATATACATGCGCACCCTGGTTAACACCCTGGCTTGCACATGTATGTATCCCAACCTAATGTTACATGTTGACTTTTATCAGTGTCTACAGAAAGCAGACCTTGGCCTAGGCCTGACTTGCTTCTACATTGTAACCTAGGTTCTACTCGTATCTTATCCTACCGAAATTTCACACGCTACATGCATATACATATGCACCCTGGTTAACACTCTGGTTTGTTAAGCATGTATCCCAACCTAATGGTAGTTGTTGACTTTTATTAGATGTCACCAGAAACACAGATGTCGGCCTAGGCTCGGGCTTCAACATTGTAACCTAGGTTATATTCTCCTACTGAAATTTCACACGCCACATGCCTATACATGCGCACCCTGTCTTGCACATGTATCCCAGCACATGTTGAAGGCCTACGTTTACTCGTCCTGTACTTTATAGCTAGCCTCTGAATCTCACTCCTCTATTATTAGTTCCTTTAAAAAAAAAAACGGCATTCTCTCACGTAAGCTACTGGAAAGTACAACGTTGGAAAAGATTATAGATTAGTGGGCGTGGAATGTAGCGAGATTACAGGGAGACAACATGCGCCAAAACATCTTTGTCGGATTCAGATGGAAACCGCAGCGCGTACGTGCTCGTCAGCAGTGCGCTCTTGCGGGCTTGAGCTGAACGTGGTCTCACGACCGGCTAGCTGTATGGCTGACATATAACTACCAGGCTTCCGGAATTGTTTCTGCGGCTTCATCGCTACGTAACAACTCCTCGCAGTTATTTCGTATTACTGCAAACAGATTATCTTCCTTTGTCGGAGTTAGTGGCACTAATAAACGTACCCTAATGATAGACTTGATATAATTACTTTTAGATTTGTTTGTATGAGTTTGTCATTAGGGGATGATTGCGCTTCTGAATGATTATGGAAGGTAACTTATAGGTACGAGAGACTGATTAAGATTGTTATGTATCAACTTGTATGTTCAATATATATTCAAACCATTCATCTTTTACATATAAGGTGAATACGTATTTCATTTTTATTTTTTTGTTCTGAAATAAATCAAAATTGAAAAAATGCCAACAATCAATTCGCCCCTGAACATTCTTCGTCATGGCACGCACACTATGCATTTCTTTGTCAATCTTTTTTTATTTTCTGTCTGCAAAATACTGAATGGGACACAAAAGCTGGCCATAGCCAATTTGACGAACTGTCTGAAGTATGATTATTACTTTAGTGGATAACATACTAAATCGTGACAATATGCATCTTGGTATGATAGAAGTAAACATTATTGGACACGGGAATACTTATTCTATTGTGCCTATACGGGTCTGGGTCTACACATCAGCAATTGCCTGAAGACGTGTTGAGTGTATGCACTGCAAATTTATGTGTCCATAGTCGAAAAGTCGAAAAGTCCAAAAAAAAGTCCAAATTCCAGACGTGTATTTCATTTACGTGTATGAGAATCGGAAACCAAATCAACAATATCGTCACAAGTCACAAGTTCATCCAGTTATTCATTAAAGAATATTAAGTTATTTAGTAATATGTTGCTCATATGACGAATTAAAACAATTCGTTGTAGGTGCAGCGATTTCTTTTGTTTATATTTGTTGCATTTTTTTCAGTGATGTTCTGTACTTATATATCAATGAAAATTAATGGTGTTTTAGATTGTTTTTATTTTTAGTTGTAATGCCCTGAAGAAGATGAGTGAAATCTTTTCGAAACGTCGGCCTAATGAAAATATACGTGGCATTATAAACGAAAATCTACATTAATCCATATTGGCCACGAAAAATATTAAACACACATATATACTGACCATAAAACTCTTGTCATTTCTTCAACTTTCAACTTCCATTCCACGGGCCCAAAGGATTTCTCTAATTCTAATAGGACACCCCATGGGCCCATCTTCAAACATGATCACTTTTGACATCAAAGGAAAGTTTCCTATCTAAAACTTATAATGATATTCATATATTAATTCAAAAGTTTGTTTGTGTTATTCAACAACATTTTATAGATTTAAAAAAAGATTATTGTGTGCTAGTTGTTTTATGTTAAGACTCAAGTGGGAATGGTTTTTGATTGTGACATTATTTTGTACTGTGCATAAATAATCACTTCACAGGATTTCAATATAATTTTTATGTAAAGCATCTGTGAACGGACCCAGTAAAGTTGTCAAAAAACTGTTAATTAATTTAATGACATAATTAGAAAATCGTATCTTTTAGTGCCTCGCGGCGTTTTGATGTTGTATTTCGATAAAGCTACCAGCCAGCGTTTGGAAGCCCCCACATTCATGATACACAGTCGTGATGCAATGTGCAGCGGGATAATGCACTTATCCCTACGTAGCCAGTAGCCCTATACTGATCGAATAATCTTTCCGCGAGAACTTTCCAATCACAAACTAGACAGGGGTAGAAATTGAATTGCAATTTGATTCCCTCTTCTTTTTGTTTCATAGGTCTGAATGTCTGTGTGGCTGGGGAGCGGGGTCAGGGGGCATTGAACTCGAATATAATATAATGTTGAAAATGGTTTCTGTATCTATGCGTTCTGCAGGTCAAGTGATAGGAAAGCCCCCTCCACACTCAGCTCATCAATGAACTTTCAAAGAAAATAATTACAATTTTTTTAATGATGATTACGTTCAAATTCTAAACTTTATACTGGTACAAAAGTGCAATCTATCAAATGCTATGTAACAACATAAAAGTTATTAAAACTATATTTAGAAACTCAAAATTCAATTTGTTTTACAAAACCAAGACAATAATATATTAAATGCACAATAAATATTATATTTACACAGTTGAACAACTATTCAAAAACGGTTGTACACATTTTACAGAAATATTTAAGAATATCTAGGGCTGAGCTAAGTAATATACTTTTCGATATGATATCAATATCTGGGAATATTTTCGATGTCAATATTTGGACTCCATAATTATATGGAAATCGAAATTAAAACAGAAATCAACAAAATGTTTCAACATTTTGTAAAATTCGTGAAAAATTAACGAGTATCGACATTTTAAAAAAAAATGGTGGAGGTGCCGGGTCAGTGAACGCGAGTTAATGTAAAAACGTTTTAAATCGATCAAACCTTTGAATTGTCAATTTTTTAATACCTGACCTACTCTTTAGTTTTGATACCCTCATTATTTTAAAAAAAAATCTTTTGATGAAATATAAAATTTCGATACATTGACATCGAATTGATATCGATAGTTGAATTATATGTCATAGCCCAGACCTAATTCCAACTTACTCGGTCGTACTAATAGAAAGTGGATTCCTCTAAAAATTGTTATGTATATTTTGTAAGTTAATGCATGTTAATTAAAAGTTACTTTATTTAACCTTAAAGTTGAAACCATTACAATTCATCCATGTAGTCGATTGGGAAATTACGTAGGCAACTGCATGTCGGTGCCGCATTTCGCCATCTTCGGACAAAATAGTTCGGAGAAACTGTACCTAAATTTTCACACAAAAATTCTGCGACGCCCGACGACAGCTAAAGACAGCCACTTTCTGCGTTTCTTCGTTCTCCACCGCTACTCTGTTATATTGCTGAAATGTTTCGAGGATCTTGGAATTTTCAATTTTTGTCATGACGAAAATAAACTTGAGTTTAAAAAATGAATACAAGAAAGAAAAAGAGGACGCAATAAACCAAAAATGCTAATACTTCGAGGTGACTGTAAAAATCATTCCCGAATCCCAATAATAGATTTAAAATAAAATTGACTTACTTATTATCTCAACTTAATTTTTCTGTTATGATCGCTCTCTTCCGGACAAATACAAGGCTACTCCAATTTTGATGAAATATTCAGCAACCTTCGATGAAAAACGCATTCGTTTACAAAATTGGTGCACCAACGTTTTAGCTGTGCCCTCGCCCCCTTATCAACGCGCATACACACAACGTTGTACACATGCTACCAACCTAATTAACATAGAAATTCCAAGCAAGCAGATACTGTCTTGGCGAATACATCCCTTTTCTTGCCGCTCCCGACATTTCCCAAGGTGGGTTTCCTTCTCTCCTCCCCATCAATTGCTGTTCGCCGTGCAGCAGTGTCGGCATCCCCCCCCCCCTTTCCCGGCCGGAATGGTTTCATTTCATCGTATATTTATGCAGCTCTCAACTCCCACGGTAGATAATTCACGTGGCTAAATGAGATGAGCTTTTGGACCCCCCCCCCCCCTCTCCTCTCACTCCGTGCGGAACATGTTGCGTCGCTCCATCCCCCTCCCTACTGTGTCACTCCCGTATCACACCCTCTCTCTCACACCCACGCGAAGCCACATCGCACCCTCTCTCTCCCTCTCATTCACACATTTATATTCATTGCCGCTCCCGACCCAACGTGATGAAACCTCGATTTGAGTTTTTTTCCAAGGAAATAAATTACGAGAGGAAAAGCATTTGAGCGTCGGGATAAGGAGGACCTGCTTATCCGGAAAATTAAATTTCTCTAAAAATAGATAATACTACCATGCATAGGCAAAGCTGCCTATCTCACTATAGTATACAGTGCTCGGGTCAATACAATACACCCTTGTTTTTAAAAGAAGCATCACATTAAAACAAGTTAAACATTTCACCAATATTTCAGGAGCATTTGACTGCAATCGTCCTCAGAGCCATAATCGAGAAGAAATTGTTCCCGAAATATGGACGAGAATTTTAACTTGGTCAATGTTGTCATTTTAAAACATAGTGCAAAAACTAACTTGGTACTGTATATGTACTCTACAAGTCAAAATTAAAAAAGTCCGCCCAACCGGGAATCGAACCACGGATCTCCCACATTCCAGACAGGCGTCTTAACCACTAGACCATCAAGACGGGTACAAAATAGATCCGTGGTTCGATTCCCGGTTGGGGCGGACTTTTTTAATTTCTGAATTGTAGTAAATAATAACAATTACACCTACGGGAGTGATTTCCCGTAACGCAAATCGGATAAAATATGATACTGTTCTGTTTCGTTTGCAAGACCAGTTATTATTCCGTAGTAATAAAAGAAACATTTTTATAGAGCCCGATTACAGCCTCATCGTTTACATACGAGACTGATACAGGAGGTCGTCGAATAGCTTCCAGTGCACATTGCAACCAAGACTGAAAGTGTTCCAACGTCATCCCTTTCCCCCCTGCAAACTATACTGAAAACTGATAACCAGAATATAAAGATTTATTTTATTGATAGTCAATTAAACACATCTGAGACAATTGTACTTTTTTGTATATCGCTACTCATATTCAATGAATAATATTGTTTATTTGATCTAAATACGAAGAAATACCTGATTAAAAACTACAGTTATTAATTTTGCATAAGGTATCATTTAGTATATTTTGTGTGGCAGGTAGGGCAGGTAGGGCCATATAATTTATCGGCGATTGGACTGATTGTCTGATTGATTGTGGTTGTGATTGTGATTGTGAAAGTGAACGATTGGATACCACGAGTTTGGGGACTTATTACAGTAGAGATCAGGATTGAAAATGGAATCTACAAACTACAATAACTTATATAACATTATATTTGTTGATAATTTTTGGTGGAGGTGCCGGGTTTGTTCTTCTTTTTGAGTGTGGATATGTTCGAACAAAAACTGCATGTCATAATCTGCGTTCAGTTAGGTTTTTACCGCAGACTTGACAAACGGACGGACGGACGGACAAAACATAAAAGTAATGCCGATAGAGCTTCGCTATAACAATTCGTAAGACGTATGTAAAATAATGATAAACTTGCGAAGAAACCATATCTTTAGCATATCGTTAACCACAGCACACAGTTTCTCTTCTTAAGTGGGAAAAGGGTTAAAATCCTTGTTTTTCTTTAGCAAAGATGTTATTACGCATCAAAGTACCTTCACCCAGATGTGCGATAAAGCGCAACTAGCTAAAGTAGAATCAAGGGAATAAACGCACGCTTTGGGCCAAGACACCGATTAGACTATAGGCTTATCCTCAAATCTCTCATTCAATGTGATCTTCATAATCAACTTGACACGAATTAGATGCATATTATGTCTTCTGTCGATAACGATACTTTATGTAGACGATCTCACTGTTGAGAAGTATTCACAAGAAGGAAGACTTATAAGACTGACCCTTTCCACTCTTGGTATAGCCAAGGACGGGATAAGGACCTATAATTTTTTAGTAATCTTGAGCCTGAATTAAGTCCATATAGTAAACATATCTTGTTAGACATTTGTATTTAAACGAATCTATCACCCATTAAGCCCAGTTTTATATTTTGATACACAATTATTAAAATATATTCGTATTAGTAAGCCCATACCTCCTATATATAAACATCACAATTTTCGGTATGTCTTCCGTCTATCCGTGTGCCAAGTCTCGCGATAAAATAGAACACGACGATTGACCTTCAAGAAGGGTGTTAGAGCATATGTTTGGTGACCCTAGGAGTAAGGGGTGAGTGGCTACCACCCCTGATTGTTGGAAAATTTTTGACCCGGCGCCTCCACCAAATTTTCAACGCAATTAATCATTGCGAATTCTTTAATTTTCTTATTCTTTCCGACGATCTGTTTGTAGCAGCTCTACTACCTGTTTTGAGTACTCCCGGATCCGTGAATGTAAGGTGATTGTTTGGTGATTGTTGTTGTTATTGTGCAGTGGCGTATCCAGGAATTCATAAAGGGGGGGGGTTTATCAATTTTTTCATAGATGTGCCGAAGGCTAAGTGGGGGTCCGGGGGGCTTGCCCCCCGGAAAAATTTTCTTCTTCAAGGTCATTTTCGTGAAAATCTGTGCGTTTTAAAGCATCACAATGACCAACTTTTTATCTTTTAAAATCCTGTTTTTTATCCAAAAGTTTTCTATTTCAAGGTAATTTTGGTGAAAATCTGTTCGTTTTGAAAGCATCAAAATAACCAACTTTGTATCTACTAAAATCCTCTTTTAGTCAGATGGTAATTTGTAGTTATTTTATTTTCTCCTTAACATTTTTTTTTCAAAAGGGTTGGGGGGGTTATCCCCCCTCCCCCCTTGGATACGCCACTGTTATTGTGACTTGTCTGTCCGTCCGGCTGAAAACGTGTGTAACTTCTCACGATAAAAACGAACAAGACTCGGGATTTGTGACGTTTCGGTTTTTGCGTTGACTTTTCCCTTCAACAAGGATGATACAGAATGTTTTTGGTGACCCTGTGGGGTCAGGGAAACGTACCAATCTTCACTCACAAATGAGGGGGTAAGAAGCCAAGGGGATTAAGTGACATTGTGAATTTTTTTAATAAGTTGAGTCAAGTACGTCATTTCGTTTCTGACGTTGATATTAACTTTGTGGTAAAGGGATAAGTGGATTCCTGTTGAGTGCTGATGTCATTTTATTTTCGAACTTCATCATCACCATCGAACTTCATCATCATCAAGCATCATCACCAAAGAGGGTTTTAGTGTGTATCCTTCTTTGTCAAACTGTTATTAAGTAGCTTCGCTTCCCTATTTTTGGTACTCCCGTACATGTGCTTGTTAAATTAAAACACTTCTTAATGTTTTAACACAAGAAGTCAAACACCATTAGAATAGGTCGTGAAATGGAAGTATAAAACATGAAATAATATGATAATAATATAATTCTACGGAGTTCTGTGCAAGTAAGCCTCCATTATCTACGAGATGTTGTGCCGGTAAGGTATCCCAACCCCCGCCGAGAGCAAGTGCGCATCAAGCGAGCCTAGCCTTGGGGTCATTGATAATCAAATAAATCATCACTCAAACACGCCACTCATAATGATAGAAACTCATAAATTTTAAATTTCGATAATTAGAATAACAAGGCTATAAAAGCGCCCCGGACACGTTTTAAAAATCATGTAATTTGTTGTGTTCCGTCATTTAATAAACACACATTTCCATGCACTAAGCCCCGAGGGTCCCTACGCTACGCTGCCTGCATGGCTAATCTCGGTCTCATTTGAATATTTTAAAAATTTCGACCGCGTCCTGAGTTAATCGCGGTCCTCGATACAGCCGCATCCAATCCTGCGTCAGAGCCAGCCCCGAACAACGGATTATAATTACCGTTAATAACTCATTTTGTGATTTAAAATTTAATTTGCAATTTTCGGGGACTAACCTACGTTAAGCTAAGCAGAGCAAGTAAGACTGGCAATAATGCGGGCTAACACACAGTCACTCTCTCGTTAGCCTCTGTGTTAGGCCGGTGCTAATTGAAGCTTGTTTATCATCGCGGGGTAATATTTTATTTATCTCGTTTTTGTGGATTCGGTGCTCGGTTCATTATTCCGTATTTTGTAGGTAGAATAAAACAAGAATTGTAAAGGGAAATGTTGGCGGTAGGAAGCGTTAGGTTTGTGATACTGTGTGTTTGTGATAATTCTAAAAGTAAGTAAGTGTATGGTGGTAAGTAAGATTACTTCGAAAGGCGGTAAAAATTATGTGGAAGCTAAAATGTATTTTCAACATAACGCCTGTAAAGTGAATAATTTTGTCAATCTCGTTAAACTGTTGCGGTTCTAATTGAATCTATTGATTTAAAGGGAAGTCATCACAATAAAACGAGTACGATAGCTGAGTGATATTTGATTAATGGATATGACTAAAGCACAAATTAATGTTGGACTATTAAATGACTAAATTTGTGATCTTGTAGCTGTTATGTGTTTAATAATTCATTTAAAGAAGCATGTAAATAAACAATTATGTATTGTACATTTGAATGTATGTGGCAGTAACTGTAAATAGCTTTAATATGACTGGCGTATCGCTATTTAACAACATAGTTGTATCAATTTGTATTACAAATTGCATTATGTGGGCAACTGTATAGCTTATTATGACGGCGAATAGTTGCTTAAAATTAGGTGTCTATTTATTTATAATCATATTGTAGAGACTTCAAGATCTTGCATAGAAATAAAATGTTGTATAGTCTACACTATTAAATTACAAAAACTTTAATTAGTATTTTATGAATAAATTCTGCTATTTCATTCGTCTATCATGAATGTAGAAGCACTCGCTAAATATATCGCGTCTTTTATTCATTCCTCGGATGTAATTGAATCTAAACGACCACCTTGACACGGGCAAAGTGGCTGAAACTAAGATCTAATCCTAGCAGCGTGTGCTACGCTACGCACATGTTGTGCTAATTTATTATCTGTGTTAAACTAGATGGACGGATGTATGGACAGCATGGACGTATTCGCTAGGAAATTGATTTAATTTACATAATGTTTAGCGCGTAAGTTATTAAGAAGGAGGAAAAGAGTATCTTTAAGAGAACGGAAGGGCGCGGTTATCAAAGTAGGGACGCGTTCGATTTCGCCTGCTCGGGAGAGCTATCCACTACTACACACTTATGCTTAGTACTAACCAAATAATGACTGTTGTAAGTTGCATTTAACTTGCAATACGAAATGCTTTTGTGCCACAGAAATATCTGAATAATATGCATTTCTATCTTCGGTAATAATTTAAAAGTTTATTTTTTTTTTATCGTGGGAAAACTGACCAGAGTGCAATGTATGGCCCCCATGTATATTAGAGTTAGGACAATTGTAAAAGGATGCCCGAGGGCTTTTTTAGGAAGACTCAATCCCTTGCATTCGTATACTACCTACTGAGGAAAACCTCGGAAAAAGTCTTCAGTCAGAATTGCCGGTCTCGACGGGATTTGAAGGCGGGACCTCCCGAATCAGAGTTTTGCGCTGATTTACGCTTGAGCCACCACTACCGGTTTTCGTTTGTATTGTATTGTATTATTGTTTGTATTGTGTTTTCGTCTTCTGTATGCTAACTATACTCACCTGCTGGTACAAGTTGAAAATGTTGGCTTTCGAATACATTGGAATAAGATTTCGATGTGCGAAAATTTATAAATAGTTTTTTTTGGAAAGTATGAAATATTTAATTATGTAGGCTTGAATTATTCTTTTAAAATTAAAATCGTATAAGTTATATCAACTGTTGGAACACGTGGTTGTATTGTTCTCCCAAGGAACTCTATGAGCTATACTCGTCTAACTACCAACTGTAACTCCGGTGGACCGAGTAAAAAGTAAAGTGTTTAGATAGTAGATCATTGAAGTGAATCAAATTGTAGCAAAAACATTTGTCTGCGACTGCGAGTGCTAGTTTTTGCAAGCACACTTCACAAGTTCACTGAGATGAGCAATGGGTTAGGCACCAGATGAGTGTGCCAACATTTCACATAAAATTGACTTGAGTTGAACATGTGAAAACTTGTAATATGGCCTTAGCCAGGCACGAAACGTAATTATTTAGAAAGAAAATAGTTACTCTGCCCAAGCTTAAATAACATTATGCATTCATTTTATTATAAATTTTATTTCAAATTTAAATGCAGTATTTTAAAAATACTCACTGTTTTCAGTCTATTTCTAGTTGTATGTATTTCCTTCCATTTGGAATTGGATAATAGACTTGCTGCAAATATCGGAAAATTATTTTATGGTTTGCCACTTTAATTTTCGAATGTGGAGAGTCTGCATCGAATCAAAATCCACATTCGTATTATAGGCCTATAACTATAAGAAGTCTTTATGTTAACTTGCACTTAGGAATAAATAAATTCTTGACAGTGTAGTTGGTCTTCGGGAAAATGCTAAAATACATAATGACGGATTCAAAAATAAACTTTGATTAAAATGTATTTATCTACATGCGTGACACTGACTTTTAAACTTTTAAAACGGTAATTAAAACTTGAGTAAATACAAACCAAATTTATTTTTTACTATTGTTAATTTAACTTATCGGATACTCATAAAACCATTTTTCTGGTCTACTTTAACTGTCTCCTTAAGGGGAGATGCTTCCAATAGTGCAGACATTGATTGCATCATGAACCCAGCCTGTTATTATTGATTGTTACCGATAAAACTTGGCATACATGTTAACAAAGAGTTGATTTGTAAAAAAAAAAAAAAAAAAAAAAATTGTTGGTTACCGTATACTTAAAATTGAGAAATGCATGAAAAATTCTTAAGGTACCTATAAGTTGGACAGTTTTAAAAAAATTAACGAAAAAATTTGTAGGATTATTCCCAATAATATTTAGCAAAGGATGATGGAATTAGTTTTTTGGTTTTTGGTTTTAAAAAATTTTTATATATATTTTTTTTATTGTAACAATAGAAATTCCATTGTTGCGTAACATATCCCTGACAATAAAACAGAAAAAGAACAAAAAATAAAAAAGTAAATCCATCGTTTTTTTAAATTCTATTCATATGCATGTGCCAATTTGCAGACTTGTATCTTTAATAGATTTTTTTACACATATACCTGAATATATATATATATATATTATATTATATATATATGTTTTGTCTTAAGCTTTCGTGATCCATGATTCATGTTTTAAGTATCTTTACGGTAAATAATCACGCACAGTATTATAGAAAATAACTTTAAATTTTTTTTACTGTGCGTGATTATTTATCGTAAAGATACTTAAAACATATATATATATATTTAACCTCATTTTAAATATAAAAAATATATATGATCTGAGTGCATTTTGTAAAATTTTGTAGCATATTCATTAAGTGTATACTTTATTTTGTGTATATATAACTGGGATACCATCATAATACTAAACAATAAACATACACATAAAAAAAATATACAAAGAAAAATATGTAGTGGAAACAAAAATATAATTTTTCAATGCGTTTTTGAAGCATCTTCCCTTAAATTGAACGCTAAAAATAATCCGATACGTTATTAAATCATAAAGCTCTGTAGCTATATTGGTCATTGGTATTAATGTTAATATTTGACACATTTCTTCAATAGCTATCGAATTATTTCTGTTGACTTTTCAGGTATTTGATCAGTGTAAACAGCTGGTTTCTTGGGTTCTCAATAATTACAATTTTGACCGACAAAATATCAAGATTTGGAGAATTTTTACTTAGAAAGGATTAAAAACCCAATTGTGTTCACAATTTTAAAACATCCTGGACTAACTGGGTTTGTTTGGTTATTCTAGATTAATTATTCTGGACATGTGAAAAATGGAAATAACTTAAAAACATAAAAAAATATAATTTAGGAACAAAACTCAAAAATGTAATGTTTCAATCAACAAACATTCCTTCCAAAAAGGTTGCATTTATAGTTTAACGAGTGCATGACTGTCATCATAGCTGTGAAATTCTTTACAATTCTTTTAAATATTGATAAATTAATATTATTGTCATTTACCATTTTTAAGTTGTTCAAATTCCTTTCAACAACGAACGGTTCAAACAAGTACTGTATAGATAGTCAGTCCCAGTTATCCCCAACCACATTATACAAAACAGTAATCATAATTATGTATTGTAATTAAAGTTATCTGTTCGTCAGCCCTTGTGTCACCAAACTATACATACGGCTGTACTTTACGACCTTGCATGTACTATCTGTGGAAAGCCAGTCGTTATTGCACACATTTGCTACTGTTGATATGCAACACTAATATTTCGAAACCATTAACGTATCTATGCACCGAAACATGCATGCCAGAAATTTGTTCATATTGATCATGCAAATGCATCTAGCATCGCGTTTCATAATGACCCGGTTATAACTTTCCACAGTCCAAAATGTATTTTTTCAGCGGTGCGTATTAAACCTAGGCACAGTAAACACTTTAACTTGAAATTGTCATTTTGTGGAATTTATCGGCTTTAACCTGATTCTTTTTTGTGCCACATAGATACTAGAGAATCGTACCAATCTAAAATGCCCCTTTATATCATCGTGTCTTGAAACTCACAAATATACTCTCAAACAAGCAAAAATATGCATTCCAAAATCACACCTCTTCTTGACTGAACCACTTCCCCAAATTTACAGAAACTACTGTAGAGCACGTAATATTTGTTAAGATCAAAATCCTCCAAGGTCACGGGGCATAAAGATCGTCCCCATGTTATTTCTTATGGGAGATTTTTACCGATGGGACCTATAGCTCGAAAAATACCAAGTTTCTGAATTGTATTAAATGATAAATTGCTACTTGTATGGAAAATAAATAAGCTATGGTATAGTTTCACGAAAAAGTTCTTCTGCGTCGACTTTTTCTTCAATGCGTTCCATTGATGTTCCATATTGTATCGTACAACTTCCTGGATGTTGCTAACAACCATCATTACACCCCTGATTCTGAGCTTCGTTACACATCGTGGCCCCACGCCTTGGGGTTGTAGATTTAGGAATGTTGTCGACATATAATTCATTAATGTTATCTCCTATGTGTTGTATTTGAAATGTAATTACCGTCAATGTTGTCATTTGCCTTGTGGTATTTATCTAAATCAGGCAACGTGAATGTGATTAAACCATGTACCCAATACCACTCACTCTACCCGCGAGCACGTTTTGTTGGTGTTCCTTTGGTGATGGTCCTAGTTTTGCGGCTATTATGCTGGCAAGACTGTTTATTTTCAAAGATTATTAATTATATCAATATTGACAGGCTAACTTATTTTATTTTCGATCAAACGCAATCATAATATTTATGAATTTAATTTGCTTTTAGATAAATAATATTTTCATTACGAGATATTTAACACAGATTATATTTTCCAAATTGTTTTGTGAGAGAATGAAAAAGTATTTATTGTCTTTTGTAAATCATTTTTTTTTTAACTGAATGGGATAAACGTTAAAAATAAATAAATAAATAAATTTTACTAAACATATTGGCATGTTTCTGTGAAGCAACAACATTTCATGATTAGCTGTATTGGAAACAATGAAAGATGCTGAAATGGAAGTGATTGTTTCTCGATTTGGTTAGTCGGGAAACACTCTCGCAGGTGGAATTGTTAATATTTAATACAATTCAGATCTACAATGCAACTACAACTAGGAAAACGCTCAAGTCCCGCCGCGTTGATGGATGAGCTTTTTTCAAGTTTTTAGTCTGCGTGGGATATCTTTACTTTGGCAAGTTCTTTGTTTTGCTGCCTACGCATTGTAGCTGATTGTTGTCAAGTTTCTATAGTTACTTGTCAATTTGTTATTATTTACCGTTAAAAACTTATATTAAAAGCTTTATTTCTATGGATTCTGGGTAACTTTGTCAACTTTTTCTTTCAAAAGGTACTTTATCACCATAACCTTAATGTCCATGTATAATATGAACGTTGTAGCCCCACCCGTTTTGGTCAGAATTGGCCCAAATGGCACGAAAATATCGCATACAAATCCAAAAAAACTTATATTAAAAGCTTTATTTCTATAAATTCCGGCTAACTTTTTCAACTTTTTCTTTCAAAAGGTACCACATCACCATAACCTTAATGGCCATGTATAATATGAACGTTGTAACCCCCACCCGTTGGTCAGAATCGACCCAAAACGTCACGAAAATATCGCACTAAAAATCGAAAAAAATCGTAAAAGTACGATATTCATGAGAAATATTTCTTCGATTGTACCCAAAAACAATACACCTCTAAGTTCAGAGATTTCGAAGGTCCCCTCAAATTTTCATCAAGATCGGATATGCCGTTTGCCTGGTAGAGAGTTAACAAACAGACAGAAAAAAAAAAAAACAAACAAAACAAAAAAACAAAAAAAAAAACACCCGAGCTAAATTTTTTGGGGGTCAGTGAAATGAAGTCTTCGCTTCGCTCATACAATTATTCAGAGGTTAAATAGTTACCGTCTCGATGGTCTTATTGGCTATAAGGCACCTATCTGGAATGTGGGAGACTCGGGTTCGAACCCCGATCGGGATGGATTTATTAACTCCTGAATATGTATTTAATATTGGAAGTGGTTGTATTCTGAAGTCTGATCTCCAGTTGTTTGTTTACAGCAATGCCAACATTACGAGATAATGTTTCATGAAAAGAATTGGCCCCATGCACTGCACCAACAATGATGGTGATCTCGCGAGACTAAAGAAATATATTTAAGAGTTGCCTGGTTTCGACTCATGAATTATCTGACAAGCTCTCCCTCATGAACTCTGTAAATAGTTTAGTTGGTTTAGTGTCGCACCTATCATCATACAAATAGCTAACACCCCGGCAAAATATAAATTCGGAGAAATTTAAACTATCATTGTTGTGGCAATAAATGTCAATCATTCAAGATATTTTCTAAAGAGCTCTCACATCATCTTTTTCAACGTACCTACATTACATACATTATTAAATTGTCTTAACTTAACTCTATCTAAAATAAGTCATTTATAATTTTGTCTGTGGATAAAGTTTTCTTTCTGATGTACGGCCGTGGCCGATTTCTCGTCGCTATCCTAGCATTTGCTCTTCGGACTATGGAAAACCACGAAAGTACAGGATGGAAGCTGTCTCGGAATCTCGAAGTATCATTCTTAGTTTAGAAATTTACGAATTATTTATTCCTTTTTAGTATCGATGTATACATTGGGTTGTAGATCTAGTTGTAATGTAGCTTTTTCGGTATTATGCCGTTGGCCGATATAACGAATGGATTATTTGGTTCATTATTATTATTGTTATTATTATTATTATTATTATTATTATTAGTATTATTATTATTCATTAGTATTATTATTATTATTATTATTATTATTAATAATAATAATAATATAAGTTTTTAAGCATAAGCCCGCTTTAAGGACATAGTTATTGATTCATAGCAGTTGTCGAAAATGTTTGTCCCGACTGGGGTTCGAACCCAGAACCTCCGGCTTAACGTGCCATAGCTCTACCAATTGAGCTACCGGGCTATGGCACGTTAAGCCGGAGGTTCTGGGTTCGAACCCCAGTCGGGGCAAACTTTTTCGACAACTGCTATGAATCAATAATAATAATAATAATTATTATTATGATTATTATTATTATTATTATTATTATTCGGGAAACATCACGGATAGCCACCACCGTTGCCACGAGTTGCAAATAAGTATAGTAAAAGAGCACTTAGCTACAGTATACCTTTCTATTTTAATAGTACTATTCCAAAGAACATCAGAGATTTAGAGACTATTTATGAAATCAAAGAGAACTAAAGGCATTTTTATTACGAAATGTGTGAAGTTAGGGTTGTTGTGTATTTGTACTTGTGTATTTGTTACATAAGTGTTTCATAATTTAATGTAAATGAATTAGCACTCTAATATTTCACTGTCCTATATCTGTTCTATTCACTGTTATTCACTGTATTATCTGCAAACTGTTGCTTCACAAAAATGTTTTTTGGCTAGTATAAGTATTTAATAATTTGCACATTAATTACTTGTTTTTATCTACTATTTTAACTTTTTTTTAGTGTTATATATTTTTTTCTTTTCTTTTTTACTGTTACTTACTGTTACTTCACCAATTATTGTATTGCTATCTGGAATTTTGAATTATCGAATTGTTTAAAAATCATTATTTCACATGTATGATTTTTTTTAATGTAACATATTCCACAGTAAAAGCTGTCCTGTGCAGCTTGTGGATGGCCGAAAAAAAAATATTATTATTATTATTATATTTGGATTATTATGTATTATTATTATTGTTTTTTTTTTTTTGCAGTTTTACTTCTCTGTCGCATAACTAATTTTCAATGGTGGACTTATTTTAGGTAATAAAATTATAACGAATTTTTACTTTGGTCATAAAGTTAATTTATTTTCAACAGGTTTTTACCAAATGTTGACCAGTAGCAATTTAGTAAAACTGACAGGTTAGTGCAAGACTAACCAAAAAATGATCGTTTATCATAAAACTCGCCCCAATTACAGATTATTATAGATTTTGAGCAATTAAAAAAATAAATACCAGAAACAAGTAAGGTGACTTTAACACTTACTTTTTTGAAATATGATCAATTAATTTTAAGCGGACTTAATCTATTTTTGGGTGGTGGTGGGAGGGTGTACTGACACAACACTGCGCACACATAAGCTATGTATCACAGACAAAACCTACCTCCTTCAGTTCGATCATGTGAGAATCATCCCAACACGTCCTGTCCATGCACTATGCAGCGTCCTAGCCAACTACACACTGCTTTTATGCGGGGAGGTTTAGCTCGGTTAATTACTGCCAAGAACCACGTAGAAAATTACACAGCGTAACCCCGTAATAGCTGCCTATTTCACACACAACACCGACATGCGCTAATCATAGACCCGACCGGGGATACAGGCTCGACTTAATGTGAGGTCGTACTCGTACCTGCATAGGCCGTCGTCAACTCTCTTGGGCTAGAGGTCCTAGGGTTGAGTATGATTTCAGAATATATTAGCTGTAAACCATACAATAATATAGAAAATACATTATAAATATGTTATAATATTTGGAATAATAAAATTTAATATTTGTTTTTATGTTCGCCTGAGCATTTTCCGTAATCATGATTCATACAGATTAGCTGATTCAGACCATAAATAAATTCGCTCAAATTTGCTTTTTTAAGCTAAATTTTAACATTCCGTTTTTTCTCTGAGAATTTTTGTATTTTTTTTAAATATATATTTTTCATTGTCATAGGAATTTTTGCAAATTTTGTTTTGACTAAAAGCAACGTTTTATGTTGGAATGTAAATTTTAGGTGCATTTCTTAAACTAAATATTTTCCGATTTTTTTTGCGTATTTTGGATTTTCTGTATCACATGTTTCTGAAATGAGATAAAAAAACATATTAATTTGAATTCCATAATTTTTTTTGTAATTTGGAAAAACACATTGAAAAACTGTAAAATTGATGTGTACATTATAATGGACGCGTGGTCTGAATAAGTTATTTGGCATATCAAGAACAAATTTGCAAAGAAATTGAATTAAGTACGGTACCCAATACATTTCAATAATATATAACTAGGAAAACGCTTAAGTCCCGCCGCGTTGTTGGATGAGCGTAATTGGTGCATTGAGCTGCCATGTGTTACGCAGATTTTCTGTTGTTCTGTGAAAAAATTATTACTTAGTCGAAGATTTTTTTAATTAAATTAAATAAAATAAAAAATTAACTTAATTTTTTTAATAAATCGTAATTTAAAAAAAAAAAAATCGTAAAATTGCAATTTTCATAAGAAATAATTATTCGATTGCACTCAAATTTAACACGAATATATAAGTTCATAAAATTAAGGTTCTGTAAAAAAATCATTACAATCGGATAAAGCATGTAGGTGTTATAAGTCAAAGAAATTTTAAAAAAATAAAAAAAAAATCGTAAAATTGCGTTTTTTATAAGAAAAAATTTCCCGATTGCGCTCAAAAACGTGGCAGTTCTAAGTTCAGAGATTCGAAGGCCTCCATAAAATTTCATCGCAATCAGAGTATCGGTTTAGCCGGAATCGTGTTAACAAACACACAAAAATACAAAAAAAAAAAAGAAAAAAAAACATTCCGGATTTTTTTCTCCAGTGTAGTGAAATGGAATCTTCGCTTCGTTCGCTACGCTCGCTACGCTCATCCAATTAGAAAATAATATATCGCAATTCAATATAATGCATGAGTAGTTCAGTAGTATAAGATTCAGTGGATAAAGATAAACGTCACACATTCGTGGAACAACGTATAACAATATAGTAAATGGAAAAAATACAAGAGTAATTGAAATACAAATTTGACAAAATCTAATTAAGTAATTTATTGTTGCAAAAATATTTTAGAATCTTAAGGCTATTCCAGAGCACTCTTACAGATACTTTGAAAGTCAAAGGAAAATGACTGAAAGTTGGTTCAAGAGGAACTTGAATTTAAAAAAAATGTTATTTTTGGACTGGGCAACAATCAACATGTCATTATTATAATATGCAAATTTTGGGTCAATAATAAAAGGAAAATTCGAGGTACAATACTTATTTGAGCTATGATATTTTATTGTTTTAACACACCTTTGTCTCCGCTACGAGTATAAGGGAAAATAATTTTCTGAAATAACGTTTGATGTACGATTTTTTTCCGGTTCAAAACTCTTATTTATTCCATGTGGCAAAAAAATCGCACATCGAACATTATTCCTGAAAATTATTTGCCCTTATGGAGCGGAGATAAAGGTGTGTCATAGCTCAAAATTAAGTATTGCACCTAGAACTTTACTTTTCTTCTTGACCCAGAATTTGCATTTATAATGACCAATTGTCCTTTTTTTTCCTTCTTTTTTATTCAAGTTCCCCTTTCATTCAACCAACTTCCAGACATATTTTGTTACTTTCAAAGTGTTGCTAAGAGTGCTAAAGAGTAAAGAATAGCCTTAGTGTGTACATTTTTAGTATAATTTGCTTCACAATGTTTAAAATTACAGTTGATGAAGCTAATATGAAAAAAAAACGCTTAAATAGTCAACACTTAAAATACTTTTAAATAAATACCAACACACTTTGTTCTATAAACACGAATTTCAAATAACTGTACGCTCTTTTTTAAACTTGAACAATGGAAAAGATTCCCACAAACCTAACGAAACTTATTTTATTTTATTTGGCCCAGTTTACGCAAGCTCTGCTGTTCATCAGTAATCCCACTGGCTACCGTTGCTTTAGGGGGTGGAGTGGGTTCAGTGGATGGGGTGGGGGTGGGGTGGGGTGGGGGTGGGGGTGGGGATAAAGTAATGTATTTCTCTTAGGTCTCGTGGGTTATTATTGTTGCTTCCAATGTAGACGGTCCAGGGTTTGATTCCCGAAAATAATGGGTGGTAATTCATTGTATTTCAAGTATATGTTCCTAGCAGTCTTTACAATAGTGCAGTAATTTGTAATATAATGACGAGGGTTGTGGTCAATGATACCTCATACGACCTTCAAAGTTGAATATTAAAATAAATTCAGCGGAACCCCAACCACCAATAAATATGGCACTTAAATATTTAATATCTTCTGACTTTAGCAATATATTATATTTATCTGAAATTATTTCAGTCGCCAGGATACCCACTGAATCCGAAGAAAAAATGGTTTAAACGTTTGGTAGTTTTTATAAATTGTAAAACCTCAAAGCAGCCCTAATATCGTATGCCGTTAGCGCTGTTCAAAGCGTTTAGTAAATTATCTGAAGAGATCAATACTTACTCCTTATTTTCTCTAATTATCTGAACCCTAAACGCAGCTAGCTAGTCAGCGAGGACTGTATAGCAGTAGTTAGCTAATGATAGAGACGATCGTCCAGGCAGGCAGGCAGGACCCTCCAATAACATACAATCACAGTACCATGTTATTAGAGGTAGGTAGGTAGACTGCCAGCCAGCATGCCTGCGATTACGATAATGCTAAATACTCGAGGTAGCGTAGCAGACGCGGCCTCTACTTGCTCAATGAAACGTGGTATAGTGTGACCCGGGGTAGCCTGACTGGAACCGGGACTCGAACCCGGGACTCTGAGGTGAGACAAGACTCGATCCCGGGCCCCTGCGAGTCGAACCTGGGCCTCTACTTGCTCAATGAAACGTGGTATATAGCGATTCGAGTAGCCTAACTAGAGCCGGGACACAAACCACGGACCCTGACAGAAGCCGGGTATCGAACCCAGGACTAGACGATTTTAACTATAAATTATCTAACAATTGGCTAAATATTATATTGATAAGATTCAATAAAGAATACATATATTTACTTATTCGTGATAACAGAACACTATTTCCCAGTTTTACAATGTAAAATGAATCGTTCAAATACTTTTTCATGGTTGCAGATATCCAAGTTCCAAATGTGACTATTTTATTCGTCGTGAGATTTTACGGTTCGGTTGTTTACTTCCGACAATTCTGGCTGAAGGTTCTTCCAAACATTTCCATAGTCGAAATGTTTACTGGGATTGAGTTTTATATAAAACCTTGGACATTTAATCATTCATAACGTAACATAGGGGCGAGTTTTCTACGGACAAATAAATTATTGATTTGATGAAACGTACAATTTATAATCGTTTTCATCGTCTGATGTTATGATCTATAAGTTTCTAGCCAAGCTGCCAAGATATGTTGGAACTAGTGTAGAGTCCGATCATCCATGTGGTTTTAAGTATAGGATAATAAATCAAGTAAATATACTCGGGACGGATGGGCGATTATCGTATCCAGCCCAACATAATTGCCGATACATGTTCTGTTTTCGAAAGAGTTTTTCAAAGAAACTCCGATATATCGATAATCCCGAGAAGAAGCCGAATCGATACAAGACGCGCCAGGAGAATTAGAAAAGTCTGTCTATGAAGCGTTAGAACACATGTCGTTTCCTGCAATTTTGATATTCGCGTGCCACACTTCGAAAACTGATATGATCGTACAATATTATCATTAGGCCTATGTTAGAAAAAAATATTATCTTAAAATTATTTTCTACAAAATATAGTTTTTACTTGCGAGTTGTGAGAGTTGTGCAAATTTTAATTGTTGGGTAGTTCCAACGACTTTTTAATTCATGTAAGTTTGCAATGTTTTAGTTTGATGATGTCCAAGACAACCTGTAGCTTGTCCTTCATTCGAAATAATTGGATGAGCGAAGCAAAGACTTCAATTTCACCGACCCCCCAAAAAATTAGCTCGGGTGTTTTTGTTTTTTGTTGTTTTTTTGTTAGTATTTTTGGCAAATGCGATCTTGATGAAAATTTGAGGGGACCTTCGAAATCTCTGAACTTATACTTTCCACGTTTTTGGGTACAATCGATCATATTTTTTTCTTATGATTATCATACTTTTTCGATTTTTCCCGATTTTTTTAATGAGCGTAGCAAGCGAAGCGAAGACTCCATTTCAATACACTGGAGAAAAAAATCCGGATTTTTTTTTGTATTTTTGTGTGTATGTTAACACGATTCTTTCTAAACCGATACTTTTTCTGGAGTCCTTCGAAATCTCTGAACTTATAACTGCCACGTTTTGGAGCGTGATCGAAAAATTATTTCTCATAAAAATCGCAATTTACGCTTTTTTCGATTTTTAAAACATTTCTTCAATTTATAACACCTACATGCTTTATCCGATTGTAATTATTTTTACGCAGAACCTTAATTTTATGAATTTATATATTCGTGTGAAATTTGAGGGCAATCTAAAAGTTATTTCTCATGAAAATCGCAATTTTACGCTGTTTTTTGTTTTTTAAAAAATGCGCTCATCCAACTACGCGAATGAAAAAGCGTTTGCGAAGCTTCCTAGTAAAGAGACATTTTCGTGACATTTGGCCCGCGACCAGGCAAACGGCTACTCAAATCTTGATGAAACTTTATGGGAACGTTTAAAATCACTGAAATGATCTATTAAATGTTATGATTTTAGAGACATTTGAAGAAATATTTCTCATAGAAGTCGTACTTTTACGATTTTTACCCCGATTTTTAATACGATATTTTCGTGATATTTGGGCCGATAACCAACCATAAAAGCTCATCCATCAACGCGACTGGATAAAGCGTTAGCGAAGTGGCCTACTTTGTTTCCTTGTTGAGAAGTGTTGCTAGTTGTTAATAATTGTCTAATTTGTAGAATTTATTGATATTCTGGGACTATTTATTATCCCCTCTCCTCACTTTACGCTGGTACATAAAATAAAAGAACCCCCCCGCTCCCCCCCCCACATTCTTGATTATTGTTTAAATTTACCTATATCGACTTCAGCTGTTTATCTCACGTGTTATTACAAAATACAAATAATATGTATATATATTATGTTGTATATTATTTTATTTTTCACAAATCTATTCATGTAATGGTCTTGTTCAGTTATTAAAACGATGGTTAATCGAGATATAGAACAACCCAATTGTTTGTAAGTAGAGATTCGTAAAATAGCATTTTAATTTTGAATATAATTTTATCAATTTTTATTTAAATTTATCATTTTGTATAGCATCCATTTTTTCTTTCCACCAAAACAAATGTGTGGGATTTCTTGCACTTCCGATAAGAAACGATGATTCTTAGAACACCTGTATTCAATATAGCCACATAAAACTTAAGAATACAATTATAAACTATAGTTCTCAATAGGCATGAGAATTGTTATTTTTAGTGAATTTAGATATTTTGTGGCGTTACACAAATTATGTATCCAACGATTGAGCATCAAAAATTTGCCTGATATTTCCTCACGGGCTATAACTTAATTTAAAGGAATTAGCTAATATGTTCTCTCTCTACTTTCCAAGGAAAGGACGGGCACGAGCTGCTATAGGCACGCACTTCTACGCACGACAACTATTTAGAAGTTACACCGTGATTGTAGATTAGAAGGTTGTATCTTCAAAAATTATGTTGGAATGGTGAAAGTAATAGAAAAATATACGAAGCAAATGTGTATTGTATCAGCTACATTTGTGTACTCTCTCAATGCATGTGTATTTTATTTCCAAATACACGTAATGAAATGTGAATATAGTTGCGTTTACTTTTGAATTGAAGAAGCTCGAAATAGGTTCTTTGCAAATTCGTACACATTAATTTTCCCCCGTAATTCAGTGAAAAAAAAATTGCAATTACTTATCATTATATCATTGAAGCAGTAAAGTTTATATTATTGGCTGGACTCGGTTTAAAATATTGTTTTCCAAATAGTGATTGTTTTCATTATACTGTTCTAAAACGGAAAAGTTTGCATTTAAGTCATTTGGAAATTTTATTTTCCGGTGGATAAACCTCCCAACCTCTTATAAAACCTCCTTCTTTTTTTTTACCAATGGTTTCAGAGACCTGAATTTTAACTCAATAATCCCCTCACACCCTCTGAAATTCCTAGATACGCCACTGAATATTAATATAGAAAAATGTGTTCCAAGAACATCGTAATAATTCATACACCTGTCGCAGAGTTTGTGAAAGGTGTTTGCAATCTATAAATAAGTACTTTTTTCTTTATAAAAAGGACTATTTGATATTACGTAATACGTGGAAAGTAACCTCTATATGCACGTGCAGATGTTATAAATTAATAAGAATTAAGTTAAAATATTAACGAGTGTAATACATGAGCGTTATATTTCTACGTTTCTCATTAAATTACTTAAAACAACATTTTACTTTGATTGCCATCTTGCAATGACCAAATTATCATAACCAATTTCATACTAATACGTGTAAAGAAATGTTAATGATATATTTTTTAAGTCCGTTCTAAACTGTATGTAAGTTGAAAAAAGTGTTCAATTTAGTAGGTCCAGGGTTCGACTTAACGTGTAGAGATGTCTTTACTCTTTAGTGACATTTTAACCGTCCTTGCAACGAGGCAAATTATTTTATTTATTTATACCATTGTAAATCATTATACCTACAAACAATACATATACCTTGGTTACAACAAACAATAACAAGTACACAAAACAAAATATCGATTTCAAGATACATGCCAATATCAATACATAAACGAAACTAAGTGGAGGGATGAGGAATTATTTAAGACGATAAAATGAAATCTCCAGTGACTATACTTTTTACTTTTAAGATAAAAAGTACATAATTATTTCTAGATTTTACAATGGTGAAACATTATTTTAGAGTAGGTCAGGTTTAAGATCATGATGTTTTTAGGACTACACTACTCAAAATAAAACAAAGATTACAATATTTCAAAGGTTTATCGCGACTGGACTTAGGTCCTACTGTCAATCTTTGAATTTCCCTAGATTTATGTGTGGTATTTGCATACTAAACTTTTTTTTTGCCGATTTGCCTATCGAATTTGCATATCAAATATTAATTTTATTTCGTAATCAATTTTAATTTTTATTAGCAATTAGAAACTTAAATCAAGCTTCAGTTCTAATTAACATCGATATTTAATTGTAATCAAAGTTGAACCACCAGGGATAGATCAAGCTTAGAGAAACATCTCGAAGGTAGATTTCTTTCAAAATCCGAATACAGCTACGCAGTGCAGAGCAAATAATTAATTTTCAAGGAACGTTTTGAAAGGGAGCTAATCTTGTTGCAGACAGAGGTCTTGGAAAATTGTAAAGGATGCGGGTTTTGGTGAACTAGGTAGCGCCTACCAGTCGGAGACGATTTCACGGTTGATTGCTCACTCGGCCTAGATGGCTGATTTAATCTCAGTTCCGAGTAGCTGCTACGCAGTAGTTTTGCGAGTTGTTTTGGTCTATAGTAAGAGTCGAGTCAATAGGATGGAATGACAAAGGGCATAAGTCCATGTAGTTTTAACAGGGGTTCAGAGGTTTCAAGTTGAGATCGGAAGAGTATATAATTGGTATGTTTCACGGAACCTGAGAAGCGACGTTGTGTACTTGAGGGGCCATGCCCGTGTTTTCGAGGAGAGCTGGGGTGTTCTCGTCAGAGTTGTTCGGTGGCTTTGTCCACGGGTGGACGTGAGTCGAAGGATGGGGGCTCTCCGGATTGCACGGAACCACCATGATTGTCGCGGTTAACTAAGTTTTATAGGGCCTACCGGGCTTCGGGGTAGGATTCCGAATCAAGTATCGTGTTGGAACTTCATTAGTGATCATCGAGTTGAAAGTGATTCGTAATTAATTAACTGTGCCGAGCATCATCTCTTTTATCGTCGTCAGTGATAAGCCTCTGCTATCACGTAATTAATTAACTGTGCCGAGCATCATCTCTTTTTATCGTCGTCAGTGATAAGCCATTGCTATCACTTAATTAATTGACTGGTGTCTAGCATTGGACAGTTAGAACAGTTCAACAGTAATGCAATAATTAGGTTATTATCGTCAGTGGATTATATTCCTGTGAACAGTTACATCAGACAGTGAGACTTTCAACATTTTACCAACCATAATTAACAATAACTAATTTCAACGGCACAAGACCTTTCGAACTGAACTTCAATTTATCAAGAATCTACCAATCAAAAGAACTGTGTATTAATCAATAGACTGTGTCCAATCAATAATTCCAGTGTTCAAGGAACTGTGGCTATAATCAATAAACAGTGTGTCTAATTACCAGTGCTTAATCAAACCAAGTGTGTCATCGCCATGTGGATTATCTTCTGACCCCAACTTCAAGAACTTGCCCTCCACTTTTCAACATTTACATATTTGGATTACAACGACGACTGCCGAAGGTTAAGTACATGCCGTGGGCATTATAATTATAACTCATTGATTTGGTAAATTGGATGTATAACTTCACATTTTGGAGGGGTATTCGAAGGTTCGTCCAACCTTATTTATTAACGAGCTCGATAGGTAGGGTGTAACTGCAATTGTAATTGTCATGTCCAATGGTCAATAGTGAACTGAAGTATGTTAAATTTAATGATGCAATTTTTAATGTAGATTGTACTCCTGAAATCCTCCTCAATTATTTTATTCATAAGCTTTATTGCCGGTGAGGCAGGAAAATAGCAGAGCAGAGCTAGGTCTTGCAGCATCAACTGTGGAGATCCTATGGACAGGTAATTAAGTTAATAACAGTAAGATTTTTTTATTTTTTTTATTTATTGGCTAGTAATTTGAGTAATTAAAAATTATTTGTAATTTTTTTTATTTTTCTTGGAAGATCGTATTCGCTGATGAGCTAGTGAATTTAATTATGTAAATTAGTAACCAGATCCCTGATCCGGGCAAACACAGGGTCTGATCTGTTACAGTTTGTCTCCCAACTAAGGGCTTGAATTTTTACCACGACCCGAGATTCTTTTTAATTTTTACACTAGTAGACGTACGTTACAGTTTGGCGCCGCAACTGGTTGGGCACGATTCGCTTCACGAACCGGAATAAGAAAAATTTGTAAAGTCATAGTAGAGGAATTGCGTTGTGTTTATTCAAATTAAATAAAATGGCAGGAATAGAAGAAGAAGTTCAGGTAGCAAGGGGATATCAAACAGGAGGGCCTGATGATACTACTTTGATAACCACGGATCTGTCAATGATAAACTTTCCAGATGACAGTAGCTGTCAAGCAATCATGAATATAACACCACCAAGTCTTGTAGTGAACACGCTAGACGAAACGGAGCAGGAGGGGGAAAATCAGCCTATGTCAGATGAAGGTTTAGGGAAGAGCGATTCAGATGTGCAAATATCAGGGGAACAAAAGAAAAAGGAGAAAAACGAAGATGGGTTTTTAAAAATGTTTGAAATGATCCGGAATTTGAAACAAGTTATAGATAAAAGGGCGGAAAAAACAGATAGGAAAATAGAAGAACAAGCAGAAAAAACAGATAAGAAGTTAGACGGACAGTCAGAAAAAACAGATAAATGGGCGAGTGATTTGAAACAGGCTATAGAAGAACAAGCGGAAAAAACAGATAAGAATAGATAACTTATCGGCTGAGGTTAAAACAGGCATTAGACAGGAGGGGACAAGCAATGGAAGAATGTTTACAGGAATTGAGAAAGGGAAGAGTGGAAAAACAGGAGTTGAAGCAGAATAAAGTGATGAGTGAAGTGATTGAAGATAAGAATGGTTGTTTATCAGTGGAGATAGTGAAAGTAAAAGATGATAGGTGTGAGATGAGTGGTGATAAGAATGAAGAGGTTGTTGTTGAGAATGATAGCTTAGACTGCGTTGAGAGGGAGGTAGAGAGTGATGATAGTACGGAAAGAGTAATTGAGAAGAGAGCTAATGATGAAAAAGTGAAAGATAAAGAAGTGAGTGAAGTACAAGTGATAAGAGCATCCAGTAATAACACATGGGGTACTGGGATGATAAGAGTGGATGAAAGAAAGTGGAGTGGGTGGTTGAATGATAAAGTATGTCGATTGAGTGAAGAAAAAGAAGGATTAGATTTTGAGTGGAAAATGACAGTCGAGTGGTTTAAAAAAGAGCGATGGGGGGTGGAGATCGGAGAAGAGCGATTTGAAAGTGATGGTGGTATGAGTGTGGACTGGTGTGAAGAAAAACGTAGGCTAGTGGGGGGTCGCAAAAGACGACTAGAAGAGTGCGTGTTTGTTAAATTTAAAATGAAATGTTTAGGACAAAAGAACAAAAGAGGAAAAGCAAAAGTAAAAATGAAAGGGCTTACATTCTAGCACAAACAAAGAGTAGAGGTGATTTGAAGGTGGGCTAAGTAGGATAGATAATGTTTGTAGATTTTAAGACTGAAAAGTAATTGTTTTGATAAATGATCTTGTTTTTGTTTGTCGTTAAGTCCACTGTTCAAATAGTTTGATTGTTAGGGTGTAGTTTGACCGGTTTCATAGCAAGAGGGGGGTTATGTATTGCGTGTTGTAAGATAGAACAGGTAATGTCCGCAGGGGTTTGTACAATTTTCTAGGACACTTTTTGAGGGCCCAGGTAGCTTCTGTAGCCGGCAATAATGCTTATAGTCTAATTACGGAGAGGGGTACTGCAAAAGGAGTGTACAATGTAGAAAATCTCAAACCATATCGAACACTGCAGACGGATATTACTAATGGTTCAAACAAGGTATTGTAAATAGTATTGAATAATGACCATACCGAGGATGTGCTCTAGTTTATTGTAACTAGTAGACGAGGTATCTCATTGTTTAATTTGTTTCATTGTAATTGTATTGTTATGTCTCTGAGGAGAAGTATAGTGATTTTTAATTTTGTTTAGGGTATAAATAATCATGTTGGCCATTAAGAAGGAATAATGGTTCAAAAAAAAAATGTGTGCTTGGTAATGGGGATTAATGGTTAGATTTTGTTGTAAAAGTTGCAACAAAGGTGCAACTTTTGTCACACTTCAAGTGATAACAATAGAGGGATGGTGATAAGGAACCGTTAGGAATTATTTCTTATAACAAGAAACTTGTTGATTTTGGAGGGATATTCAATAGGAAAATTGGAGTCAGTGAATGTTTAGTTGGAAGTAGTATGCTAATTAGGTCGGCACTGATTTATATCTGCATTGACGAAATTAGAGGCTTCACCGGTGTAACGTAAATTTTTTGTTTGTATTCCTTTTTACAGATAGTTAATCCTAGATAAATAACTACCAGTAGTTACCAGTGTGATAACGTCAAGGCTGTAATTAAATGAGTCGTTGAGTTAATGAGTTAATGGGTTGATGAATTGGTATTCTGCGTTGAAATCGAGTAAAGAGGTTGCCTATTGTGGAAGTGTAATGTGTTGTTTTTGCTGGAGGCGTGTCACAATGGCTAATGAATTAACGTAAATGTGGATTAGACTATGAAAAGGGAATCTTTTATTTGTTAAGCGTACTGGCCAGAGAGCAGTGAGCAAAATTCAGGGAAGTTTCTGCAGTAATCAGCGATATAAATGTAAAGGGAAGGAAGTGAGAGTTAATTTAGTGTCAAATCACGTCATTCATTGTCAGTGACCTATTCAGATTAATGTTCCAAATAACCAAGATGTAAGACTGGATAAGAGAGGTCCTTGTGGAGAACGTTTACACTACGCTTTATTTTGTCACTGAGTGTGTTGGTATTTGTAATTGTATTATTGTCAAAGGAATGTAGACTGAAAGAAGGGAGGACTGAAGGCAGTCAATGCGGAAATGACCACAGCTGACAGCTGACCCACTGACTAGAGGGAGGTGGCCTTGGCTACCATTGAGTAATAGTAAATTGCTTTGAAAGTAAAAGTTGTCGACCTTGTCAGGGGACCCAAGTAAGGGTATGAATAGAAACAGGAAGAGTTGTTTGGTGAATGACCGAAGGGTTGCTTCTATGCGGAAACCAAACAATGTTGCGTCATAACTACCTATAGTCAGTGTACAGTCAACCTCAGCTACAGTCCATTCAACTTAAGGATTTTCAATTTGGACTTTGAAAATTTTCCGGGTCCAAATTTATTTTATTTATTTTTTGATTTCATATGGAACAGTGATTGTAAAGATAAGCTTTCAATCAAAGGTGATGGTAATTAGAAAGTAGGTTCTTAAAACAGGAATTCAATACTTGTAAAAATTCAAAGATTGATTTTTCTGATGGAGGTAGGTGAATTTTCAAATGCATTTTGATTTGTAAATTAACCTGGGGGGTATTATCGCGACTGGACTTAGGTCCTACTGTCAATCTTTGAATTTCCCTAGATTTATGTGTGGTATTTGCATACTAAACTTTTTTTTTGCCGATTTGCCTATCGAATTTGCATATCAAATATTAATTTTATTTCGTAATCAATTTTAATTTTTATTAGCAATTAGAAACTTAAATCAAGCTTCAGTTCTAATTAACATCGATATTTAATTGTAATCAAAGTTGAACCACCAGGGATAGATCAAGCTTAGAGAAACATCTCGAAGGTAGATTTCTTTCAAAATCCGAATACAGCTACGCAGTGCAGAGCAAATAATTAATTTTCAAGGAACGTTTTGAAAGGGAGCTAATCTTGTTGCAGACAGAGGTCTTGGAAAATTGTAAAGGATGCGGGTTTTGGTGAACTAGGTAGCGCCTACCAGTCGGAGACGATTTCACGGTTGATTGCTCACTCGGCCTAGATGGCTGATTTAATCTCAGTTCCGAGTAGCTGCTACGCAGTATTTTTGCGAGTTGTTTTGGTCTATAGTAAGAGTCGAGTCAATAGGATGGAATGACAAAGGGCATAAGTCCATGTAGTTTTAACAGGGGTTCAGAGGTTTCAAGTTGAGATCGGAAGAGTATATAATTGGTATGTTTCACGGAACCTGAGAAGCGACGTTGTGTACTTGAGGGGCCATACCCGTGTTTTCGAGGAGAGCTGGGGTGTTCTCGTCAGAGTTGTTCGGTGGCTTTGTCCACGGGTGGACGTGAGTCGAAGGATGGGGGCTCTCCGGATTGCACGGAACCACCATCATTGTCGCGGTTAACTAAGTTTTATAGGGCCTACCGGGCTTCGGGGTAGGATTCCGAATCAAGTATCGTGTTGGAACTTCATTAGTGATCATCGAGTTGAAAGTGATTCGTAATTAATTAACTGTGCCGAGCATCATCTCTTTTCATCGTCGTCAGTGATAAGCCTCTGCTATCACTTAATTAATTAACTGTGCCGAGCATCATCTCTTTTATCTCGTCAGTGATAAGCCTTGCTATCACTTAATTAATTGACTGGTGTCTAGCATTGGACAGTTAGAACAGTTCAACAGTAATGCAATAATTAGGTTATTATCGTCAGTGGATTATATTCCTGTGAACAGTTACATCAGACAGTGAGACTTTCAACATTTTACCAACCATAATTAACAATAACTAATTTCAACGGCACAAGACCTTTCGAACTGAACTTCAATTTATCAAGAATCTACCAATCAAAAGAACTGTGTATTAATCAATAGACTGTGTCCAATCAATAATTCCAGTGTTCAAGGAACTGTGGCTATAATCAATAAACAGTGTGTCTAATTACCAGTGCTTAATCAAACCAAGTGTGTCATCGCCATGTGGATTATCTTCTGACCCCAACTTCAAGAACTTGCCCTCCACTTTTCAACATTTACATATTTGGATTACAACGACGACTGCCGAAGGTTAAGTACATGCCGTGGGCATTATAATTATAACTCATTGATTTGGTAAATTGGATGTATAACTTCACATTTTGGAGGGGTATTCGAAGGTTCGTCCAACCTTATTTATTAACGAGCTCGATAGGTAGGGTGTAACTGCAATTGTAATTGTCATGTCCAATGGTCAATAGTGAACTGAAGTATGTTAAATTTAATGATGCAATTTTTAATGTAGATTGTACTCCTGAAATCCTCCTCAATTATTTTATTCATAAGCTTTATTGCCGGTGAGGCAGGAAAATAGCAGAGCAGAGCTAGGTCTTGCAGCATCAACTGTGGAGATCCTATGGACAGGTAATTAAGTTAATAACAGTAAGATTTTTTATTTTTTTTATTTATTGGCTAGTAATTTGAGTAATTAAAAATTATTTGTAATTTTTTTTATTTTTCTTGGAAGATCGTATTCGCTGATGAGCTAGTGAATTTAATTATGTAAATTAGTAACCAGATCCCTGATCCGGGCAAACACAGGGTCTGATCTGTTACAGGTTAATCAACCTCCTTCATCAGGTTTTGAATGATATTTGTATTGTTTCAACTGTCATTAAAAACCTGATGAAGGAGGTTGATTAACCTTTGAAATATTGTAATCTTTGTTTTATTTTGAGTAGTGTATAGTCCTAAAAACATCATGATCTTATTTCTAGATTGTTGAAAAGTATAATAATGGAAATAATGAATACAATTTCGGCATCCCCCACTAAAAATTATAAGTTAGTGGGTTAACACTATCAATACCAACTCTCAATAACATATTATAAAGATGTATTTTATTATTTTATTTTAATATTTATGTATGTGCATATATTTTCAACTATAGTAACAAACAGATTTGACATGCTTCATTGTTTTTAAAAACAAATCAATCCTATTTAGTTACAAAAAACTGCAAAATTTGAACACTAAAAAAAGGGATTACAAAAATGTACTCATAATAATAAACAGTACCGGTATTTAAACCAATTTCCCAATAGCTATATTACAATGTACAATAAGACCGTTTTGTTGATAAATCATTTAAGATGTATGCTAAAAATGTGAAATTTAGCTTTGCAATACAAGTAAGAATTTATTTAATAAAGAAAGAAAAATTACAAATTTAAAAAATACGTAGGCACTTGAAGTGTATTTGCAAGGTTCTTGCACGGGGAGCACCCGAGCCGATCGCCTGGTGGTCCGATATTCGCATACCGTTCCTCATGACCCTCGGTCCGCACTCCGCCGTAATTCATGCACTTCACCTCAGCTCACGAGGACCAGCGAGCAATTCAAAGAAAGAATTATTCTACCTCCATTAAAACAAAAAACTAGAATTCGAAAATCGTTCTTAAGTGCAGAGGTAAATCGTCTAAAAATTATGAAAACTACTCTCGACTCGTCTGAGGTAGGTAATCGTTTCTGCTCGTCGGTTGATCGACGCGAGTTATTAAAATTGCTCTATCATTACTCCCACATAACTGTCGGAAATTAGGCCCACTTAAACGTTTCCATGTTTTTTCAGTGTCTAAATGACCGGAAGCGGGTAATATGTGGGGCGGCTGACCGTTTGGGGTGCAACTTTGGGTGGTTGCTCGCCCATTAACCCCGTTTTGGGAAGGGTAAAAATATTGTTCACATCCTTTTCGATAATTTCCTGCCTTCGATCCGACAACTATTACGTGGATGGCAGCCGTCAATCGAGTATTGACTTATGTTGCGGTTTAGTCTGGAACAACTGTCGGTAAAACTAAACGCTGGGCAGATCGGGGGCTGCTAAACGTGCCCGCGATTGAGACGTGGTGAGGACTGCAAAGCTCAAGCAGTTATCGCTACACTTTACAGTAGAATATACTTAAAATATATTATAATAATAAAACTTTAGTTGCCTCTGCAGCCTACGCTGCTGCCCCACGACACAGAATAACACTAAATTGATTAATTCACTGAAATTTTAATAAAAAATTAAATTACAAAATGAAAAATAAAAACATTTAACAAAACTTCTGAAATATAACCTACCTAACCTACCTACCATACGAATGGACCATCGCAATACATACGATTTTCTTTTTTCCCAAATATGCTACCAAGTGAAAATATAGTGAATTGTTTTCAAACCTGGCTCTTTTAGAAAATCAAAACTATTTTTTTCACATTTTTCTGATCGGGCACACGGCAAATATCGCCTCTTTAAAATAATTTCAAACTTCACTTCGCCCAAGCACACCATTGAACGTAGGTAGTTGTGTTTTTGTGACAATAATTTTCAACTGGTTTTCTAGAAGCTGACTGAGAGAAAAAAGTGTTTGATTAACAATATTGACTTTCCAGCAATTTTTTTTCGTTTGACAGTATTTTGTACCAATTTGTACTGCCAAACGAAACAATTCGCAGGAAAAACAATTGTAAAAAAAGTTTTTTTTAGTCAGCCTCTATTGAAAATAATTAAACAACAACGTTCAATTTTAGGACTTCAGTCTATCTTAGTGAATAAATAGTTAATGAAACGTTAGGATTTTATAAACTAATCGTAGCGAAATTACAGCAAAATATGTATGTGATTTCTGTGTGTTTGCTTATACATTTTATCTTTATTGAACTCACAATTTAAATAGAAAGATAACAATTCCATCTCACCCTTTAATGTTTATGAAAAACTCATTTTCCTAATCGTTGACTTCTGGAGATTGATTTCCTTAGTTTTGCATAATTATTCAAATATTATAAAAATAGAAAAACTTAATACAAATTCAGAGCTTTAAATTAGTAGACATGGTTATCATTTAATATTATTAAAATTACTGGAAAATGATTGTGAATCAAGAACTAGTAACTTGACGCAACTTATTGGATTTTCTAGTTGTCGAACGGAGCGAACATATCGTTGAAAACGTCTAATTCTATTATCTGACTGTGCTTAAAAAATCCTTATACCATGGCTTAACTATGATTTTTTCAGTCCAGTTGCGATAACCACAAGTGCTGATTCGTAAATAATTTATGTAAAAATACCACAATTCATTTGCAAAAGCCTATTCCAAGTAATAAACGTTATAGTGTATTGCTGTTATATGCCCCTATGTACAGAAAAACTGCGAAATAATACTGTAAGAAATGCGCCATTGGAGGGTGCAGTTTATGTGCACCAAAGAAAAATAATTTTCCTCAGATATATAAAACCTGATTTTATTTTTACATGATTCTATCACCTATTGAGAATGAGCCCATATACAAAGTTTCAAACTGGCTTTGAGTCATCAATGAATCTAATTATAAATATTACAGTAGCTTAGTTCTGCGTGTCGTTATAAAGTTGAGAGGATACATTTGTTATGTTGTTTAAGCACACAAGCACACATTATTTATCATCTTACTCTTCGGGAAAGCGATTACATATGATTACGGTTTACTGATTACTTTGGTGCACGATTTTCTCCAGTAGTACTTGCTTAACGTGTTCTGTACCAAGTGGACGAAAACATTGTCCAATTAACTACGGTGTAGTTTGTGCTTCTTCAGAGTCTCATGGTTAGCAACTACGTTAATCAAAACAATGAGGTATTGATATGTTAAGATAAAAAAACATTGGATTATAGTTTCTCCGAATTGATAGGAATGTATAAATTAATTATTTTTCTAACTGTCTGTAAATCCAGCATCTAACACGTTTAATATAAAATAAAATACACAATTATTATAGTGAATACTTCAAGCACATAATTTAAAGTCTTATTTAGCATTAAAATATACATACAATGTTAAATACCTATCATTTTGTGTACATTTAATAAAGCCTGAAGTACAATGTATAAGATCCCCTATGAAACGTTGGATATTATTTTGTTGGATGAGCGAAAGCGAAGACTTCAATTTCACTGACCCCCCAAATAATTTAGCTCGGGTGTTTTTTGTTTGTTTGTTTGTCTGTTTATTTGTTTGTTTGTTTGTTTGTTTGTTTGTTTGTTTGTTTTTTGTTTTTTTTCTGTCTGTTTGTTCGCACGATTCCGGGCAAACGGCATATGCGATCTTGATGAAAATTGGAGGGGACCTTCGTTTTCTCTGAACTTAGACTTGCCACGTTTTTGGGTACAATCGAAGAAATATTTCTCATGAATATCGTACTTTTACGATTTTATTTCGATTTTTAATGCGATATTTTCGTGATATTTGGGCCAATTCTGACCAAACGGGTAGGGCTACAACGTTCATATTTCACATGGACATTAAGGTTATGGTGATGTAGTACCTTTTGAAAGAAAAAGTTGAAAAAGTTAGCCAGAATCCATAGAAATAAAGGTTTTAATATGAGTTTTTTGAGGTTTATAATAACAATTAACAAGTAACAATAGAAACTTGTCAACAATCACCTACAATGCATTCAAAAAGCACTTGCAAAGGAAAAGTGGTCCTACGCAAACTAAAAACTTACAAAAAAGCTCATCCATCAACGCTGCGGGACTTAAGCGTTTTCCTAGGAAAAAAAAACACTTTAGTGAATAAAACGTTTTATTTCATAAATGTTTAACAATTATTTTTTTGACATTATGTAACTTTTCATTTTTACAGTATTCAGGATTACAAAATATGAACTCTGCTATATAGCTACAATAAGAATTGAATACAATGTAGCCTACCCCACTGTATATTATTTATCCAATCTATTCAGGTCTATAATTCACCAACAATCTAGAAGTTATTCCGGTTAGCTTAAGCGTGCGACCGGTAATCGGGAGACCCGGGTTCGATACCCGGCTGAGGTGGAGTTTTAAATAACATATTGATTTTCATATAAAACGTTATTAATTTAAATTTTATGTAAATCAATCCAGAAATTACAAATATCTATCTCAGCGGGGTATCGATCCCCGGTCTCCCAATTGCCGGTCGGGTTTGATACCCGCTGTATTTTTTTAATTTCTGGATTGATTTACATAAAATCAATTACACCTACGGGAGTGTTTCCCGATTAATGAAATTGAGAAATTATTTATTTAATATATGCATTTTGAGAATAATTCGAGATACTAGAATCGCACAACCATGCGCCTTTTCATTACTAGTTCTCCATAAAAACGCGCGTAAAGGTCGCAGCACGCAAAGCTTGATCATCCTATAAATCGTAGGCGTATTGCATTGCTAACGGGCTCTAATACCGAACATTCAGCCTGATGCCACAAGAAAGTGCATGCATGACTAATAGAGAGTAATGAGTATGTGCAGTTGCATCTGCATACGCACGACATTGCATGGGAAGCTGCAGAGAAGAAGACGGTAGCATGTCTGCGGGCTCTCCACTCCCCGCGCCACCCCCTTACCTACCATCGCGCTCCTACAAGACCACTACACCTAGATAATTACTAGCTACAGACTGCCAGAGAGCTTGGATAATAATAATAATACTGACACTATACTAGTTATTTATTTGAAGCTACTTCAAGACTTTCGACATTTTTATACTGGGAAATCTTGTACTGCTGAATGTGAGAAATTTTAAATTATACGTCGCCAGTTTTTGCGTTCAAGGAATACATCACCATGTTTTTAATAAAACGGCTACCATGATTGGTAGTCAATTACGTCAGTTTCTCAAGGGAATTGTAACTTGTTGTGGATGAGCGTTTACTGTGAACAGCTTTGCAATACTGTTTACACTCGATGGTTTTCGAGTATTGAACTGAGTCCAAAGCAAATCATTTTTATTATTGTTGTCTAAATTGCTACAAGTTTTTAACCTTTGATTATGTTTCACGGATAGCCTACACCGAACCTGTTTTTCAGATAAATAATTATTTACCTCGATGATCAACTTTTCGTGGCCCATGGTTGGGAGTTTTCAGTAGTTTTCTGAATCTAATAATTTATTATTACTTGTGTTTTGTTATCAATCGTTTCCACTTGCGGAGATAGTATTTTATCAATCATATCTTATGAATGCAAAAATAGCTGGTCTAATATAACCTTGTTGAATATTTATTTTGCTCGTCAACCTGGTGATAAATATAGATGGCTATGGGAGTTTTGCAAAAACTAGCCCTTCATACCAATTGGCAATATGACGTGTACAGATTATTCTTCTGTCTGTATGCGCATTTAGTAATTTACTTGGCAGTATGAGGTGCGCAGATAGGCCCTATACTTGTGTGGCACTGCGCAGAAATTGGCAGTAAAAGATGCGCAGTAGAGCCTACGAGCATACTCTTGTGCAGGCCGCGCAGTCTTGTTGGCAGTATCAGGTGCGCAACAGGCCCTACTTGTGTGGCACGGCGCAGGTGTTGGCAGTATGAGGTGCGCAGTACGGGCCTACTTCTGTGCTGGCCGCGCATGACAGCTAACCTGCAATCTGTGCCTGCCCATCGCTCCCCACAACCACGGCCCAACGCACCTAACCTATAATTTTCATGATTTCGTCTTCCTAATACTACCATACACTCACAACTCTCAACCATGGAGACCCTCCGTGGATAGACCGCAAACCAACCTGATATTAAATGGATCGGACTTGGAGAAAGTGCTCCAATAAAATTGCAACAAATATAATATTTTGTTCATTGTTCAATAGTCGCTGTTGATAAGTTAACTTTATTAGAATTGGTAGGTCCGTAAGACGTGGGATTTGATTTGGAAGTCAGGAATAAGTCATTACTAAAACATTGCATGTTTTCTGTGTCGAATGTATACATATTATATTGTTTTTGTGGCGTGGACACGTGCTGTTGTAAATGCTGAATTGGACACAGTTTCAGACAAAATTATAATGAACATAATTAAAAAGGAAGGGGAAATGGGAAGGTAATAAAAGTTGACGTGGTTATCGGAATATGTAAAACAGATTAGTCAGTATTTAAATTAATTTAATTTTTGAATTTATTTATTTATTTATTTATTTATTTTTTATTTATTTATTTATTTATTTATTTATTTATTTATTTATTTATTTATTTATTTATTTATTTATTTATTTATTTATTTATTTATTTATTTCTTATTGAATTATTATTTATAAATTTATAATATTATATATTGAAAGCACCCACCTATTTCGAAAAATTGAAATAGTGTATAATTTCAAATCCATAAACGTCAATACATTTTGCCAAAATGATTCACTATATTTTTGCACCAATTTGGAGAATATCTCCTATATTTATACCAATAATATTCACTAGATTAGCAAATGAATATTATTGTGTGTGGTAGAGAAAAAGCAGCAAGATAATTAAGATAGCATACACGACAATTGAGTGCGATTTGTTCGGAAAATGTCCAACATTTTTTTATTTGCTGGAAGCTTGATGATAGCTAGCGAAAATTACAACAATTAATTCAATCCAAATGGTACTCTAAAAATTGTTGCAAACAATTTAGTCGTTGAATTAGGGCCTACTCCTTCAAAATTAACAGCGTGAAGTTTACATATTATAATTCAGCTTGCATTACGACTGATTCGTATTTATAAGAGCGGACACAGTCCTTGTGACTATAAATGAGACACCGAAAATAAATTATATTTAATAATTATACATTTCGGTATTTGATTCGGATTAGGAAAACAGTTAGTTTAATTAATCTGTCGGTTCGGCTTCAATTTTTAATTGTGAACTTCAAACGTATAGCCAAGTATAGTCAAAATATAAAATACGTTGTCAGTAAGGTTTTAAAGTATTTAAACAATTTTAGTGATAGAGATAAGTTTATAGAATTTGACTTGAGTTTTGGTTTGTTTGGTGTTGGTTGTTTGGACTTGATTGGTCTATTTATACAATTCGATTTCATTGTCTGGGAGGTCGAAGGGCAACAGCGAATGTTATTATTTTATCGTTAGTCGTTACAGTACAGATTTCAGGTGAATTTTGCAAAGAGAAACATTTAGAAATACTGTTAACTTCTATTTATCATACATTTTAAAAATACATATTAGTGAAGATGCAAAGAAGTTGTAAATATTAAAGGTTGCTGTTTCAGTTTGATGTTCACAAAATTAATTGTATTTTTTATTTTTCATCTTTATTTAAATGTTATCATTCACTTTTCGATTCTTGATCAAACGTTCTTCTACGGGTTTTTATTGGTCCTGTTAAAAACATAATACGATTCACAAGATACGAACAATATTTTGTCTCTCAACATTCAATGCTAAGTCTTGGTAGGCAGTAGAATGGTAAAGGTGCCGGGTCAATGAATGGCCGAGTAAAAGTAAACGAAAATACATATATTCATAATAATTCAACGCTGTTAGCTCATCGTCCATGGTTGTAGAATAATTACTACCCGAGTAACACTAATATATACTCATTTTAATATTTACACATCTTATATCTATTTGGAGCTACAATGGAAAATTGCCGATCCTTAAAGTAAACTAAGGTTAGCAAATAATTTCAGACAAATAGTGAGTGTAATCGAAATGAGTTTCACGCAGGATTCGACTTGAAATACTTACACAACATGTGTGTACATCTAATTCGCGTAAACATGTGCATTGGAGCGTCCGCCCTGGAGCTCTACCTTCGAGCACTAACTCAGTTTACCTCAATTCCCAAGAACGCTTAAAAACAGCGTTGTTTGCAGGGAAAACAGCCGAGTTAGATTTATTACCTCAAATGCTGGGAAGAGGTATTAAATCTGAAAATTATCTTGCCTCGGGGTAGAGGCCATTTATTGAAAATTGTTGATTGTAATTTTAGAACCTTTATGAAAGGATTTACAGTTACTTCAAAAGATCGTGTATTTGCTGTTTTCGCTGAGCAAATGAAGAGTGGAGAGCTTATTCATTTCGAAGCTTCGAGCACAGTTAAATTGCCTACACTGACAAAGTTAAATTATGAACAAGAGAGAGATTTAGCTATTGATAACATTCGCAAAATTGCACTTTTTTATAGTAATGAATTTACAGGTTTGTACGTTTCTACCAACAACATGTTGATTTACTTAAATTTAATGACTAATAATGTAAGTTCATTAACCAACAATGAAATTAGCTTGCAATATTTAACAACTACGAAAAAAATGATTGATAAAGTCAGAGAGCGACTTGACTTGACTTGACTTGACTTGACTTGACTTGACTTGACTTGACTTGACTTGACTTGACTTGACTTGACTTGACTTGACTTGACTTGACTTGACTTTATTTTATTTTGAAAAACCTACAAAATTAATATAAATACGTTTATGCACATACATTTTTATAAAAATTCTAAAGTTATCTTATAAAAATATGACAAATATACTATGTGGATGTAGTAAAGAGATACACCTTAACCCATGATGAGTTACTTTTAAAAATATTTTTTGAATGTTGATAATATATTAATAATTGTGATTACAAATAAAAGAAGACGAATTGTATAATATGACCTAATGCATGTTTGTTAGCGTAGCGTTGGAAGAGAGAGAAAGAGAAGAAGAGCGTAAGAAGAAGAGTGTATCGTGAAAGAGGCTACTGTGCACTGTTGAATCCAAACAAGACACACCCCGGGTCACGCTGACATCTCAGAGTGTGACACACAAATCACAGGTTGATACCCACCCTATAGTTATCAGATCCTTTAAATGATTTAGCTAACCATTGATTACTCTGTCCCTGGCGGGCAAACCTCAGTGAAACCTCTGTAAAGCACACCCGAATAGCATTTAGTAAAGCATTAACCTGTTCTTTAAGGTAAACTATAATTACAGACGAGTTGAAGATCAACATAACAATATTCATGCAGCCGGCTACCGTATTTCGCATCGATCCCTATCGGGGATATGTAAAATACAATAATTACCAGTGAATTCGCCCCGAGATGTATTGAATAATGGAGCAGGCTCGGATTTGTATTCATCTGAGGTTTAAAGGCAAGTGGAGCTGATAATACACCGATCTTCTGGCTATTGTCGGCTGCGAGATGACGATCAACGATGACGATTTACAGCATAAGTTTTTAGTCTAAACGTACCATGTAACTTAAGTTTATAGAAAGGCCTGAGGCAATGGCATAAACTAAACATAAATACGTAAATACTAGTACTAAAGTGCTAACTCCGTTTATGAAATGGCCAATATAAAATTAGCAGAGCGTTTACAGAATTTATTTTTAAAATATACAATATCGATACAAGATAAACGTAATTGTTCAATGAATTTATTCCAAATAGTGTAATTTGAACATTTTTAAAACCATATTATTTTCAAATGTGCCTGCAGTTGCACATTGTTATTTAAACATGCATGCCTAAATGTTACATTAAGCTATGGACATCACTATTTCATATCTATATTACTACCTCTATCGCCTATATCGCCACCTCTATCGCCGCTGTGGCTCAGACTACCTCTATTACCTCCATCACACATAAACAGCTACCTCAATCGCCGCTATCGTTACGTAAGGTATTGCATACTCACTCTATGACACCCTATATCGCCTACCTCTATCTATCTTCTCTTATCTTATACCTCTTTCTTCTTTATTGCTACCTCTACCACCTTTATCGCCACTATCACTACCTCTATCGCCTTCATCGCAAACTCCTAACCCCAACTTACACCTTTCTACCTCTATCTCCGCTTTGGCTACCTCTATCACCTCTATCGCCTGTATCTCACCAAGCGCAACATGCAACATGCGATGCCATCCATACCTAACCCCAACTTACACCTTTCAACACCGACCTACACAACATCTAAATACCACAACTAGTAATTTAGAAATAAATAGTATGATTTCACTTTTAAATATAGAGAATTAAACGTGGCTTGATTTATCACGCGAGCGCATTGGGACTGGGAACTGTATTCAATCATCATCAGGTTCGGTGTTTTTGTGGGGGGCCCTGGGCTCTCCACGCCCTAATCGTCGCTTCTTAGTTCTTCTTCTTCTTCCTCCACTGTTGAATCAAACCTCACGAGACCTCATCATCAATCGAGCTGGGAATCAATTGAAACGAGGACTTAATAGCGCCAGATATAGATAGAGAGATAGACGCTTTTCCGAGAAACTGTTTCAGTCGTAATTATTGGAGGTGCTTACACGTTACGAATACGTTGCAATCGTGTTGAAAGACAGCTCAGACGGTAAGGCCCATTTCTAGATATTTGTTATATTTTAAAATACATTTGTGAAAAAAATGATATTAAAAAAACAAGATGTATCGTTTCGTATTATTGTCATTTTCCCTCATACATTGCAGTCTTAATCAATTTAAAATTAAACCACAAATCGTCTTATGACGATAAAGGTAAATCCAAATCAATGATTATCATCAGTTTTATCATCACATCATGCTAGTAAATCTTTAGCCGTTCATGCAATTTCGGGAGGATTCAACAATTGATGGAAAACAACCTAAAACACACTCATTAATATAACACAATGTATGCTTGCGAAATGTTAGGGGGGTTGGGGAGAGGGATCATAACACATCTATGGTACAGTGAGTAATAGTGACTGTAAAATAACAAATGTAGCAAGGTGGTTTTACCATTCAAACTTCACCAAAAATGTGTCGTTTTCGTACAAACTTTCATCCTAGAGACCCTTCTATATTCTCCTCCCTCTAAATTCGCGACTCTTTGTGTAAAATCAACTAATTGAGTTTGTTTGAAGTTCCTTCTCCTCATCGTACAACGTAGATCGCTTCACGCACATACGCGCACCTCGTCAAGTGCATGCACACTTCATTTATATTCAAATATTTTCTGATCTTATTTGCAGAGTAATCCTATGATTTGATTCCAAACAGAGAGGGGGTGGTGGGTGGGAGAGCTGGTACTCGAACGCCCCGTGGCTTTAGGACGTGTTAATCGATTAACAGCGCCTGGCAAACACCACTTGTCGATGTGAAGTACTTGAGGCCCCTCTCGCGTCTTGTTCGAGCTGTTTCAACACTCGACACGGGATAATTGAATCATTGTTTTGGCTGAGTTTTCAAGGGGGTGTTACTGTTTTCAAAGCAATTCAGAAAGTTCGAAAAGGGTGAAATGGTACAAAAGTCTTAAAACTAAACATAGGCAGTAGGAATAAATTGTATAATATTGCAGGACTTAAGCTTCGTTACATATTCAACTACAAATGTGTAAAATGACATATTTCCTCTTTTTTTTAATATAGGTACGGTATAATTTACTTAAAATTGTATCTTCTTATTCCTTATTTTGTGAATGTTTATTTTTATATAGATTTCAGTCATAGCAATTACACCAGCACCAGACACATTGTTTTCCCCTCTGTCTATAATATAGCTTAACGATGATTTAGGTTATTATTTATCGCAATATTTTTGTAATTTTATGTTCTCATTTCAAAATTGTAATCAAATTTGTGTATCTTAAATTTGCAGGGGAAATGCAGTGATGCACCATGTTCCGTGCAAGAAAATGGTGAGTTTCTGAGGGCATTATCTACACTGACAACTTAACTATATTATACTAGAACGCTAAAGTCCCGATCCAGCTTGATGGATGGATTTTAAAGTTATTAGTTTGCGTGGAAATCTTTACTTTTGCAAGTGCTTTGTTTTGCTCCCTACGCATTTGTATAGTGAATGTTATCAAGTTTCTTTTTTTCTTTGTCAATTGGGATTTTTACGTAAAAACTTTTGTAAAAGCTTTAATTTTCTATGGATTTCTTGGCTACTTTTTCAACTTTTGCTTCAAAAGGTACTACATCACCATAACCTTAATGTCCATGTATAATATAACGTTGTAGCCCCAAACTTTTTGGTAAAGAATTGCCAATTGCTACGAAAATATTGCACAAAAAATCAAACTTATATTAAAGCTTTATTTCTATAGATTCTGGCAAAATTTTTCAACTTTTTCTTCAGAAAGCAATACATCACCATTACTAAGGTGTTGCCATGTGAAATATGAACGTTGTAGCCCCACCCGTTTGGTAAAATCTGCCCAAATGTCACGAAATATCGCACTAAAAATCGAAAAAATCGTAAAAGTAGCGATTGTGGAGAAATATTCTTCGATTGTACCCAAAAATGTAGCAGTCTAAGTTCAACGAAAACGAAGTTGTGTTCAAATTTTCCAAAGATCGCATATGCCGTTTGCCGTAGAAGCGAACAAACAGACGGAAAAACAAAAAAAAAAACAAACAAACAACAAAAAAAAAAAAAAACACCCGAGCTAATTTTTTGGGGGTCAGTGAATTGAAGTCTTCGCTTCGCTCATCCAAATTTAATATTATGTACGAAACCGGTAAGGTTTTTTTTATTTTAGAAATCAATTCTGTTTGTATAGTAAATTGACCATATCAAGCGGTATCTCTTCGACCAAAATTATTTAAATTTAACTTTGCTGTTAATTTGACCAAAGCTGCCATTACGTGCATAGTATATACAAGAATGTAATGGAAATTTAAAATAACATTGATCTCGCTGCAAACATTATTCTCGTTAAAAAGAATTGATCATTGTTATACTGTTAGAGAATAAGTTCAGAATGTTTTTCTCGAGGCCTGTACGACTGAACAAAACTGATGCCCAGCTCGTATGCTAAGCCTGCCATATGCCATAGTTACCATACTTGACACGGTAGTTAGCATTCAAATAGCATGTAAGCCTCGAAACATTATGTAAATGTTACTGCACCGACTCGCTAGTGTACGCATGGATTTTATTCTGTCATAGGGGGTGGAGTTGGGGGTGGGGGGGGGGGGTAATACTTGCAAGTCCGATTACCTAAGATTAAGGCATGCAACAAAATTAGACTCATTTTTATGTTTCCCAAAACATGTTTTAATCGAAGTTTTAAAATAATTATACCCAACACGAAAATCAAAAACTTATAAACAAACTCATCCTGATATACACTAAATCCACAGTTAATTAAACGTGATCTAGCTAGAGTATTTAAGCGGAGTATTTTTTTTATTATTTAGTATTAGCTTTGCATAGAGCATGGAGCAGAGAGCAACATATTTGTTGAGATAAATAAAAAATGTTTCAAATTTGCATGAGTAAGAGCACGGCTAAAGAGGGGTGAGGGGTAAAGGGTAGAAACCGGAATGGCGGAGCCCGGGGTGGCAATCGAAAAAGAGATATGATTGTTTTTTCCTGTGATACAAAATCGAATAAAATCGGTGAAGAGACGGAAGGAAGAATCTTTTGTAGCTCTCCGTAGCACGCCGATGTCCTCAAACCTTTATCCCCCACCCCCGTCCACCGCCCCACCCCCTCCCACACAGCGCGGCTCTCCAGCCCGTTTTCCATTTCGTCGGAAAATGAAGTGCAAATAACGTTACCAGGAGCCCGAGGCTCTCGGGACTGGGGGTGGGGGGGGGTGGGGGTGGGTGGGGTGGGGCAACACAAAAGTACACCGGGACCGGGTACATCCCAGCCCTTGCGGCGTCCGCGGCGGCGAACACATAGCTAGGCCACCTTTTTAGCCCGCTTGAAAAACACGACAGAAAAGGAAAACCTTCCCCCTATCTAGGGGTGCCAACTGGCTGGGATTCGGGATAATATTGCAGGTTGTTCGGGAAGTATTAGAAATGCCGTTCTTTTAAAAAACAACCAGAGAGAAGAACCAATGCTTTTAATTTATGTTGCATTGCTGTTAAATTTTATTGACTGAGTGCGTTTTTCCATTTCGAGGTACGTACTGACTACTGTTTAATTAAAATTTAAGTAGAAACTACTGAATATAAAGTTATATTTATTGCCAATAAATTGGTTTAATTGGGATGCCGATTGCTGAGCATTTGATAAAATGAAAACACATCCCCTATTCAGGGGTGCCACTCGGCTGGATTTCGTACAATAAAAATACGGTTATTTTAACATTAACATATAAAAAATATTAACACTGTTAAGACTGTTGTTTAATAATGTTAAACGAAGATATGTACCTTTGTTGTGCAAAATTATTTTTTTGTTGGCAGAATTTCAAAATAGTAAAAGTTTTTGTTTTTCAATGAAATTTAAAATATTGAAAACATGAATATATTTTTAAATCGTAGTGTCATAACAAATGTGATCAGTTCACTGCAACCTCGACCTCGAATGTGTTTTAAAATATTGCTTTCAAGTTTAAATAATTATACTCAAATCTATCTAATTTTGGCTGGGGAACTGTCTCAAATTCGAGTCCATAAAACTTATATTTCCCGGGTCATTTCCATTTTCCCGCCTGGCGTATATCATTTCGTTGATAGAAGGTAAACCCAAGGCTGCTCTACTCTACTCTCGATATCGTCACATCCGTCCTCAGCTGAATCCAGGGCATCTCCCTTCTACCTCCAGCAGTAATGACATGGTTGTACGTTTCAATCGTAATGATAGCCACCGCATGATCGCCCACCGAGCCGTCGTGACGTCACACAACCACGGTAGCTTGCAAACCCACCAATACTTCCAGAGACCCGTAATCAAGGCTTTCGAGACGTACAGAAAGATGTTCACTGTTTGACAAAACACTGCTGCAGAATCGTCATTTTGCAAAAACTAGCCCTTTATTTTAGGAGCTATTACCCCCCAATTTTTTTTTTATCACATAATCTATTCAAATGACCGTTTAAAAAATTATATCTTGTGACAGTGACTTTAGACGAATTTTTCAATATGTTTTATCCAAAAATTTGAGAAAATTGACGTTTCAGGAAATTTCTTAAATCGGCTTTAAACTGCTTCTTTTTTGTTCCATTACTAGAGCATCAGACCAATATAAAATGGCCCTTTACAACATCGTGTCTTGAAACTGTGCACAAATATACACTCAAACACGCAAAAATATGCATTCAAAATCACACCCCTTCTTGGTAATCAGTATATTTGGACCGATCCACTTGCCCAAATTACAAAACAAAATATAGAGGATTTACAGAAAAAACGCTACCGAGTACGTCAATAATTGTCAATATTTGTTTTTATCAAAATCCTCCAAGGTCACGGTGCATAAAGATCGTCCCCATGTTGTTTCTAATGCGAGATTTTTGCCGATGGGACCTAGCTCGAAAAATAGGAAGTTTGTTAATTTTTTTCGGGTCATTGTGAATTCAATAATGTTTCTGTTAATTAAACGAGGGAGCGGAGCGACTGAGTGTCTCCATTCAACTCAAACGGCTCTTATTCTGTGATTCTGTCTGTCTGTACGTCGAAAATCAGCCGAACCGCTGAACAGATTGCACTGAAATTTTAAACAGACATCCGGTACGAGTTTACCGAGAACTGTTAACAAAATCAGCTAGATCCATTGCGATTTAATCCTACAATAAATAAAAATGTGATTTTTTAAAATCAATAGCATTTGTTTAGTAGCAGCTACCGGACGTGATTTACGTGGCTGGCATGGCCTAGTGGTAAGCATTTAGCCTATTACACGGAGGGTTGGGGTTTGATACTCGTTAATTCAAACTTTTTTTATATTTTTCCACCCACATATTATTTTTGAGGGGTGTTAAATGGGAAATAAAAATTAGGTGATTTTGTTTTATCTTGGAAATTTGTTAATGTTTCACGCTAATACGTTTTGAACACGATTCACATTTTGAATGTTCAATTTAAATAACTAGGGAAACGCCAAAGTCGTTGTTAAACGAGTGAGTGAGCCATGTGTTGAGTACCAGGTATCATTTCCCATACGGTACTGGGCTAGATCCAGCCTTAGGTATAGGGGAGGAAAGGGGATGTTCCGGGTACTCATCACTTAGCTCACTCCCTCGTTTCACAACGACTTTGGCGTTTCCCTAGTTAAACGAGGGAGCGGAGCGACCGAGTGTTCTCCATTCAACTCGAACGGCCCTCATTCTGTGATTCTGTCTGTCTGTACGTCGAAAATCAGCCGAACCGCTGAACAGATTGGGCTGAAATTTTAAACAGACATCCGGTACGAGTTTACTGAGAACTGCTAACAAAATCAGCTAGATCCATTGCGATTTAATCCCAAAATAAATAAAAATGTGATTTTTTAAATATCGATATGCATTTGTTTAGTAGCAGCTAGCGAGACGATAACTTCGTGGCTTGCATGGCCTATTGGTAAGCATTTAGACTACCGCACGGAGGGTTGGGGTTCGATACCCGTTCGCTCGAACTTTTTTATATTTTTACACATACATATAATTTTTGAGGGGTGTTAAATGGGAAATAAAAATTCGGTGATTTTGTTTTATCTTGGAAATTTGTTAATGTTTCACGCTGATACGTTTTGAACATGATTCGCATTTTAAATGTTCAATTTAAATAACTAGGGAAACGAAAAAGTCGTTGTTAAACGAGTGAGTGAGCCATGTGTTGAGTACCCGGTATCATTCCTCATACTGGGCTAGATCCAGCCTTAGGTATAGAGGAGGAAAGGGGATGTTCCCGGGTACTCAACACTTGGCTCACTCACTCGTTTAACAACGACTTTGGCGTTTCCCTAGTTTCTAAATTCATAACTAGTTATCCTGAATGAAATATATTTTTTTAGTTTAGCGGTGGAAAACCAAGGCAATATTATAACATTGGTTGGACCAACACGTTTTTACAAGCTCTAGAAGCGATCACTGACATTGTTTGAACTGGTTAGTCTAGATGCTGCTGGTAGTAGATTGAATCAAAACAACTTATTGTCTCTGAAATTAATATCACGCAGATCTTACAATACTCTGCAACATGGTTTGGTGGAGGTGCCGGGTATTTCTATGTCAAGTTTAAGTGAGACTAGTCTCGCGCCTACCACCAAAAACACCAAACGCAAAATGTATCACCCTTCTTGTTGGGCAATGACAACAAAATAATCGCATGTCAATCGGAGGTCTTGTTCGGATTATATCGTGAGACGTGACTCACGCTTAGACGGACGGACTGACAGAAAAGTTAGTTAAAAGCGGAGCTTTGGCTCCCTTAGCTGGAAAATGGCGAGATGTTTCTTCCACACTTGAATAAATCATCGATTTACTGAAAAGATTTGAAGTATTTGAAGCCAAAATATATACGAATTTTACATAGCCCATTCTATAACCTGCAAAAATTTGCATAAACATTATTATGTTAACATAGAAAATGTGTCTTCCAAAAACCATCGGATTGCCGATATCCGTACAAATGTATGTCTTTGGAATGAAAATAAATATATAAATACACTTACAAAATACAAAATGTGGGTTTTACGTACCTATATGATTGGCAAATAATTATACTTTGCCCGCTCAAGTAAATAACAGAATGTTGGTTGTACATTTATCGAATCGGGATACTTGAGGAACCTTCCAGTAAATTATAAATTTCTGTGACAAAATAACATTTTGTCATTTTGTCATTTAAATGTCATAATATTGCTTTATAGTAATTTTATTTTAGAAAAGCTAGTTGCAAGTTCGAAGGTTGAGTGTTTGTCATCATTATGTGACTACACCTAACAAGATCATCTCACCCCTGACTTGTAATCACGATGGCCCTCGTTACGAGTGTCGTGTGTAGTACGAGGCGCCCCCGCGGGTGGCAGCAGGTGGTCCCCCGCTAGAGAAGGGCGCCTCCTCGCAGCATCTGTGTTTGTGATCATCCCATCTCCTGGGGAGTGATGATACAGCGAGTGACGTCACGCATGTAGGGGAGCGGGTTCAAACATACGCGACATTCGCCGGGGGTTTTAATATTTAACTGGGAGGACACGGGGAAAAATACAGGTTGGGTTGTAGAAAAATGTCAATCGAAAAAAAATATTGTGGTCTGATACCTTTACATTCGTAGAATCCGCTACACGCTGTGACTTGGTTCATACACACACCATTGAGCAAATAAAAGCTAATATTTAAATTTATACAATTATTGGATGAGCGAAGCGAAGACTTCAATTTCACTAACTCTCCCCCCCCCCCAAAAAAAAAGATCGTGTGTGTTTTTTTTTTTTTTGTTTTTTTTTGTTTTTTTTTCTGTCTGTTTGTTCGCGCTCTACCGAGCAAACGGAATATTATGCCATCTTGATGAAAATTGGAGGGGACCTCGAAAAAAAACTCACATTAAAACCTTTATTTCTATGGATTCTGGCTAACTTTTTAACTTTTTCTTTCAAAAGACAATACATCCCCATTACCTTAATGTCCATGTGAAATTTGAACGTTGTAGCCCCACCCGTTTGGTCAGAATCGGCCTAAATATCACGAAAATATCACATTAAAAATCGAAAAAAAAATCGTAAAAGTACGATATTCATGAGAAATATTTCTTCGATTATACCCATGGTACAATGATATCTCTGTGTGGCTAGGTATGACACTGCGCATCTCGGCTGCGAGCTTGACGTCAGCAAGATCATAGCGGCCGTATAAGACGCACGTGTTCATTGCCCGCTATATGTATTTCTAAAAGCTAATTGATGCACCGGATTGCACCCCGCCTTGGTTTTCCTCTATATGCTATATGCATGTTATTGTTTATTGACACTGCTCTATGGACAGTTTACAATATTTTTCCATTAGCAGTTAGCTGGACTGATTAGAGAGATATCTCAAACTTCATAATCAAAACAAATTGAAGTGCCCCATCTGGACATTTGGGTTTATTCTGGACCTCTCAGTCACATAATAGCAGACATCTTCCCTCAGACTGCAACGAGTCCTGGTATTACTGTCGTAACTCCGACTTTAGGGATAATTTTTTTGTAGGATGCCCGCTGTAGGGTATACACATCAGATTTAACCGATGTGACCTAATTCAGGTGACTAACTATAGGTATATTGCGGATAGGATAATTGTGAAGGGATGTCCGAGGACTCAATCCCTTGCACTCGCATTAACGACTGAGGAAAACCTCGGAAAAACCTTCAGTCAGGATTGCCGATCTCGACGGGATTCGAATCCGGGACCTCCCGAATCAGAGTCGAGCGCTTAGCGCTCGAGCCATTGACCAATGCTCAGCTCAGTACAATAGTCAAGTCAATCGAGGTGGGTGAGAGACGAATTCGAGTTCGATGCTAGTGATTTTGAAGCTATTGATGAACAAATTGTCACAGAATTCATCAAATAAGTCAATAGCAAAATGAAAGAGGAAGTACGAGAGAAAACGGCGAATTAAATTAAATAATTCTTTTAACTTGCCCGATTTCTGTATTTTTGTCATAGTTCAATATCTCAGCAAAGTTAAAACTGTATAGCAATAATTAGCATTGGCTATATAATATATTGAAAATTTTAGACTATTTGTAAAGTTTCAATTTGTCTGTGAACACAAACGTCTAAAACAGCTATTCGAGTGACACAATTCAGTTTCAGTTATAAAGATTCCCCCCCCCCCCATCCTTTTTGCACCTTTCATTTCTCGTTTCTGGTATTTAGTATGACAGGAGATAATATTATGGGTTCTTTCATTGTTTTAGGGCAATTTTCGTAATACATATTTTGTATTTACCCTACCACCTTTTATATTAGTTTTATAATTATAACACATGTTTTTTATTATAACATTTCTAGCAATTTGTATTTATTTGTATTGTATTTTTATCCCAGTATTTGAGTACTTGCAGTTGCTATATTATATTATGAAGTATTTGATTTGCATGTGTTTAAATAGGCACCGTCAATGTTGGAGATGTTAGTGGGACTGAGATGTTACAAATAAAAATATGCTTTATTATTTTTGTTTGGACACACTCGTGTAACGATGCACACGTCTCGATATTTGATGCGCGGTCATCAGAGTGATTGCCCTGTCTGTTTACTTAGCAAGCATGCAGGCTGAGTGCACACTTGTGTTTGGTGCACAGATGTTTGCCACGTGTAAATGGGTTTTCTGACTTTTCGTTTAACCTCTAGTTGGTTCAAGTTGGTGACTGACTGAAAAGAAATAATAATAATAATAATAATAATAATAATAATAATAATAATAATAATAATAATAATAATAATAATAATAATAATAATAATAATATGTGTTTAAATAGGCACAGTCAATGTTGGAGATGTAAGTGGGAATTTATAATGATTGATCGGTGTTTCTTACTAAAATATGCCGATCTCTAGTTGCCAAGTTGGTCATTGTTATTGAATTTATAATGTATTGGGATAAACAGGTTATAACAGACAAAACCATAGACCACAACAAACCGGACATCATTTTATGCGATAAATCTAACAGAATTACATATCTAATTGACATTGCGATCCCCATGAGTAAAAATATTGAGAACACCGAGAACACTAAGGTGGAAAAATATCAAAATTTAAGTCAAGAAATAACAAGAATTTGGAAAATGAAAACTGTTACTGTCGTGCCTATCGTGATCTCAGCCACTGGAGTCATACCATCTTCCCTCTCTGCCAGCCTACAATGCCTGGGTCTTTCTCCAAATCTCTACATCAGCATGCAGAAAGCAGTCATCCTTCAAACGTGCCACATAGTCAGAAGATTTTTGCAGTAATCACTCTCTCTCTCTCTCTCTCTCTCTCTCTCTCTCTCTCTCTCTCTCTCTCTCTCTTTAAAAGATTTTGCCATACAATTGCTTGTTTTATAGATAGAAACTTTTATTGATTTTGTTATCACACTCATCTTTATTATTATTTTGTTAATTTGATTAATTTGTCTACAATAATATGTGTACTATACTTATGTTTTCACGCTGTTATAATGTAAACTTTTGTTGGGCTTGGGCCTCACCCGCCTTGTGTATACCAGGACGAAAATGTACCTGAGATTGTTTGAACAATAAAGAACCACTATAATAATAATAATAATAATAATAATATAATAATAATAATAAAATAATATAATAATAAATAATAATAATCATAATTGAAATTATGCAAGTAAATGAAAATTAAAAAAACACTTTATTTATTTAAAATAATTTCAGTTACATGATCGTTGGGGGGGGGGGTTTCAGTGCAATTGAAGTCTTCGCTCCGCTCATCCAGTTAACAAGTAACTATAGAAACTTGACAATAATCACCTACAATGCGTACAAAAAGCAAGTCTCCGGGCCTCCAGTTATTTTACATTCTATTATGGTGTACTACTTTATAAAAATTATCCAAATTAAACAAAATTGATTTTGCAATGGAACTTAAAGAAGTAAAGAGATCTCACACTTACTAAAAACTTAAAAAAAGCTCATCCATCAACGCGACTAAACAAAGCGTTAGCGAAGCGGCCAAGTATAATATATAATAATAAATATGCTTGTAAAAATTATATTAGAAGAAATCGTATTTGGAGTCTACCCACTCAGTCAAATAACTGATATTCAGCGGGGGACATTAAATTTATAGCCGAACAAACCAACCCTGTATAGGCGGAGACACCATCGACGAACGAACAATGACCAACTTGGCAACTAGAGATCGGCATATTTTAGTAAGAAACACCGATCAATCAAGCTGGACACGATTACACTCGCGGACAGCACCAGAATCAACAAGGCGGATTCGGAATGACCTTCGAATGTATATGCCTAGTTGCTATATAGGACGGCTTCATAATCGCCGTTTAAAAATTCTGAAGCAAAGAACTGAAGGACTTACGTCTAAATTAGAAGTTAAATTAAATAACTTCTACCTTTAGCGGGAAAAGAACTCTGGATCTTCTGCGTTGGAAGCAGATACGCTAACCATAAGACCAACGAACCACACATTTATTTTATTTATTTATTTATTTATTTATTTATTTAACGTCTATCCTATTCAGTTATAAAAACTGATTTACAAAGGAGGACAACTAAATAAATCTAATTACATAGATGCAGAAACAACAATAAACTACATTTTCCTAAATAATTGCAATAATAATAATAATAATAATAATAATAATAATAATAATAATAATAATAATAATAATAATAATAATAATAATAATAATAATAATAATAATAATAATTACACAATTTTATAGTGTATGGGTGGCAATTCTCTTTGTATTAATGAAAACGACGTCTGGTCTTAAAGGAGTGTTCACCCGATAAATTTAAACAAAAAAAATCCATTCAGGCAAACTAATTTAGAAACTAACAAAAACATTATTGGGTTTCATCATGACACTCGCAAAAAATGTCAAACATGACATTTTTCGAGCTAGGTCCCATCGGCAAAAATCTCTCATAAGAAATAACATGAGGACGATCTTTATGCCCTTGGAGGATTTTTATCCAAAATAACATTCGCCATTATCAACGTACTCGACAGCCTTTTCTGTACACCCTCTATATTTTGTTTTGTTATTTAGGCAAGTGGTCCGGTCAAAATATGCTGATTACCAAGTTGGGGTGTGATTTTGGGATGCATATTTTTCGTGTTTGAGTGTATATTTGTGCACAGTTTCAAGATACGATGTTATAAAGGGCCTTTTTAGATTGGTATGATGCTCTAGTATCTATGTGGAACAAAAAAAAAGTATAGCTAGGTTAAAGCCAATTTAAGAAATTTCCCAAAAAGCCAATTTTCTTAAATTTCATGATCAAAACATTTGAAAATTGGTTTAAAATCACAGTTACAAGATATAATTTTTATACGGTCATTTTGGTGTAGTAATATGCAATAGATTATGTGATAAAAAATTATTTTACGGGGTAATTAATAGCCCCTTTAAGTATTTAATTTTTAGTAAAATCAAGAATATATTTTACGGAGATACTAATATATAGTATCATCATTCATCATATATATGATGTCTACAATCGAAAACCAATAATATATTTCTATAATTTCTCCTATGAATTCAATCCCCTCCCCCCCCCCTTCCCTCTCAGGGTAGAAAAAGAACTCAAGCCTTGGCAAAACTCCAGACAAGATTGCTGGTGGCTGGATCCGAATCCGTGACCTCCAGAATCAGTCTCGTGCTTTTCGCTTGTCGTCAACTTTATACCAAGCTATACCAAAGCTTATATCTTAGTTTAACAAAACACTAATGTTAAAATGTACAGAATTTTGTACCGCATTTAAAAAAAAACTCACATTGAATGAGGAATGAGTAATGACTGCATGTAAATGATATACCTATCTCCAGTGTGATCTAGTAGTAGAATTTAGCATTTCTATAAGCAGCGATTTCTATCGGACACGTCCGATAACGGCGCGTTTTAATCAAGATGATGGATTTCACATCGATGGGTAATTTTTTAAATTCGACTGAGTCGCTTGAATCTCGCGTCAGGCAGCGAATGGGTTAATTTCCTCTCTGCAGGTGAAATGTATTTCCATGATGCCGGGATTATACAGGCTATCACATTCACAATCTCTCGTCCTTCAGCATCAGATATACACGGAGCGAGGAGTGGAAGGTCCGGGCACGAGGTGGACGGCCGTACATCACTGACTCCTGGTCGACCTCCTGAATCCTGAATCCTTGATAGTGCCGATATTTCAGATATATTCAATAAAGAAATGCTTTTGGAGTTTGAACCGTAAAAACTTATTTCGCTATTATGTCCAACCAAGTAGATGTAACCAATTTGTTTCAAAAGTGTACAATAATAATGCAAATCCAAATTATTTGGCAGTGAGCTAATGGCTTCAAGTACTCAGAAGGAGAATGTTCAAATTAAGAGTCGACCTGTATAGCTTTAGAGGGATGATGAGGATCGCCAAAGTGTGCCCCGTTGGAAAACGATCCTCATGTATTGTCACTCTTATAGCCGCTTGCGGAGAATAATGTTTGCAGCAAGTTATGGTGTTGTAAAAAAAGGCCGTGTAGGGGATGATTAGGCATGTACGCAATATTTTTAATTTCATGCTAATTCCAGTTTTTATTAAATTCAAATCTGTCGCCTCGTATACGCCGTAACCATCCTCCCCATCATCCAACCCCCGGGCCGGTCCGCCAGTGTGTCGGTGGTAAAGGGGACGAGGCTACACAAGCCTGGTCTAGGGAACAAGGTGGGCTGGACCTAAAACGGGAATACTGTCGAGAAGCACGCAAATGTTACCTGGACATGCAAGTCCTAGTCCACCCCCCTACCTGACCTTTCCAGGGCTGTCACGGCGTCCTGGATAATGCACGGCGGCTGCATGTTTCATGTGGGCACTGATCAATGAGCGCTTCCTAAATTAATCACCGAGGGACACCTTAATTATTGAAGACGCGGGTATCACGTGCGAGGATGAGCGAGTCGACAGCATTGAGGTCTCTTGATTATATAGTGGAATAGTTACCACTGAATATGCATTAAAGTCACAAATTTAAAATAGTGTTAAAAAGATAGGTGTTAAAAATATCATATTTAGTTTATTTTATTAATACTTAATTAACTTAAAAAGTAAGGTATTTAAAACCGATTTGCGGACGTCATCGTTACACGAAGTTCAAAAGATAATATAGTGTATTTAAATAATACACAAAAAGATATCCTAACCATGATATTATGTTGAAAATATTATTATTTAATAAAATGGATAATGTAATACTAATTTTCAATTGCTCGTAGTGAAATTATTATGAAATGTTACCAATATTAATTATTCAATTAAAAAACTTGAGTCAAAAGGAAAATAATGGTGGGATAAATGAGTTTATAAGGACAATTCACAGTATAAGAAAATGGGGAGTGAGGGGATAGGGGATAGCAAAGAAATTAATAGAAGAGAAACCACTCACAGAATGGAAAAATAAAAATAAACTTTTCTTACATGATCCCACTTCGAACGAATATCATGATTACAATGAAATCTTAATCAAGGATTAACTTATAGAAAACAGTAGAATATTTAGTAGATTCCAGTGTTTTCACATCTTAGTTCAGGTTATAATATTTCAGTATAATGCACTTATTAGATAATGTTTTCAACAAAATAGTACAAAAAGAGAGCAAGTATTTGTCTCTTTAGACTTTAGTATGTCCGTTTTGACGATTAGGCATTGGTCTTTTAAAAATAAAACAACATGCCTTGATTGATATCTCCAGACTTGGTTCGAAGCCCGGATATCATAATCTCCTCTTCATCGTCTCGATAACCATCCTTCCCAAAGTCGGAGACACAAAACCTCGCCTGTCTTTTGTTTTCCCTTCCTAGACAGGCTCCGAATTAGCCGGAGGTTTTTGACGATATAAAACCTTACATTTTGTCGTCGCTCCCGTTTATTTTAGCTCTCTTCAATATTTACGTTCAATTATTGCGGTCCACATTACACGATGCAGCCCGAGACGGAGAAGATGGAACATAAACAAACAGGAGCCGACTATACTTAGACCGTGTTGTTGTTTGTCTTCTTCGTCACACTTTCTGGAAACTAGAACTATAATACACTTGGTTTGTCTTCCATGTGATAGGTTTTACGCGATTAATTTCTACTTATCTAGATAAAAATAATATCTGGCGAAAATGAAATATGGATCTCTAATATCAAGATAATTTTTGGGACGAAGTTTTCGCCAATTGAATTGACGATGATATTTTTTTAAATTAAAATCGTGCTGGCTACATTCATTTTTAACACGGATTTTTGTTATTTTCATTCAAAATTTGTAATTTCAATAGCAATACAAAATCCCGATTTTTTGGTAGATAATAAAGATATGGTTTCACGTCAAGATTTTGTTGCAGTTATGTGTTATACTTATATTATAGGGAGCACTTACTTTTTAATTAATTGTATATAAAATGTTCAAATTGGTTTTATATTCTTTACTGGTTTTGATCAAAATTGTGCCTATGGAGCGAGGAGGCTGCATTTAAATTTTAGACTATTGTTATTGTTTCAGTAATTTACTAATTTTCCTTGTGCGATATTTGAATCCAAACTTTCTAATTCCGTGAAGATGGAGCAGTTTTTTTTCATTTGGACTGTTGGGATGAGTTTGGACAGAACAACTTTTTTACCATATTATATGCTTGATCGCGTAACACAGCGATTTTCCAAATACACTCTGGTTCACTTTTTGACCTCAATTTCCAACCAAAAATTTAAACTTTGGAAAATATGTTAACAAATGGATATTCAAATGGCACGATCGGAGAATATTTCAAATTTGTTGTCTCAAGCATTGAAACGAACAGTTACTAAAAAACGAAGCAATAAATTTGAAAATGTGCTCTGATCGCGCCAACATACGGGTGCAAACCACGGTCAACATAGTCTTCTAATAAACAAGTTGTTCATGGTTCCCTTTAAAGTCTGAACCCCCAAGAATCACTCAGCCTGCAAAGAAGCTAAGATATGAAACTTTGTGCTAGTTTCCAACACTGTGGGAAGGAAGTTGCTTTTTTACCGTCAGATAATGACGTCATCAATCTTACTCGGTAGTTTCGCTGTCCAGTGGCGTAACTGAGGCGATACTTTGACGGAGAGAGGAGTGGGGGGGGGGGAGATTGGTATGCTTGACTGAGTTACCTAATTCCAGTGCATGTTGTAATGAGGGCGCAAAGTACCCCGGACTGTCCATCCCCCTTTCTCTATGTCCTTTCCACATTTGTCTGACCGCCCGTCTGCATGTCTATCCGTTCTTGAATCTGTCTTTGTGCCTATCTGTGAGTTTGTTCGTTGCTCCGTCTGTCCGTCTTTCCATTTATATGTCTGACCGTCCGCTGCCTGTCTATATTAATGTTATGCATGTGTCCTTTCTCTTTGGCTTGTGTCCGTCTGTCCTTCTTTCCCTTTGACAGTCCGCGTCCGCTGTCTTATGTCTCAGTTGGGGGTGAACGCTCATCATACATAAATCACAAATGACGGTGTAGATTTTGAGGTGAGTACAGTTGGATCATGCCATACTCACCAATAATGATTGTTGAACATCCATCTATCCCTCATCCAAGTTTGTTCCACAATTCGTGAATTCGATCACCTTTAGGACGCAAATTCTAGGCAAATACACCATCCTTCATAATGTGAAACGCTTGCATACTTTTCACGAGTTGTGGGAGCCAGTGGTGGCAATAGTTTTCACTTTTCGTAAGGGTTGGAGGCAATTATAGTACACTGCAAAGAGGTGGTGATCCGTTCCGAGCACACCTAATAGAGATTTCACGTATGTCAGGAGATTCCGTGAACACTTGTAGTGTCCGCCTTGTAGACATTTATTATCTTCATTCATTGAACTACTCATAGTTTCAAAATAAGGTAATTTTAAAATAAAAAAAATGGTTGCCAAGCCGAAACACCACCATTGCTCTGTAGTCTGCTATCATAATGCCTTCCAGTTGACAAATGAGTTCAGATGATCAAGCCATTATTATAACCTTGCTTCTTTGATCCCACTTTACCTCTCACTATTGATTATCAGTTTAACTCTGAAACTTTAACATGTGTTACTTTACGTCGGTGGGTGGACGTCTAGCACAACAAAAGACTCCCCTAGGCCTATTGACCCCGTGTCAGGCCAGCCCTTACTACTAAGTACTAATTTACTTCTCTGCGGTCACCCTAATTTGACTTTGCCACATTAGACATGCATGCATCGACTAACGTGATTGTCCACAGTTTGAAGGCCTCGTTTGTCAAAACTGTCAGCGTTCGGAATATCGTCAATGGCGGGGGGAGGCGAGGCCCTGCCAACAATAGCACTCTCCCCCATCCTTCAGCAACCTGCTACGCTATTGTTATTCCTCTGATAATCGATTGTGCTGGATTATAGGTGTTCTAGCCGCGAGTGATGAAAAGCTATATGTATTTTAATCCACTGCACCTTGCGCCCGGGGCTAGCGCCTCGGCCTACTCGCGCGGCTTTACGTCAATCACACAATACGTGAAATTAATTTGAAATCCATCGCCCCGGGTGAAACGCTTCGCTCGTGCGGCTGTGATTTTACGTTCTCTATGTGTTTCATTAGCATTTAGAACTATTTACTTTTGTAATATTTATTTTGTTTTATATTATTATTTCCTTTGTGTGTCTCGCTAGTTGGTCCTGTGGGTTGGGTTTGTTTCCCGTTTCCAATGCAGAAGATCTCAAGTTCAGAGTCCATTTCTTATACTTTCTAATAAATACTATAACTTGTAAATTTCATGGTAAATTTGACCGCTCTACCGAGAACTAGGCATATGATAAATCTCTGTTGATATGTTCTAAACTGAAAGTCAAAAATGCATGTTTATGTTGACACGACTATTTATGTACGTCACCATAAAATATAAATGGTGTTTAGAGTCATTAAAATTTCAGTGGCTTAAATCCGTTTAAAGTTTGTGGAAAGCCTAAAACTGTAATGGTCCTGATTATTTATGTTTGCAACTTCGGACTATATATTTTCTAGTTATTGAGTACGGTATACGTTACGTGTTAAAAGTTAGATGCGGAAATAGCGATCGATCGACAAATAAACCGAGTGTATAAAATAGTGAAGGTAAGGTATGAAAATAATGTTTTTGTGTAATTCGATTTTATGTTGATTGATGATAATATGATAAGATCTATGTTAGTTGTACATCAACAAAGGGAAAATAAGCCATCCGCACATGATATTTCCTTTGCCTACTTTTTTTTATTGACACTTAATAAAAATAGCTGACCAACACACACAATTCACTCCCCGCTTCGCCTTTTGAATGAAGACTTGGAAAATCATCGGTCAAGACTCGAGAGCTGATGACCGGAATTAAAAATTAATGCAAACTCCCGAATTGCAGCGTCGCATTCTAGCGCTTAGCCAGATCGATCAGTGTCGCGATGATGAATGTGATGTATACTGCCATCTGCAGTTAGGCTAGTTCCAGCTCGAAGCTACCATATGATCAGCGGCAAAACAATATAGCACGTAAGTCGAGGGTCCCACACCACAACGCTATCATTACAGCAACAACAAGCTGCACTTCGGGTGCTACACGGGGCGTGTTCGATTGCTACACGTCTGGCTCCCATCTGCAACGAGCTACACTGGGCGTGTTCGTGTGTTCCTCGGTCGGCTCGGCTCCCATCTGAGCTTGGTGGGGCTCGAACGTGGAGGTGAAACAGGCGAGACAGACAATCTTAGAAGAAGTGACTATAGTGAGAAGAGAGTAGTTACTAGTTAGTTAGAAGTAAGTAGTGTGTAGTGAGTAATGTGCAGTGAGAAGTGTGTAGTGAGTATGTGTAGTTTGTAGTGAGTACGTGTAGTTATGTAGTGAGTAGTGAGTACACATAACAAAAACTTGTAGAAATACAGCCAAACCTTACACACTCAAAAGGAATGAGATCTAAAAAAAGGGCCAAGCTCATCTACCCTTCCACATTTGCGCATTCTTAATTCATAAACGTACAGTGTCCCATAACAGCATCCTCGAAAAGCTTGGCAAAATAGAATTTGCATGTTTACGTTTAAATTAATTACAAAAAAAGAACTTGGATAAACTACTACGTTAAATTAATAATCGCAAATTCTATTTTGCCAAGCTTTTCGAGGATGCTGTTATGGGACACTGTACGTTTATGAATTAAGAATGCGCAAATGTGGAAGGGTAGATGAGCTTGGCCCTTTTTTTAGATCTCATTCCTTTTGAGTGTGTAAGGTTTGGCTGTATTTCTACAAGTTTTTGTTATGTGTGTGATCTCATTACTTTTTCAAGTTCCATTACAAAATTATTTGCTAAAATATAATATTTTTATCAAAGTTGATTTAAATTCTATGGTATTAGCAGTAACAATATAGGATGTAAAATATCTAGACCCGGATTCATGTACATCCTGGGTATAGGTGGTATAACCATGGTATAACGACGGTATAAGGACTGGACCCCAATTCTTGAGTTCGTGGGAGATGAGTTGAAAACGCAATTTGAAAACGAAGTCGTTTTCGTTTTCGAAGGAATTGGTATTCTTGAACGGTATCGTGGAAAACGTCATGGGTTGTGAGTTGAAAGCATTGATATTAATTAAACCCCTATAGTAGGCTAGATTAGCAGTCTCCTATACCTCCGCACAGGCGCGAGCGTAGCAAATTGAAGACTCAACCGGCCCATTTCAAGATGGCGATTTGGTGTTTTAATTTATGCTTTTTTAATGCAATAAAGTATTTTACTGGATTGTTTGATATGGTTTTAGCTTGTGCAGCATGGTATTAAACAAAAGAAACAATACGAAGTGATTGCATAAGGGAATTTAGTAATCATTTGGTGTTAAAGGCTAGTATGCTTACCTGTCAACCTGGCGGCAATCTTGAGAACTATTTGGCCACAAATCGCTCCCATTTGATTAACATGTAAACTGTCATTTTAAGATGGCTTCTAATTGTACCGGAAGTGGACCACCGACTGCTGGTCTAGCCAATTATATAGGATGTCTATGGTTAAAGAGTATCACGAAATCCAAACACTTTAAAAAGATTTGCGTATAGCAAAGAGCTCGAAAAAGTTCTATATTTATTCTAGATGGCAGTGCCTTCATAAACGCGGGCCAATCGAAAGACAAGTTGTATGAAATGATTTGATTGTTGCAATTATGTAAACAAACAGTTGAGCAAGTTCATATCAAAACAATGTTGTGCTGGCATAGGGTTGGCTAGGCTTGTCAAACATGTAAGTATGAATTTTACTAGTCCTATAGCCAAATGGAACTTTAGACCTACACTGTTGTATTATAAATAATTTTCTACATCTGGGCCTAGGCCAGGGACGGTTTCTGATTTGTTTTATGAGAGTATAATGACACCTTTTCTCGTTCCACACAAAGAAGAAAATTTTTAAATGTCCGCCATTTGTTTACGTATCGCACTTTCCCGCCTAACTCTGCTTATACCGTCAACAAGTGTCAAGTAACTATGGTTACTTGTTGATTATATGCCAAGTGTTTAAGGCTTATTTTAAAACCTTTATTTGGAAGCCTTCCAACAAACTTTTTCAACTTTTTTTTTCAAAAGAGACTATCATTCTATAACCTTAATGTCCATGTAAAATATGAACATTGTAGCCCCACCCGTCTGGTCAGAATCGCGGGCCGACGTATTAGATGTTAGCAGTAGCTAGCAGTAGCTAGCAGTAGCTAGCAGTAGCTAACATCCTTAAAGTGATTTTGAGCATGTTTGAAGACATTTTTTCACCAAGAAGGAATGGTCGTACCCCAATAAAATTTGGCATGTGTTGTCAGGTACCTAAATCCCCTCGATTGTGATAGTTTTCAAGTTCACATCACGTTACATGACGGCTGGGTAACACCTCGAAATCACCCCAACTCTGCTTGGTGTATAAGGTGCTTGAGTGTGTAGCGCACCGCGGCTTGGCTGCGGCGCCCTAACGGGCACCTAGATGTGTAGTTTGTAGTGAGTAATATTGATGTGTAGCCAGTAGTTGGTAGGGTAACTGGTCGGTGTATAAAGCAGTGTGTGTATAGTTTGTAGTTTTTAGTGAGTAGTGGGTAAGTAGAAAGCAACCTTACCGTGGGACGTGAAGACTCGATTCTGCCCTACTCCTTGTATAGTAGGCACACCGACCGACGTCATTTTGGAATCACCTGCATAGTTCATTTTAAATACAATGTAGGATGTGGTCCATAACAAATTGAACAAGCCTACAGCTATGGCTCAGTTCAAATTCTAATAATATTGCGTTTGTGACTTCTGAAGCATTTTGCAACAAATATATTTTGCTCAATTTCGATTTTCGTTTGTCAATGATTTAATATTATAATATAAAATCGTGTGTGTGTGTACTGTGGACTCACACGAATTTGTTTAGATCAAAACCTGAACAGAGTCATACTCATAATAGGATTATAGAGGAGTATAAGGTGTACATTACATTACACACTACCACTACAACAGAAACCGTGAGTAGGAGATGGAGAATAAGGGTTGACAACATTATAACACAACGTGAACAAAAACACTATGTTTCTCGATTTGGATAGTCGGGAAACAATCCCGTAGGTGGAATCGTATTAAATATTAAAAGCACTATTATGTTGGTTAACGTTAAGGGTAAGTTACATACAACAATACAACATGTTGTTGCAACATGAACACGTTTTATCGACTTCGGGTAGTAGGATAAGGGGTAACGATTAACAAAACAACAATATTACAACGTGATTACAATTGATGGGTTAATATTTGAACATTTAATAAATAAATAAAATTGACAACAACATTTTGAGGTACGGAAATAAATTGTTTTATTCAACATTCAGTTTAAATCGATATTCACGAATCGATCAGTTGAATCAATTTATAATATTTTATTATGACACATCAAATAATTGAATTGAAGTGAGTAAGATAGACAATAGCCCACTTGCAATTTTTTGAACAAGAATGTAATAATATCAATAGTTTCCAATGTTATTTGTAATGCTCAAGCTAATAGTCTGTTTTGGCTTGTATTAGTAATAGAAACATACATACGTAACGCATTCATACTTAGTAGGCAGGGGTCGAAATTTCGGCAACCAAAGATGTGACAGAAGGGGTGGGGAGGGGGAAGGGGAGGTTCAAGCCACTGAACTTCTCATTAAAAAATACTCGTCACAAAAATAAGATGTTAAACACAAACATTGAACACATTTTGATATAGAAATTAAAAAAATAATAGAAGGCCTTTATGAAATGAAATTAAGGTTTATGATACATTAGGTATAATAGCAATGGTCAACAATACAAAATAACTTATTAGATAATATTCTGATCTTCAGAGTGATCTTAAAAGCACGTTTAAATAAAACAAAAGTTGAGTTTCTATATGAAGTTTATAAATTGTGCCCATTTACAAATTAAATAACATTAATCTCTGATGTAAATGCATTAAAAAATTGCATTTTTTCTTTACATGTCTACGAAGACGTGATACAAATGACTGAGTGGTGTGGCCAGAATCGTCCCCTAATAAGTGTTTATGTTTAATGCTATACGTGTCCTCAAAAAGCCTATATCATAATAGTATTTCGCCCAGGATAAAATAACTCAAAACAAGCATGCTACCACATTCACACAACTTAACAGCAACAAACACTTGTATGGCCGGTACACTTACAACTAAAAGTGTCTTCTTATCTTAGTTTGAAGAGAGAGTGTATTTACAGAAAACCATGGCTTCTACCCCACGTATTTACACAAGAATGTACAACTGAAGTTAAATATGGTGATGCCTTGTCTTTAAAGCACTAGGCCTATGAGTGCCAGTGAAACGATACATTCAACAAAAACAAAACATTTCAATAAAAACAATGTCTATTAGAGTTTCGTGGATGTTTTAAAATAATGTATCTTCCAGTGCATTTTGACGCCCTTTAAACTCATCTCAAGCAATCACTTGTCTCTAGCTTTACCCTTTTAAGGGTTCAGAAAACGTTGATGTTCTGGCATGTTGGTATTAATGCCGGGAAAGGCGACCACCGCATTTACTTCACTTTGCGCAGAAACAACACAATTTTACACTGATAAACACAGTTTTTCTTCACATAAACATGTATCGCACACGATTCTATCTGGACCTCTTCAAGCCTTCGCATCATCTTCCTGTACATTAACTTTACACCACACGGTTCGTTTGTGTCTCATTTTTGAAACTCGTAATTCTGATTCAACAAAAGACGACAGAAAGTCTCTCTGATGACGTCATTCGTTGACGTCATGAGCTATCACCAGACGAGACCCTCGTTCTGCATCTGCTGGGGCTCGGAGAAGCCACCTGGAAAGACAAGGAAGGGTATCAGTAATACATCTTGCACAAAGAATTACTCTACTACTTACAAAGGAGGTGCATCAGGAATCAATCTTGCACAAAGAATTACTCTACTACTTACAAAGGAGGTGCATCAGGAATCAATCTTGCACAAAGAATTGCAGGTTAGTGGAGGAACCTATTATGACTGTCAAGGTTACACCGTCTTTTCGGATGGGACGTAAAGCCGCCCCTTGGTACTTTTCGAAAGGAGTAGGCTACGTGCCGGTACCGGGTCTCCCTCCTCCCTTCTCTATCAAATTTGCACTAGTGGATTACATTATCCGTTGCAAATAGAGACTAAATGAATAAATCTTGCACAAAGAATTACTCTACTACTTACAAAGGAGGTGCATCAGGAATCAATCTTGCACAAAGAATTACTCTACTACTTACATAGGTGCATCATTTGATAGGCTACGACTAGTCCAGGCATCCGAAACTTACAGTATCAATGTGCGAGACGCTACGACGCAAAATGCAATATGACCATCAACAAATTTAAAAAAAATCTAAATTGCAGAAGCTTCACAAAATCAAGATGTTATCTTTACAATCTTTCTGCTGGTGCAAAACGCAATAATTGATGAAAAACTTGGATTTTTGTTACAAAACGCAATATGTCCAAACTTGCTGGGTTATTGTTGTAAATGTATGTTTTTGTTGTTTTTTCTCGATGGGCATATTGCATTTTGCGTCGTTAACTCCTGAAGTTAAAATGAAGTATACATCAGATGGTGCTCATTTCTGCTAGAATTGTTTGAAATGACGCTAATCCATGGTTGCAAATCCCACTATATTTTTAACTGTCATACTCATATAACTCAACTGTCATTCTTATTGAAATTTCAAATAGTATAATGTTGAAATTTGAAGTAATATTAGCAAGTAATTGTGTGATGAAACAGTTGCATACAAATGTGACATACTTTGATTACTTGCATCTAAAGAGTATAATTGCTTTAATTGCAAATGGAAGTGGTTACAAATGAACATTAAAATAATTGCATATTAAAGACGTTTCATTTTGTTAATTGCATAATTATTCTCTGGTGAGAAGATAGATGCAAGATAGAAGACATCAGTTTACAGGGGAATCTTCTAGCATGACACTTGCGTAAAGTAGAGCACTATATAAGCCTACTAATTATTTTATTTTATTTATTCATTTAACGTCTGTCCAATTCAGTTAAAACCCGATTTGCAAAGGAGTAAGTTTATTTGGAGTGTGACTATATTTCTTGAATCGTGGTTGTGATGTAACTTCAGACCGTGAGACATCCGCCATCTTGTTAAAATGGCTGCCCGCTGCCACCAACCTACCTTGTGAACCGATGAACTCGGGGCTCGAACGCTGCGAAAGTAGCTGCTCGTTGGGGGGTGGTTGGGGTAGGAAGCCGGGGGGTGGTTCGGGAGTTAGGCCGCCGTACTCGCCGCCCATAGGGCCCATCGAGCCAGGGCCGTCCATCGGGCCGCCTGCACGCACAAACACGCCAACTATTAGCACAACACACCAGAACACACCGTATTAGGCTATACCGCAGGTAGAGAACTGGGGGATGTGTTGGATCGGGATGGCGGTGGCATGTGTCAGTCGGCTTCGAGATTCCCCCCCAACCCCCTAGCTTTGAAATATCAATGCTTTCACTGTTTCAAGTTCAAGTCAAAAAATAATTGTTGCATAGATTTCCCTTGTCATAGGCCTATAGTCAAGACGACTGTCCAAAACCACCCTGCCAAAGCCCGTTTCGCCCCCTTAGGTTTTACCACAGAATTTCCACTTACCCCATCATCTGAGCAAAGGTATGTTTTATTATGATCTGATCTGCGACCATCTACTAGTCCACGAAAACTGTCTTCCCTAATTAGCTTAGTACGCCCCGAAGAGTGGCTATTAGTTTTTTAATTGGAGGTAGTGGGGTGTGAAATTGGGTGGGGGGTGGGGGAGAGGGAATACCAATTTTAGGTCAGTTAACAGAAGTGACGAAATTGACAGAAGAATGGCCCAAGGAATACAAAATATAAATTGTATAAACGCCCATCAAGGTATTTCTCGCGGTCGCAATACCTAGTAACACGTACTACTATAGGTGGAGCTAAGATAAGTTTAGTAATATAGGCCCCTTCATTGAAAACTGTGACTGTTAGATAACTCCAAATCTTCCGATATTGACTCCTCGAGTATTGGCCAAATCTTTTAGTACAATGTCAATTTGATAGTTGAAACCACGTGCGCGCTCGCCGGAACAAGGTTTGCGGGTTTGAGGAGGGTGGACACGTGACTGCGTCTTACCTGGTGGGTTGAAGGGGAGAGGTTGCCCCTGATGGGGATGATGTCCCGGGAAGAACTCGTGGTGGAATCCGGGACCGGGACCACCGTACCCGAACTCGAACTTCCCGTCTGCCGTGGCGAAGTAGGGGAATCCTGGAGGTGGCTCGTCGAGCGCTCCCGGACTCAGGTTCATCGGGAACCCCCGCATTTTCCGGGAGGAGCCGAAGAACGGACCTCGACCCATTGACGTGAGCTGTTTGAGCCTTCTCTCCTTGGAGCGCTTGTTCTGGAACCAGACCTGTGCACGCGAGGGGATGAGTTACATTCAATGTCACTTTGCATTATATAGTTGAATTACAAAAATATGCAATTTTTGGATTTTTTTTCTCTTTTCGTCTGAACCAAGACATTTGTCCCAAACAAGCCTACAGTCCCACCTTTATTTGGGTTCATGTAGTTTCTCTCCGCTCTAAATCTAGGACGTTAGCATTGAGCTATTTCGATTTTGAATAAAAGTTAGTACGTTCATTTTTAATAACAACAAATAATATTTTTTTTTCACTTTCAATCGAGAATGTTTCACCAACCTTTATTCACTTGGTTTTATGTTTATCTCGCACCATTATAATAAACAGTGATATCATCATATCATAAGCTAAAAAACTTAAATTCAATAGAATTGATTGAAACATTTTGCTACAACAAGTATTAATATTATTTTAGCTAAAAGAAACAAAATCATTGCAGTTTAACTTTGATTTATACTTGATTGAAAAATAACGCTTTGTAACACACAACGAAGTCTGCTGAGACGAACCAGACGACTGACTAATCGACAATCATTGTTTCATTACAACCGGCATAAGCTAGCAGCGAGGTTAATACATCAGTGACGCAGGGAGGATTATGGGTAATTAGTATCAACAAGATGTGGCTTAGATTCCTCGTGAAACGTAATACCAGCTGACATGCGGCGATCGCATCTACAAGAAACATGTCGGTTAATAAATCCAGGCACAAGTTTCGCTGCACAACATGCATTAATTCACCTACTCTCATTGCGACCGGAGTAATTATCAGGCCTGCACATTAATCTGCAATTAGGCCCACACTAATTGCTCTGTATATTGTATATTACGCTTGGGGCTGTGTGTACTGGCCAGGGGTCATCCTAGGCCAACCGACTGGCTGGTTCATTATAACTACACTGTGTTGTTGCTGTTTTCTTGTTCTTCTAGTGGAAATATGCCCCCCAGATGAAATGTGCCCCCCTCCCCCCCACACCACACACACAAACAATTTCATAATTAACCCATGTCAGCCACTATAGATAATAATAGCAAATCAAAGCAATGACCTAGTAATAGAGATATTAAGTTTTAATTAATTAATTATCCCTTTACTGCTTCACTCATTTTTATTTTACATATTATACAAATACAATTTTCTAACTGTTTGTGTACGATACAAAACTTCTGTGTTGCTACACTTCAATCAACTTGTGTAAATATTGTATTGCTTTATTTCAATCTAAACTGCGGTTAGGCAATAAATAATTATTACAACTGAGAAAAATCATCGTCGATAGTAAATACACAAATTTGAAAATAAATTCCTACAATGGAAAACAAAATGTAAAACTTTTGCAGTGCACGTATAACACACGACTCTATAGATAGTTTTAAACCGAATTTTTAAATTGATTTGTTTGAAAAAGTTGATAATTTGATGAGCGTAGCGAGCGAAGCGAAGATTCTTTTTCACTACACTGGAGAAAAAAATCCGGAATGTTTTTTTTTCTTTTTTTCTTTTTTTCTGTATTTTTGTGTGTTTGTTAACACGATTCCGGCTAAACCGATACTCCGATTGCGATGAAATTTTATGGAGGCCTTCGAAATCTCTGAACTTAGAACTGCCACGTTTTTGAGTGCAATAGGAAAATTTTTCTCATAAAAAACGCAATTTTTCGATTTTTGAAAAATTTCTTCGACTTATAACACCTACATACTTTATCCGATTGAAAATGATTTTTTCACAGAACCTTAATTTTATGAATTAAGATATTCTTGTGAAATTTGAGCGTAATCGAACATTATTTCTCATGAAAATCGTAATTTTACGGGTTTTTTTTCTTTTTTAAAACAATTCTTTGACTTATAAACACCTACATGTTTTATCCGATTGTAATGATTTTTTTACAGAACCTTACTTTTATGAACTTATATATTCGTGTTAAATTTGAGCGCAATCGAATAATTATTTCTTATGAAAATTGCAATTTTACGATTTTTTTTTATTTTTAAATTACGATTAATTAAAAAATGCAGTTATTTTTTATTTAATTTAATTTAAATTAAACAATAAAGTTATTTTTTTTTAATTTAATTAAACGAGGGAGCGGAGCGACTGAGTGTCTCCATTCAACTCAAACGGCTCTTTATTCTGTGATTCTGTCTGTCTGTCTGTACGTCGAAAATCAGTCGTACCGCTGAACAGATTGGGCTGAAATTTTAAACAGACATCCGGTACGAGTTTACTATGAACTGTTAACAAAATCAGCTAGTCCATTGCGATTTAACCCTACAATAAATAAAATGTGATTTTAAAAATATCTATGCATTTGTTTAGTAGCAGTTAGCGTTAGCAGTTAGGTGACGTGGCCTGCATGGCCTAGTGGTAACCATTTTAGCCTACCACACGGATGGTGGGGTTCGATACCCGTCAGTTGTAAATTTTTTATATTTTTACACCCACATATTATTTTTTGAGGGGTGTTAAATGGGGAAAAAAAAATTAGGTGATTTTGTTTTATCTTGGAAATTTGTTAATGTTTCACGCTTATACGTTTTGAATACGATTCGCATTTTGAATGTTCAATTTAAATCATTATTGTGGCAAGCAGAGTGAGTTCCTGTAAGGTGACCAGACGGTCCGGTTTTAGAAGTTCAAAACACTTGGCTAAACGACTTTGGCGTTTCCCTAGTTTTATTAAAATCAATCTTCGACTAAGTAATGTTTTTTTCACAGAACAACAGAAAATCCGCGTAACACATGGCAGCTCAATGCACCATATACGCTCATCCAACAACGCGGCGGGACTTAAGCGTTTTCCTAGTACATTCGAAACAGAATTCAAGTGAAGCACTGAGTGAGGCACTCATGCTAAATTCATGTTCACTCGCACCATCCAAGTTTATAGTGTATTATTCGATTGTGTTTTCTACCCCATCTAAGATGCTACCAATTGTTTTGCTACGAAAGTCTAAAAAAAAAGTTTATATGAATGCGGGAGTTTTTCTTTTTCTGACCTCAATTTTATAGTTTCATTAGTTAGGCCTATAATAGATAAAACAATCGATAATATTGTATGCGATCCCGAAATTAAAAATTCTAACTCGAATGTGGTATTTGAACCTACCAGAGTATTTCACGAAAATCAAGCAGAAAACAAATCGGAATGGAAAATATATCCTAAAACTAAAACTGCATTTGAAAATTATAGTGAATAGCTGAATGATGTTTCAGCATATAGAAAAGAAATGTCAACGGAAGTGTAGTTTGTTTTGGCCTTTCATTGCGTCATCGCCACAAACCCATAAAGAGAAAGAAAGAGACAGAGAGCCCGCGGAAATTTCAATGACCCAGCCGTAAAGTTTGAAAAGCACAGTACTTTAGCAAAGTTAATGCGGTCTGCGGAACATTATTTTTATGCAGTCGGGTTTTTAAAACAGTTTGTCGCGCCAAGGATCAAAGAGGCTTTGGTTTTTGGCAACTGTTGTTCTGAGGGGGAGGATATTCGGCTCTCCCAGCGGGGCACCCGAGTTTCGCAACTCACCCCCACCCCCCGACGGACCCGCCCCCTCTGGGGTACCGTCTGCCGCACTAGCAGAACAAAAGAGACAAACGCGCCGCGCTCGAGGAGTCGCATTTTTCAAAGTTTGGCGCCACCAGTCGAGGCCGCACCAGTCCACATATGACGCTGACGAAGGTCAGGACTTTAGACACGCTGCAAGATGATGAGGCGTGGAGAAAGGTGACAATGATCATGATGTAAGTTGAGTGAGATTCGTTGGGGTTCACACAAGGGAACAGGTAGACGCACTATAAATAATAATATAGACTCACACGTCACACTTATCATTCGTCGCAATAGTACGCAAACACACAATGTCATTCTAGACACAACCGATGCAAAACTGTCTTGTCTTTCGTGACCAATCGACGAGTTATGTATCAAAGTCAATAAAAGTAACATAGCTCATTTATATAAATTTAACAGTTTAAAATTTAATTTAAACCTAGCGTAGCAAAAATTCTAAAGGGCTTCTAAGGTGTCCACAGTCATTAACGAAGACGAGTATTGAATGCAAATACTTTTGTTACACGCATTTGTTTGTGGCTCCGAAGTAGTTCGTGATTATCAATGAATAATAAATTATTTCGGGGCCCTAAACCAGTGCGCCAACCGCGAGGCTAATGTTGTAAGTTTCATGTAGAAAAAATCCACAAACCCTGGAACAATAACAAACGAGCGTCCCACTCCCATGTCCTACCGGGAACACGGGACGTGTGGTCACACTAATTAGGGTCGGACAAGCAAACTAATGCGCCGTGTCGTCTACGTGCGTGCTGACAAGACAAGATCACCTTGTCAGCACGCCAAGTCCGCCCCTCCAATCTCGTCGGCGTCGCGCTCCATAGGACGCCGGGCGTCGTCGTCGGGCGATCTGTCACGCCTTGCACCTCTATTAACATCTCGTGCATTAATCACAGGCTGCCCTGTACTCTACTCTAGGCCACATACGACGACTCAATCCACCGTCTATTCCGAGATGTCGTCGCGGCGATATATTCACCGCACGGCAAGTGTTTAATTTACATGTTTTATTTTTAATGCTATACCGGTAACAATGATAGCGAAAAACGTCATAATTACTGTACTTCTATTCAAAAAAATGTATTTTGTAATTTATTTTGTTTTCGTTTTTGCTAAAATCAATTTTATTACAGAGTCCAAATTTGCGCAATATGTATGGTTTTGTGTAGTCTAATTATTTCGACTCCTTTTATAGAGCAGTTCTAACAAAGTTTAAAATGCAAAAAATAAACATTACAAAAAGTAAATACGAAATTTGTTTTGCTAAAACATTTGAGGATATTTTAAACATCATTTTATAAACTATAAAAATATATGATTGTGTTAACATTGTTTTAAGGTAATGAATTTGTGTTTCACAACAGTAATCCACAATTAATATTACTCAAAATAATATCTGCACAATTAAAATATATGACTAAAAATTAAGAAACACGAAATGTTATTATAATAATCAAAAAAGTAGCATATATTTGTATCGAGGCAATTAAGCACAGCGCATTTTTATTAATTTTTAACGCTGCTATAAAAAATAAACACATGCATTTTCTACGCCGCTGTAGTGAAAGCCAAAGTGCTAGTGGCCAAATAGTATGATATAACTCTGCCATTAGGTCTACTCGATATTAATTGTGTATGCACAGCACTAATGAGGTTCTCATTCAACAAAACAATAAACTGGACTGCAAAGAAACGTAATTAACATAACCAGCACACACATAAACGGCACCTCCACCAAACTGACACACTAACACTTGCACGGCACCTCCACCAAATTGACACGGCACCTCCCCCAAACTGAAAGCGAGTGTGAGAACCCCACCAAATTGACACGGCACCTCCCCCAAACTGAAAGCGAGTGTGAGAACCCGTGTAATGATTAGTATATTTTCATTTCATACTAATGTCAGGTAAACTGAAAATTAACTTTGAAGTAAAACAATAAGGGTAATAACAATGCGTGAATTTTGTAAGATTAAGTGCACGATCAATTCTTTCGTTGAAATACGTTAAGTACAATATTTAAAATACAGATTGAAATTTCGGTGTGTCAATTATCAGGCATTCAAAGCACTAAACTCTAGTCTATACCAATGTATTCATTTGATTTATATGCATTGATTACTAAACACAAATTGTGACATGTATTGTACATTCACTATAAAGTGATCTTTAATAAAATACTATGTGGCCGTTCACATTCATTCATTCATCCGAGAAAATGTTATTATATTTTGTTTTCATAATTAGTATACGTTTTACCAGCACGCTTGGCTGACATCATGCTTTAGCCAATCACAAGCCTCCATTCATCGTGACCGGCGACACGCGACCCAAGCGTCACTCTAATTGGCTCAGATGTTTATTCGCGCGTTGCTAGAATGGAATCCGAATAAAATAGTGAATGTTTCGACTTTCAAGTGAGTAATTATCAGTTACGTTCAGAAAAGGAAACTTTATTAAAGGAGTTATAGGAGTGTAGTTATGATATCACGTCTTCTGCTAACTCATAGTGTTTTACTTTAACTAAATCATTTGGTCCTTTCGATTACGAATCGTTGCTCATTTTAATTTAATCCGTCTTTAATTCAAATCTCGGTTCGGTGTGGATTCTTAGCGACTTAGATCCGTTAATATTATAATATTATCATTATACGTAATATTTAGATAATGACTTTGGAATCTGGCTTAATAATTTCTACGACAGGGTACATAGCAAATTATTTTGTAACCTCCGCCATTGAATATATTGTCGTTAATAATTGAATTGTAAGACAGTACTCGCTAATTAATTGTGTATTAATTTTAATTTTATTCAATGATTATTGCTACACATTATATAATCATCAAGAATATCACAAATATATTTGCATGGAAATTTAATCCATTTATATAGACAAAATTATTTATTATTTTCCATCATTGATCGGAGTAAATGCGCACTTATCATAATAACAGAATCAAATTGATGCGTCTTGTCCAGGTTTAAAAATTTAACAACTTACTTGACTCTATAAACTTTAAATCGCAGACATTCAATTGCCGACTCTGGTATTTTAAATGGCCGGTATATTTCTATGTTATACCTACAATGTTGCGTTGTGTTACAATTGAGTCGTATTTTAAATGACTTTGTAATATTATTATTCATAAAATAGGTTTTAATAATTTGCAAGTGTCAAGTTAAACCATTGCCAACCGCTGAAACAGTAAAGTGCACAACTTCATTACTGTCGGTGCAGCATACGTTGAGTTTTACAGCACACTTAGTCTATTTTCTAACAAAGTATTCAAGTAGATTGTGTTTGTGACCAGTCCGTAAAACCGAAGCGGTCGAAGATCATAAGGTTGTAAATTTATGTTATGGGTGACATTTTGTTAGGTTTATGTCCTCACTGTACAATGCCCATAAAGATTGTATTTTGTTCCCTGTATAACCACGGGTTCTTTTTCTTGTCACCGTTTTTATTATTTATTATTTAACCACTCAAAATGAACAACCCGTATTATTATCAATTTTCCATGAACCACGTAGGATCTGTTCAATATGTGTAATAGATTTGGATTATTCTAAACAATATCATAACCGAGCTACGGTAATAGTGTGATTAGGCCTATATGATATGAGTGAATTTAAATAATATATAATTTACCATACCTCTTAGGCCTCGTATTATTGTAAAAAAGGGCCAAGCTCATCTACCCTTCCACATTTGCGCATTCTTAATTCATAAACGTACAGTGTCCCATAACAGCATCCTCGAAAAGCTTGGCAAAATAGAATTTGCGATTATTAATTTAAACGAAATAGTTCATCCAAGTTCTTTTTTCTAATTAATTAAAACGTAATAACATGCAAATTTTATTTTGCCAAGCTTTTCGAGGATGCTGTTATGGGACACTGTACGTTTATGAATTAAGAATGCGCAAATGTGGAAGGGTAGATGAGCTTGGCCCTTTTTTTAGATCTCATTTCTTTTGAGTGTGTAAGGTTTGGCTGTATTTCTACAAGTTTTTGTTATGTGTGTGATCTCATTACTTTTTCAAGTTCCATTACAAAATTATATGTTAAAATATAATAATTTTATCAAAGTTGATTTAATTTCTATGGTATTAGCAATAACAATATAGGATGTAAAATATCTAGACCCGGATTCATGTACATCCTGGGTATAGGTGGTATAACCATGGTATAACGACGGTATAAGGACTGGACCCCAATTCTTGAGTTCGTGGGAGATGACTGTTGAAAACGCAATTTGAAAACGAAGACGTTTTCGTTTGACACTTTAAAAAGATATGCGTATAGCAAAGAGCTCGAAAAAGTTCTATATTTATTCTAGATGGCAGTGCCTTCATAAAAGCGGGCCAATCGAAAGACGAGTTGCGTGAAATGATTTGATTGTTGCAATTATGTAAACAAACAGATGAGCAAGCGCATATTATTTTGACACCTTGCTTCGACATTGTGTTTGTGTGTATTGTGTGACAGAACTATGTTGTGCTGGCCTAGGGTTGGCTAGGCTTGCCAAACATGTAATGTAAGTAATAATTTTATAGTCCTATAGCCTAATGGAACTTTAGACCTACACTGTTGTATTATAAATAATTTTCTACATCTGGGCCTAGGTCAGGGACGGTTTCTGATTTGTTTTATGAGAGTATAATGACAACTTTTCTCATTTCACACATAGAAGCAAAATTTAAAATGTCCGCCATTTGTTTACGTATCGCACTTTCCCGCCGTACTCTGCTTATACCGTCAACAAGTGTCAAGTAACTATGGTTACTTGTTGATTGTATAAGGCTTATTTTAAAACCTTTTTTTGGAAGCCTTCCAACAAACTTTTTCAACTTTTTTTTTCAAAAGAGACTATAATACTATAACCTTAATGTCCATGTAAAATATGAACATTGTAGTCCCACCCGTCTGGTCAGAATCGCGGGCCGACGTATTAGATGTAAGTAGCAGTAGTAGCAGTAGGAGTAGCTAACATCCTTAAAGTGATTTTGAGCATGTTTCAAGCCATTTTTTCACCAGAAGGAATGGGTCGTACCCCAATAAAATTTAGCATGTGTTGTCAGGTACCTAAATCCCCTCGATTGTGATAGTTTTCAAGTTCACATCACGTTACATGACGGCTGGGTAACACCTCGAAATCACCCCAACTCTGCTTGGTGTATAAGGTGCTTGAGTGTGTAGCGCACCGCGGCTTGGCTGCGGCGCCCTAACGGGCACCTAGATAAGATAAGTAAATATTTACATTACATATATATGTTTTTGGATATTTTCGTGGCCGATATGAATTAATGAACTAGGTTTTTCAGTTATAATGCCACGTTTATTTACATTAGGCCAACGTTTAGTTTCTATTGTTTATTTTTGTTGTATTTTGTTTTCCCAGTTTTGTTCTGTATTTATCAATGTAATGTAGTTTTTGTTTTTTTATATATTAAGTTGTATCGGCCCTGAAGAAGATGAGTGAAATTTCATCGAAACGTTGGCCTAATGTAAATAAACGTGGCATTATAACCGAAAAACCTAGTTCATTAATATATATATATATATATATATATATATATATATGTTTTTGTTTAGTTGTAGGCTTTCGTGATTAATTGTTAATGAACGGTAATACTTAACGGTAATAATCACACAATATAATATGTTTTAAGACAAATATTAATTACTCTTCGACGTTTCAAAAGACTTGGCTTTCATTCTCAAGAAACAGAGAAATATAATACTAATATTATCACAAAATTTCATGACATAATCATTAAGTTTTGTAGTAAAACAGCATTTAACCGTTTTCTTTTTTCAGCCACAGTAATTGCATGCATTTCTAACACAGTGCAAAATCAAGAAATTAATTCTATCCCGTGCAGATAAGAAATATTTTGATTCGTCGTCGTGATCTTTAAATCAGCAGCAACGAACGCTACTGTCCGGTATTTCACTCTGAATGGAACCCCGTCCCTCACAGCACGTAGCCCCAGCCAGCGTCTTCATACGACGTTCAACCTCACAATCATATTACTATTACCCCTTATATACACACGTCACAATTCTAATTAACATGAAATTTACGATGTGTTCTTATATTATCATTCGCATTAATCATTATCCAGGTGTATGTAGACGACTCCTTTAAAACGGCTCCCGGCGGAAAACTGATTGGCAAAATTCTTCACTGCACGCATTAGTTCTCCCCATCGTTGTCTGCCATCTGTTGCCGGTTTCTTCGTCGTTGTTTTTACCGGGGCTCCAACATTAATTACACCGCACGCCTGTTGTTATTTGTTGGCGTGTGCATTCCACGCTGCTATGGTCGAGATGCAATGCACTCGTTGGCTGGTGAACCGACGGCCATGGTCGCTCCTCATTAACACTGGGAAGCCATTAATAACAAACACCGATCCGGTCTTTATTTATTGAGTATTACTTTGCCCTTAGTCTGTCTCTTTGCTATCAGTAAAACTGCTTTAGATGACTTCATTTTGTAATTATTTTTTCGTAGTTCACTCAGTCTCACTTTAGTTTTGAGTTGTATTAAGGACTTAATTGTTTGTATAATGTTCCAATGAAAACCAATTCTTGTAAGTTGGTAGGTAAACATGTATATTAAACTTGGTTTAGAAAGTCTTATGAATTACCAGATAATTTCGTCTATTTCATTTGGGATATTAGAGCAGTGGTGTAATTGTAGCCATTGGCCAGTTTGTCACGTGGTATTTTTCGCACAACTAGGCCTATATTAGTTAACATTTTAGTTAACTACTTAGTTTAGTTATTTATAGTTTCCGGATGTTGTCAGTTATGAGTCCGAATACCACTTTAAAGTCTTAGAATTTTAAGCACGTCTTGATATTTGAATAATTTAATCTCAAAATAAATTATGCTTAATTATTAATGAATAAACAATATAAAACGCTCTCCTTATAGATCCATCTGATTGATGGAATGCCATCCTTGCTAGATATCATCACAATTGGTTGTGTTGTAGCACAGGAGTAAAGTAAAACAATAATTAATAGTATTTATAATATGATTGTGTGAGCAGTTCATCTTTCATTGATACGCAGGTGAAGCGGCTAAAAACTGAAGCCACATTGTCACGTTGAAGGATGACGGTAGTATGGATGAGTCGTAAGCAGTCATTATAAAAAAAAATGTGTATGCTTCGGGAATCGCCATGGAACGACGACTTCGAGTGCGATTCTGTAAAGTTTGAAATGTGAATTGTGATAATAGTTGAGTTTTAGGGAATGTTTTAAGCCCAATTTATAATATTAATTTCCCACATATGCCTATCTTTTGACTGATGGAATCATAGAACCCTTGTGATAACTTAAGATTACTGGTGGAGGGTATCGAATCGACGACCTCCCGAATTAAAGTCTCGTACATAACGCATCAACTACCGCAATCTATCGAATCGGTAAATTTTAGTTATATATTTGATTTGATAAGTAGCCCTATTGGCTCATAAAGTTGTTACTGTTTATCGATATTTTAATATATTTTTCTCAAAACATGATCACTTAAAGGGGCGGGTCTTTGGAGACTGTCCTCGCATGCTATAGCTGGGACTCGGGGACAGTTCCTAGAAGACTGTCTCAAGCGTCGCTAGCGCCGCGACGCCGAACCATCCTGCAACGTCAGCCCACGTAATTGAAACGACACATCACCCCCACCCCCCTCTGACTTATGGCCCCCCGCCCCAGCCACCAAGCAAGGTAGAGTGAGAGTGTCAGCCGAAGAATAGTCTTGCCCGTCCCGTCTCATTGTTATACGAGAAGTAATAACAAACGGAATGAGAAGAATTTCACGCCGAGAAGAGAGACATTCGGAGAATTTCTATTCCAGGACGTTTCTTGCTACGCTGATTTTGGATTAAGGATATTAACATAAAGGTATATATATACATACACCACTCTACTCTACTACAGAGGAGAGTTGGCTGCGTTAATAAAGTGCAAGAAGCCTTCAGTTGTTTTTAGCAGAGACGAAAATAAGAAATCAAAATGTGCGAACACATAAATGCTCTATTCGCGCCATACTATGAGTGAATCAAGAGTGAAAATCGCTCGAGATACATGGAAATAGCAGTGTGTGCTAGTATTATATTTTATTTATTTTTAAACTATGTTTTGTCGTTTTCATCAAGGCAACCTTTCAGTTTCAGAGACACAGAATAGCAATTACAGTATTCATTTACATGTAGGCTTACTTATTATGTATTACAATTAGTTAAGTTTGAGTGCAATAAGTAACATTTACATTTGTTTTTTATACAGTACCGGGTATATTTACCCTTAAGAGTAGAATGAACATAATTCCACAGGAGACAGCTCCATTATTTGACAGAATTGGAAGAGGTGGGGGGGGCTTAGGGCTTAGCTGTCGTTCAGCTGTTTCGCAGCATGAGCACGAAGACGGGTGTTTACATGTATTACATGTACAATTACAATAATAATTACTATATAGTAAAATATATATTTTCTAAAAGTGTTAGGCTACGTCGCTATTTTTACTGAAAGTTTGGTTCAACATTTTATTTTATTGTAGAACAGTTATATTAGAAAATAGAAATCAAGGTTTCGATTCGGTTACCTTAAATTGTAAAAAAAAACACACATTCTTACTAACACAGTGTTAGAAATAAATAATATAGAACAAGGTGCTGCTGTATAGTTCGATTATTGATGTTATTAAATTGGTGTTTATATTAACGAAAAGGCAGATTGTTATGATAACCTGACCAAAGTTACTAATACATGCTAGTAGTGTCTCCGATAAGATGAGAAAGAATAGGGAGCGTCACAATAGGCATTGAGCTAGTTTTATGAAAGCCACAATATGACACTTTATAAAAAATCACATGATAACAATCCTTGCATGAGTTAATCGATTAAATCAGTTATACACCTACATGTTCTCATACCGATTGTAAGTTTTTCCAGACTTAATTTTTGAATTAATTTAGTAAGGTCTAATTGCAGCGGATCGAATGTTTTCTCACTGAATTCGAATTTCCGTTATGTATTGTTAAAAATACGCTTCTCGCGTCGAAACGCGCCTGGGAAAAGCGTTGCGGAACCGTTTAGTTAATATCAAGAAGGTTCGGTCCTGACCTGTACCTAACTACGAGGGTTAACCCTTCATTCGCCAGCTTTCTGTATGTTCTAGTGTTTCGGTGTTTGCGAAGAAGGCCGTCTTCAGGATCTTAAATATTGTATTACCTTTGATCGTCGTACAGGGCTGCCCGAATATTTGAATCCTGGAGTTGCCGTCAGTTCAGTGCGTTTTTCGTCTGTGAGTCCACGTCTAGATGCCTAGTGTAGTCCTGAAAGCGAGTTAACTACGTTAGAAAACTAGGAAACGCGGGAGCTGTGCCCTAACATGGAGGGCCATATTCGATATGTATTTGAGACCTGAATTCGTTATTTGTTCGATGTTGTTGATATCACTTAAACAAACTTTTTATTACCGCGTTCAATTTATAAAATAACGACAAACCATGCATTTGTGAAAAATTCACAAAAAATGCTATATGTGGTAGTCAAAGATATACATCCTAAAATATGCGTTTTATATTTTTTAAATTATTTAGTAATACCTACATAATATTTTAGTAGGCCTAAAGAAACAATTTGACATTTTTTATTTTTTTTGTCAATTTAATCAATTCTGAACATTTTGAAAAACATGTCGAAACATATTCATTCGGCGTCTTTATGTCTAATAAGTAAAATAAAACAATGCATCTATAATAATGACTAATATAATGGTTCATTACTCATAGTATACTTACAAATTTGAACTATGGAAAAAATTACGGGATCGGAATCATAGGTAATATATTTTTGAGTTATTAAATTTGGCAAACATTTTGAAATTCGTATTTTAATTGAAAATTAAGACACGGCAAAGCCACTGTATACCAACCGTAAAATATTATTAGTAATCCCCACCCTCTACTTTTACAGATTATCTCACTGGTTGGAGGATATTTCCAAGTGGTTTCGAGTTGATTCAATAATAAGTTAACTTAATAATTACTTTTGAACTTTGATTATATAACTGTTATTCAATGTAACTTTTACCGAACTATTGAAATTGTGTGGTATGAAATAATACATTTAATCTAAAAATAGTTGTTCAAAATATGTTATAAATTTAGCATACAGCTTATAACTATTAGAAGCCTACTAAGTTATTGGGATCTTGGGCTCATTATACAACATGGCTATTACACCAGTGTCAAAATTTACACTTGAACTGTGCCAAGACCGAAATAATTTAGGGTTATATTTTGCGGTTCATAACTTAATAATAATCGAACACAGCGAAATTACTCGCAAAATATATAACATCTTAATTAATAAAACGATAATAATTTGTCAATATTTCTTAAAACATAGTAAAATTCTCGTGTTTACTTATTTTTATACTAAAACTTGCAAAATTAGTAAACACTGTAGGATAGACAGAACGTTACCTTGGTCCTCCGAGTCGTCCTGCCCTGTCTTGCTGTCGGAGTTGAGGGCGGCGATGGGGGGGATGTCCCCCGCCGTCAGGGAGTTGTTGTTAGCCTCGGGGGTCACGTGACCGTGGTGTGGGAGTTTCCCGCCAGGCGTCGTCGCCGTCGTCGAGGTGCTGTTGTCGTCGTCGTCCTCCTCGTCCGTCGCTGAGCCCAGCAACGAGTCTGCAACAAGGGAGACTTCACTCGGTTAGACCCGCGACCTCACTAAAGTGTGTATGTGTGTGCTTACTTTACATCTATTATTGGTAATCACATTCAGATTTAGCACGCTTTATTCAACTCATAATAAAAAATACATTACATAGAAAGCATTGATTTTAAATATGAAGGTGAATAAGGCTTGTATGTGGGCGCATAATAGTTTGTGATGATTCAGGTTTCCACTATAGTGCGTATCGTGTACATAAACTTATAAAATAGTTTCTTAGTATTAGCCTAAATTTTAACAATATTACCAACTTACTTTCATAGGAATATTATACACAACTTGTGTTTAAAAATTACTTAAAATTAAACACGAATATCCTATTATTTATCAACTAAATATTATCAATTCGTATTTTATAATAAATCAATATTCATGGACAACTTATGAGATAGAAAACATTACACAACTCATTATTATTTGACTCCTATAGCTCTAATGAATAAGTATTTCGGTGTTTGTACTCTTTCGAGTAGAACAGTGCATTTACATTTTGATCATACAATAAGATAACATAATATATTATAAAAAAATGTAAATAGGCCTACATGTTATGTGTATATTTGTTTTTGATTGTAAAATCAAATTGGATTAATACAATGTAAAAGTCGTTTGAACTAAGACAAAATCGTCTTGACGATCAGTAAACATAGAATAGAGTGCGTGTAAATAGCATTTCAAGTGCCACTTTAAAAGCGTTGTACATCTATTTTGGATAATTTCAAATACTTGTGTATACTTTTCAGATTTAATTTGAAATTTGGTCATCAATGTGAATTAATACACTGATAAAGATGTGTATAACAAATTTAGATACTAGAAATAAAATAAAACAGGCTGAAAACTTAGTTAAGTGAAAATATAGCGCTTGTAGCATACATCTATTCACAAAACGTATTTCACACTCTAAGATATCGAAAGCGTATACCTGTATATCACACAGATAACGATTATGTGTATAATATATTATCTGTGATATCAATATAACTAACTAAGTGTGGTGATATTGGATGGTCGTGGTGAATAGTGATGTCACTAATGTAGTAATCTAGATGTACTTGAAAACCGGAAAATATTGGTAAAATTATGTTGCTATCATTCAACATTTACCGATATCGCCATCGTCCTGTTTACATGATGTGATAATGATAATATTGCGAAACATTTTATACGATAATTCAAGAAGGAAAACAGTCCACGGTTCACATTGGCATGATTAGAAAATTAACAAAATGATTTCAATTTATATGTTATGCTTACATTCTCTAGACCCGTAGACTCAGATCCATTGTAAATACAATGACGGACTTATCACTGTGCAACAAACTGAAATACAAAATAAATTGCATCTTCATCTTGCATAAGAACTCATATGCTCGTAAACAATCATTTAAAATTGTATTTGTGTATTAAAAAAAAATTGATTCCTTTTAAATTATGATGTTACTTGTTTTACGATTATGTGATTACTGATGAATATCTAGTTTTACAGCACATGATAATCTAGCAATATAGTTTGTAAGCTATAATATGTGCACAATAAGTAATATAAATGTTATTACTACTCATTTTCATCTATTTACAGTGCTTTTACAACGATGTTTTTAATCGTTATCGACCTTTGTGTAAAAATTCATGATAATTTCGTTATGACCCTTTTCATTTTTCATTCTCTCTTTACCATTTCATAGATATGTTCATGTTCCCTTACAAGATGATCCTGTTAAAATTATATCACGGAACTTAACAAATATATTTAATTCCTCCTTCTCCTTCTATAAACTCGACTTAGAGCTATAAACTTCTCTTCGAGTTCACGTATAGCTGGGAGTATTTACGACCGAAGCAAATTAATCGGAACTAAAAATTACAAGCACCCAAGTTAGTCGAGCGGCTTAGGACTCGACACAGAGTCGTAATGGGGCCCTAGCCGTCTGTCCACTTCTATGGGCGGTAAAACCGACCCGTTCGCATAAAATATTGTTATGGGTCGTGTTTGCAGCCGGCTAAAAAAATATTAAACCTTTTTAATGACTTCATATTTCTAGGATTCGAGAAAGGTTGTTTTGTGTATAAAATATTCTACGTAGGTGGGTGTCAGTTAGTTTAGCTGGCATCGGCGCTCGGAGGTATATAACAGAAATGAAACAAGAAGAAAAAAAATGTTGAAAGGCTTCAACTAATAGAAACATGTATAAACTTTCGTCTTTGAGATGATGAAATATTCATAAGGTCGGGTGAGTCGGGCCCGGGCGCAAACCACAAAAACAATATCTAGTTTGGCGCAGCCCCGAGTTCCAGCGTCCGTACGGTCAATCAACACTCGGGCTAAATTACTTTATGGTAATACTCTCTGGTAACACCTTCCTGAGAGTTTGAACAAAGGCTGTGTTGGGCGGTTTGGCGATGCAGTCCGGTCTGATTTCTTAAATATCCTCGAAAGATGGTTGGTTGATTGGAGACTTTTTTGTAATATCTTCCAACCCAAATTTTTAAACTATTTTTCGTATAGGCATTTCCTCTGCACAGCCTCAGTTTATATAATTATTCGTTAAGGCTACATCCTCCTTTCAACCATTTGAGGTAAGAAATTGTGCACTGTTTTGACATGCACAAAATGTTTATCTTATAAAGAGATGTTCGTGATTATATTCGGTTCACAAACCATCAGATGGTGCCCATGTAATCGTTCAGATGTCAACTTGTGCTGTGCTCAAAATCATTTTTTTCTGCTGTCTGTTATTGTGCCAAAGACGAACCGAGTAATTGGCAAATTAAGAACACGCAGATGTAAAGGTTTTGAATATAGTCGTTGATAATTTATACAATACACTTGTATCCTATATTTCACAGAAGAAATAATAAGGAAATTAGATGTGTAAAAACTAAAAATACTTATTTTTTTAAAATTTGACTACAAATTAAATCAGATACTACAGTCATCGAAAAATTGATATTGCGATTACACGATAGTTTAATTAGGCTATATTGCATAATTAACATCAAAATTGTAGTGTTAAGAAATGGAAATTAAAACAGATTTCCTTGAAGAGAGTTTTCCCGTGGGGTGGCTGTGTCCCCGGTAGCTCAGGACAAGGTAGGCGGCAAAGAATGCCAAAAGGTCTTGAGTTTGATTCCATGCCAAGGCAAGATTTTATTCGAGTTTCTATTACCATTGAGATGCATCCCGATTACCATGACAATGCTACACGTTATAGTGTGTCGTTAACCATGGCCAGCTCAGCACCTCAGCAGGGAATAATACAACTTCAGATTAATATGGCCGCCGACATGCGGGTTGTAAGTGAATACTAAAATGTTAATTTCAATTTTCAAGTATTGTTGAATCTTATTTGTTGAGTTGCTCAAAGTCTAAACAAACGCGCAAATGAATGATGATCATTGCAGAATTCGTCTGTGTATTTGTTTTTAAAGTAAGTGATGGTGCGAGAAGAGAAGTCCACCATTGTTTGGCCGGGCAATGAGTGATGAGGCCAACCAATTAGAATCGAGAAGAAGACGAAAAGATTGTGTTGAGATGGATGGCGAGGGTATACTACACCTCGCGGACGCCATGCTGCAGGAAAGTGGGAGGTACTGGTCTTCTTCTTCTTCTTCTTCTTCTTCTTCTTCTTCTTCTTCGTCTTATCATCGTGGAGCGACCTTGGAATCTACGAGGCTACTCACTCGTAGTTGGTTTCTAGTTCGGTAAAACCTTCTGACCGATATGATTAATTATTCAAGAGTTCGTTCGACACTTTTGAGAAGGTTGTTTCTTTTGTTGTTGTTTTTTGTGCGCGCTGGATAGGTTGGTTTGGTTGGTAGACCTAGCTCAAATAAACCGACCACAAAAGTACCTCACAAAACCATGTAACATACTTCTCCGTATGTCCATTCGCATAATCTGCATTTTGAATTCAAATTTGAAACAGTTTCAATATTTTTTTTTAATCGGCACGTAACCTAAGCATATTTTCCCCAGATTTGAAAAATGGGGAGCTACGTAATGGGAAATCATTAGCAATTTGAGTTACAACAAAGACAATAAAAGTGAACTTTCGTACAAAAGAAGGGAGTAAACTATGTACGAATCGATGTCCTCAAATTGTGTTTTTCTTTTCTTTCAGAGAGACTGGAGTTTCATAACAATCAACATAAGGACAAAAAGGCTTGAAAGGTTTCAAACGAATTACAACATTACACAAACAAGTTAGTACCAAAAACATGTTTTACAAGGTTGTATTCTAGCACCTTAGGTGTTATGACAACGAGCAAAATGCGAAGGATATTAAGTTGAAGTGTGATATACTACGATGCGTGCATCAACAACACAATATCTATATACTCGAACACAAACGAACTACATATTATGAACGGGTAGGTCTACTTATCATACGAAAACAATATGCACTATTACACGGAGTTACTAAAAGGAACATATTGCAAAGGAAATCCTTATTTTAGAAATGTACGAATTTGGAGACATATTGTTAGAAAACCTTGCGATTTATTTCAGATAAATAATACCCAACACATTATTTTGATGTATTTTCTCTATTTCACTATTATTCCTGTTTCGCAAAAAATAAAAAATAAAGATTCGCTATTTCTGTGTTATCGTTAATATTTTAGATGACATTGTGATAAAGTTATTTTTAAATCGGATCAAAAACATTTTCCTATAACTGAAGATTTGCTTTGATGGTTTTATTAAAGAATATATGCACATCAAATAAACAGGATAGAATATCTGAAGATGGTCAGCATTATAAATCTATTTTGGAAGACATAAAAAAAAAACAGTGCAATTACTTTGGCTGGTAATGAGTAGAACGCGCTTGGAGTAGTAAAAAAGTGCATTTGTTTGCTTTAATGAATACAACACAAGAGAAGATCCACCCTTTGTCTGCACATCCGCCCATGTGTGTTCGTTATGGTCTCTGACTTGAGAATTGTGCAGTCAAAGTGTTCGCAGACAATCTGTTACTTAAAACTCGTTGTTAAAATCTAACGAATTCCGAAGTTGTCCAATTCACTTTGAATATTTTTTTAATATTATTTTCTAGTTTAAAATATATAGTGTGGACTGTGGAGTGCAGTAAAATGTAAAATTATATTCTGTATTTTGAATCAAATGAAGCAGCATGTAGAACTATATAATGTATTTTGAATTAAAAGCAGTAGTATGTATAAATATAAATATAATTATACGCATCAGAGACTACCCATTAGGTATAATGAAAAGTAAAAATATAAAGAATAGTAAATAATTCGGTTGAGCTGATTTATAATGAATCGAATGAAATCAATAATATATGAGCTTCATGTTGTTCCTTATAAATGAAGATGTCACGATTAAAGACCGAAATCGAATGTCGGATTTATACTCTTTTCATAGCCAAATATATTTTCATAATTATTTCAACTACAAATACCGTACAAGTACGACGACAGATCTCGGCCATCATCTTATCATTGACGGACCGAGGTTCCTTGAAGATTCGTTTGAACGACGCCTGTGAAATATATAGGTCGATCCGAGGGTGGCTGTGCTGCGTAGTACTACGCTTATAATTGTTCAGCGCCATCCGCATCGGTTTGCACAAGAGCGTCGGCAAATATTGGTTTAGCCACTTGAATACGTACACTCGGATATGGGATCTGTGCTCAGCTCAAGAGCCCCCCCCCCCCCCCCACGAGTACTCGTGTGTACACATCACAGGGAGACGTCCTGGGGTCGATAGTGTTTCAAGCCGGCACCAGATGCTGGCACCACAGGGTAGAATTGTCGGGCCTCTATTGTTTGGTCATTCGTTTAAATCGCAATCAGAAATCTGGGTACCACGTACCAGAAATCGGCATCACCGGACCATTCTAGCTGGCATAGATTGTGACACTACTATACAAGAAGTAATTGTGGGCCACTCTCATTTGGAGTTTGGCACTCATTTAAATCTGAAACACATAACTATTATAGCACCAGACCAGATACTGAAACACGGAGAGGGATTGTGGGTCCGGGATGGTTGTTGACTCGTTCTAATCGCAAACACCAGAAATCGGCTTTACAAACTGATACTAGCTAGAACTGATCGTTATCTAGATTGATTCTAGCCAACAAACAACAGCTTGTGGCACCACAGGGATGTATAGTGGGGCCACAACTGTTTAAATACTAATTAAATTGATAAAATATCACTGGTGCCAGAATCGGCACCACAACGCATTTTAGGTCCTGAAGTGTGTTTACTTTGGTACCATGGTGACCTATTGTGGGCCCAAGACATTAGACATTGTTTTCATTACTGGGTCAAGTGAATATACATTTATCTCACACTGATTTGTTGGCTATACCGTAACAAATTGAGAAAAATGGTTTAAGTTTACTAAATCGGTGTAATAACGCCCTGCCTTGTGATGGTAAAAGGAGGTCCAGAAAGTCACGATGAAGGGTCACGCGGTAGGGACAAGTTGTTGTTTCTGTTATGATCACAAGAGTGCAGGACGATTGGCAGGCGACCCCTGGACCGTCGGCTCACTCTTTGATAATCCTTGTCTGAAGTGACATCTACCTACCACCTGGGATGCGGCGGCAGCTAAACTCCATTCACCTCAACTTGTGACCTTGTCTACCTGGACTTGCATAAACACGAGTGTTGGTGGTGCACTTTTTGAAAATACTTCTCAATTGCCAAGATTTTGTGTTCGCAATTACTTCATTCGCCATAATTTAATTACTGATTTTGTTTTCAAAATTCAACGTAACGTCATATTATCGTTCAAAATTGAATTTTTTTCCATAATTTTTAGACGGTGTCGTAAACACTGTAAACCTAGCATTTATAATTTAAAGCTTTAGACATTGATTAAAGAAGGCTAGAATTCTTAAATCAATGCTTTAGATGACGAAGTCTGGGTAAAAATAAAAGTTGTCAATAATGACTTGACCAGTGAATGTGTATCTCCCACCCCCTCATTATTTTACATTATTCTCATTCAATCTTTTTTAAGAGTAACTAGGAAATATATTTTAAAATGTTGTAGACTATATCTGTACGTACTAATTAAATATACATTTATTTAGTTGGATCCATGACTAAGAACTGGCTGACTAACAGTAATTGTCATGCGTAGCGCGCTAAACTCTGATTCGATTGGTCACGGTGAATTCCACCACCGGCAATCCTGAATGAAAGTTTTTCAATGGTTTCTTCAGTCGTTGAGTCAAGGCGAATGCTGGGTTCGCAATTACGAATTACCCCAACAGTACCCTAAAAACTTAATAAGTCACCTGACGAGGGTCACACTCAGGAAGTATTTTTTACTCATTCTCGAGGATAAACAAGTGCTGGTACCCAAAGCCAAGGTGAATGCAGTGTAGGCGGTATGTTTGGCCTGACACTCGAGTCACACACAGACTTGGATAAGCGTATCCGACAACCAGACAACGGTGAACAACATTCAATGGGTTTCAAAGCCAGTCCGGCTAGATAAAATGCTCCAGCTACTTCGAAAAATGAAAGAACTACAAATAATTTGAATCCGTGTAAAGAAAGCTTTGAGGTATCGACCTCTTTGGAATTTACCCTCTTTGAATGTGGCCGTTTCATAAGGTTTTAGATAGAATCTTCACGCTTCCGAGTTACTTAAAAAAAGAACGGCTTATAGACTATGTAAAAACTTCTGAAAGTCACAGAGTCGACAAGTGCTTATTTTCGGGGTAGAGAAGGGTTAAAAAATACACCAAACCTTTATTGAGGTGATTAATGTGAGTGCCATGTTTATGGTAGCACGAAACACCGATTACAGGTGTCATGAAACATAATAAATTGTCTTTGGTTTAAAACTTCAAAAAATATTCGTTCGTTCGTTTTATAGTTATTCTTACCATTGTAAGCGAAACGAACACAAAATGTTTCTATTTTATTTGTCTGATTTGTACGTTGTTGCAGGAATAGGTACCAAAAATGCAATATGTGTGATCTGATCCCCCCCCCCCCCCCCCCAAGAGATCGAAGCCACGCTCGTTGTCAAAGGTGTCCTCATACTATCCTGGGAGGTCCTGATTCACGCATCGTCGAGTGATCGAACGCGAAGGCGGTGGAACGCCAAGGGTGGAATCAAACAAGCTGTGTAAACAATCTTTTGCCACCTTGGAAAGCATCGGAATCTTATCTTCGCACTCATCGCAAAAAGGAGGCGACTCAATTTCAAGCCAGGCAGAAACACAATGGCGTGTTATTCGCTGGCGTTGGTCGTGCTTTAGACACGGCCTTGCTGACACACAACTACTCGATGCACGGCCATCTAAACCTTTAGGACGCGGCATGCTCATTGCGCAACACTGTAGGGCTACTTACTTGCACACAAAATATTTAAGTCCATGCTTGCTAGTTATTTCCTTAGACCTTCTCTTCTTGGCTCAAATATTAGGAGGATGTAAAGAATATAGATCACAATGTTTGTTTTGATTAGAACTTTAAATTCACTACTGATTTTTCTTTTTTGATGCAAGTTTTACCACTCAATTGTTAATTTCGAGATTCAAAGTACATTTTGTAAAATTTTTTTTTACATATTATTTAAATATTTATAATATTATATAGTTTGATTTATTTCGTGAGAGCTATCGGCAAAGTCTTTGATTCTAAATCCTCTTGTATATCTGTCAAACTACAAGTTAAACAGTTAAGTGAGCAGCTACAGGATAACCAGCAATAAATGTCAATAGTTTCGGTAAAATCCTGTTTTATTTAAGGAAAGTTACTTTTCGTGTTGGCCATCCTGAAATCATTACACTATTGACGGAGATGGTATTATGTTCAATGATGCACAAGGCTCTGAACACTGGTTTTCAATAGGCAATGTAGTTCTCTTTTCTTCTGTCCTGCCGTTTCTCTCTCCCCCTTTCAGTTGCTTCCCATTAGCTTGACATGTATTTCTGTATTTGTGTTTTCAAAACATATTGGGTTGAGAAGAGAAATGAGATTTCTATCAGAATAAGGGACTGCGATTCGAAGAAGGATGCACAAAGGATGCACAAAATAACCTCTCCTGGAACTTGAGCGTCTCTTGTTGTAAATATCAGGTTTCTAAAGTTGAACCTGATTATTGATTTTCTTTAAATTTACTGAATATTCTTCGAACCTTCCTGTAGAGAGTTTTTTTTTGTCACTGTCCACTTTAAACTCTCAATAGATGACAATTTGTAGCAGTTAACCGCCCATAGCGGGCCAAACGCCGCCAGCTCTCACGAAATAAATCAAACTATACGACTAACACAATTTTGTCAAGTAGACTTAACTTCGAAGACCAAATTTTACAATCTTTCTCTTTTCCCTCAGTAGAAGAGCGAATGCTAGAATGATTGGAAGCTAGAAATATGAGACTTCTGTCAGTGCTTCTGTAGTAGGTCACACGGCACCATGCATCTTATGAAAGTTAGAAAAAAATTGAGTTGATAAACTATGGAAACATAGTGCTACTAAGTAGTAAGTTTTGCAATACATGAAGTAAAATTACTTCAATAACTTTAGTTCAATAACTTCCAAGTTATTAACTTCAACCATTCCCTTTCCAATAGAAATAATTTTGTTTTGCAATCCACATGTCAGTTGCCGTCAGTTTTGTAAACTTTTGATCTGAATACAACGATATGTTAAACTAAAAATATTACTGAATTGGAGAAAAAACTATCATTATTAACCAGACTGACTATTTTAGTCATATCTTACATCTAGATTCTGGAATCATTGTATGCAAGTATGATTCTCTATTATCTTCTCTCTAAGAGAGTTATATAGTCGATATGGTGTTTCTACTAGTTTCAGTTCGTTCAACCTCTGCACGCGGAGCCGTTGTGTTGCTCTCACCTCCCGCCTATCTGTCTGTCTTCTGTCTGTCCGCCTAGATAGAACAGACAGGCTGACATACACTGCGGGATGTTCCCGGGGTTGACTTACGATGTGCAACCATTGTTATCCTTTCAAGAAGACCTTACCAGAGGTTAGACGTGATCCCTAGCTGTATAGTGATGTTGTGATGCACTTTCAGACGTGTGAACTGTGTGATATGAATATGAGTGATTGCTTGAACGAGAGTTTTGACCTTTCATTCAATATGTACGTGATTAGAAGGGAAATGAAATGATTGTGCAACTAAGATAACTTAAAATTGAGATTGAATTGAATTGAGGATTTGATAATCGAGTTTTTTTCCCTCGTTAAATTACTGTTAAATTTTCGTACATTATCATTTGTCATGAATGTTATCGATGCTCAACTTTCAGTTTGTTTCGTACTCTATTATCTGTGGTTATAGTGTTCAATTTTAGTATGTTATTCAGTATTCTGCTTGTTTTCAACTAATTTAGTTACGTTTGCTACCTTCATTTCAGTTCATATTCAAATTTGTTTACAACATTTTTTCACTATTTTATGTGAACTTTCATACAATTATTTTGCTTCTTTTCCATCGAAGTTTGTACTCTATTTTACGACTTTTGTGATTTTAGTTTTGCTATGTAGAAGTTCTGAATTGTTTGCTCATATTTCGGTATAGATTTTGACGGTTAATTTGCTGCATGTTCGTTAACTTGACCACGATTTTTGCCCATTTTCCGTTTATCGGTAATCTGATAGATTTTTCATTCCGCTCACTATGCTTCAGTTGCTTTATTTTACTATCTGTACTGAAGTTATTTTACCCTATTTCACGAATACTTTACTGGGATTCTTTTCCAAATGATTTCGTTTGCTTTCTACTCTTTTATTGCATTATTTACAGTTATACTTCAACGTGAACCTTTTTCTCATTTTTCCGTGTCGCATTCTACGACTATTTTGCTTTATTTTACGAGGTCTCACCATGAATATTTAGCCACACTTGGTCTCGCTTCGCGCGGCTTGTTCGTCTACCCCTTGCATCGCGTGGCAGCCTGATATCGACTCCACACCGTGCATCGAGGGGACGAACGTTCTAACGACTTCCCTATCTCAATGGGGATGCGTTGTTATCTCAACTGCGCAAGATTTTATCTCCCGCTCTCTGATAGGCCGAGTCTCGCGGCTCCAACCAATAAGAATCGATCGACAACTCAAGCGTACACACAACGCTGCCACCAACTTTAACCAACACACCATGGATTGCCCTACAAAACTCATTTCATAACAAAAATCAATTATCGTGAACAATGCTGGAGAATAATATGAAACTTAGAGAAGGGGAATCCAGGTCTGGTCTGGAATGCAAACCGCCACTGGTATTCCCGCAGGATTGTTAGGAAGTATAGGCGGGAATATAAATATTATCTAAATGAAGTAGGCATACGAACTATATTTGCTAGTATGTGTCGCCTAAGTTTCAAATTATTCACCATACTTATATGTCATGTATGTGTATGCCACGTCGGTGGCGTCGGCGCCGACGGTGTTAGCTTGATTCGCTTTAAGTTAAAGTTTCCCTCTGAAAGTCACTTATATGTGACTGAGAGAGTGGGTGAACTAGAAAATATAACAATTGTTATTGTTTTTATTAATACTAAAAAAAAAATATGAAACTTATTCCATTTTCGCTTAGTTTCTCTGCAGAGATTAATAACAAAGTTGAATCGAACCAAGAGAATCGTGGTAGAACTAGTAGCATTGAAAAATTGAAATTCTTAATCAACGCGTGGCTAGAATGCTGGGACACAAATTGTGTTGACAAGGAGGCAAAAGTCGAAGTTGTAGCATTATTCGTGAAATGTATCCCGACCAGGGGGCCTATATTTAGTATGTACTAGGAAGCTTCGCAAACGCTTTTTCAGACGCGTTGTTGCATGAGCGTATGTTTTTTTAAACGAAAAAAGGCGTAAAATTGCGATTTTCATGAGAAAATATTTTTTGATTGCGCTCAAATTTCACACAAATATATAAATTCATAAAATTAAGATTCTGTGAAAATATCATTACAATCGGATAAAGCATGTAGGTGTTATAAGTCGAAGAAATTTTTTTTAAACGAAAAAAGGGTAAAATTGCGATTTTTATGAGAAATTATTTTTCGATGGAGCTCAAATTTCACACAAATATATTAATTCATAAAATTAAGGTTTTGTGAAAAAATCATTACAATCGTATAAAGCATGTAGGTGTTACAAGTCGAAGAATGTTTTAAAAATATAAAAAATCGTAAAATTGTGACTTAAATAATTTTTCGATTACGCTCAAATTTCACACGAATATATTAAGCAATAAAATTAAGGTTCTGTTAAAAAATCATTAGAATCGGATAAAGCATGTGAGTGTTATAAGTCGAAGAAATTTAAAAAAATCAAAAAAATCGTGAAATTGTGATTTTAATGAGAAATAATTTTTCGATTGCGCTCAAAAACGTGGCAGTTCTAAGTTCAGAGATTTCGAAGGCCTCCAGAAAATTTCATCGCAATTGGAGTATTGGTTTAGACGGAATCGTTTTAACAAACTGACAAAAATACAAAAAAAATAAGAAAAAATAATTTTAAAAAAAAAACATTCCGGATTATTTTCTCCATTGTTGTGAAATGGAATCTTCGCTACGCTCATCCAACTAACCCAAACGTCAATTTGTCAAATGTCGATCGAAAGTGACAATTTCAGGCTACGATATTGTATTTAAAGTTGTCGCTGTGGATCGATTATAATAATTGTCGCACGTAGTTACTGTATAGTAGATAGACCCTCGGGAATCCAATTGCTAAAATAACGTCGCACTAACGCTTAGCTGATACAATTATCCAAGTATAATCGAAAATCAGATTTCACCCAAAATCAACCATTTGAATGTCTCTGCAATGAGCAGGGTCGTAACATGAATATCAATCGATCAATAAAGTTGTTGACAATTCATCCGACTAGGTAAAACAGACGATCAGTTACACAGCACGTAGCGTGGGTGTTGTCTACGTCAGATCGGAGGCAGTGTATTCTCTCTGGTTGCCATGCTGGTTGCCATGGGAGCGCGAGGCTAGAATAAGAACATGACGTCAACATTCTCGTGTTTTGCAGCTAGCCGGAAGCGATATCTCCAAGCGGAAACAAAACATTTTGGAAAATATGAATCGCACACGTACGGACATAAAGTTTTAACAGGGTGAGGAGAAAATATGTACTCAATGTTTTGAGCGAGTGAGTGAGTTACTGAAGGTGACGGACATGAGAGATTTACAAAAGACTACTTTGTGTGAAACTTTAGTAGAACATTTTTATTAAACTCTAAAAATTACATTGTTGTTTTTTATTGTTATGATGAAGTTTGTCGAACAGGACGTCATTGATTTTTTCGTTGTACGTCGAAACGACCTTTTTATGAAGTATCGGTATGTCATAACTATGTATAATTGTTATTTAAAAAACCGAGAATATTATTAAATCGCTGTCAGAATTAACTTTATATAATGGCTACTATATTACAACTGAGAATTTGGTCAAGCTCAAAACACAACATAACAACATCATATAATTATGGTTCCGATTAAACCCTGTGATTTCGAAACTATGTGTTTACATACTACTTCTCGTACAATGGACACTTACTTGTTTTTCTTGCTAATCCTATTATAATTCCATAAAAAGATTCAATTTTGGTCAATATTTAGAAGATATGGGCATCAGTTTGAGTATCACAAAAGTAATAGATTAACGTGCAAGAAATTATTTTGTTTGACATTATTGTTGGGAAAATACTGGAATACGAACGCAATTTTTGGCTAATTGTTGGCGTGATTTAGAACTTCGTCCAGTCGTCTCAATTACGTTATGTTAGGGTAAAAATGGTTATTTCTGCTCTAAGGTCCAACCAATGATTTATTTCCGTATATGGATATACATACATTACTGATGCGCGTATACGAGCTCATCCCGAAGTGAGTGTTGCGATACAAGTAAATACGCTTTGAAGTTCAGCAAGTATTAAAATACTCTATATTTAATTCCATGCACCGCAGCTTTATACCGGCAGGGCATCTTTAACGAGTGCTCTTAGTTGGTCCAATAATCAATGATGGCGGGATGCTGTGTAGAGTGGAGTGGAGTAGAGAGTCGGCCCTATCCACGGTTTCAACTTCCCGCACTACAAAGCCAGAGCAAACCCGACAGGCGAAAATCAAAACTCGTGCAATATTATACAGAGCCTTGTTCAACGCTGAATTTTATATAAAAACACGACGTTCAAAAAGACTCATTTGCATCTTTTACGAACAAATATTATGTGTACTAGAATGTGTCTGTTAGTATTGTTTATAGTGGTCAAAATGCAAACATTTGCAATATCTTTTCTTATTAGTTTTTTCGTTTCCAATATGGAGTTTTAAAATAAAAAGTGCGAGTAGTGAATATATCCAGAGAGTTCAGTTTCACTGGGAGTGGTTTATTACGTTAGTATCGTGGTATAACATCATGATGGATAGCCCATGTCCGCCGTCTTATCCGTAAAGGTGGGATATTGCCCTAACATTAGCATCCAACTTTAGGTAAATTAACACCAGGGCTGTTGGTGCACTGGCCAATGTGACACATTGGGGGAGGGGCATAAACTACGAATCGTGATGAATATTTAAGGTCTTGAAGAGATCGAGTAAGCTAGATTAAATATACTCAAAATAGTTTATTGTTTTCGTTTCATAGCTAGAAGAGTTCATTTATTAAAAACAATTGGAAAAGTTATATTTATATTTACTAAACGGTTTTTAATAAAATAATAGTATAGGTTTGTGTAGCTCATGTGTGTAATGTATGAGACTCTCCCTGATACGGGATGTCACAGGTTCGATTTCCACCACCAGCAATCCTGACTGAAAGATTTATAAGGTTTTCTTCAGTCGTTAGGAACTTGGTGGATGGTTTGATTCAGTCCTCTCAAACAGCCCTTAGATAATCCCTTCGCAATACCCTAGCACCCTAATAACATATTTAATCATCTGAAGAAGGCCACACCGGAAAATTAGTATGTGGATAGTATGTTCACGTTATAAAACGAAACGGCCGTTACTCTAGCCATACTCATATTTACCAAATACACAGTCAGAGTCACCTTACTTATTATTCCCCATTTTTCCCTCGTACAAACGCTTTTTTTTCCCTCTGGGGCTGGGGCACTGCCCCGGAGTGTGTCTGTATGATCACCTCGCGACGCCTAAGCCACCCATGCCGCCAGGAAGCCGTGAATTAGGAGACAACACAGAATTAACCTCCACGAGGCGGAACTACAGCAGATGCCGAGACAAGATAGGCAGACATTTTGTAGAGACAAATCCTCTGCTCGAGGGATTCACCGATCTGTCACGCGCATGCGCAAACGAGGACCTCTTCTGCAAGACGAGTCTATCCGCCACGACTCTAAAGCAATGTCGTACAAGTTCGGCCCGACTGGAGATCGAACCCTGTACCTCGGGAACTACACCTAATGTAATGGTTGAGTGTTGTTGTTAGTAAAATGACAGTGCTATCATTTCCAATAAAGTTTATTATCAAATAGTACGCGTATCGTCACGTCCAATTATCTGTCGGCTAATTGTTGGAATCACAGAGAGGTAAGAACAGCAGAGAACAAGGCTATTACAGCGCATCCTCTCTGGTATCACGCTGTGAAGCGTCTGACTTGACTAATGGTCGCACTGACCGACTGTGTGGGTGCGGGCAGGGGTGTACAGAGGGGTGTACAAGGGAATGTGGGGGCAGGTAGGGGTGAACAGGGGATGTGGGACAGGCAGGGGTGTACACTGTACAGAGAGTTGTTCAGGGGAATGTGGGGGCAGGTAGGGGTGTACAGAGAGATGTACAGGGGATGTGGGACAGGCAGGGGTGTACAGAGAGGTGTACAGGGGATGTGGGGGCAGACAGGGGTGTACTGGGGATGTGGGGGCAGGTAGGGGTTAATATAGAGGTGTGGAGGCAGGTAGGGGTGAATATAGAGGGGTGAAAAGGAAATGTGGGGCAGGCAGGAGTGTACAGAGGAGTGTACAGGGCAAGTGGGGCAGGCAGGTGTGGACAGAGGAGTGTACAGGGGATGTGGGGCATGCTGGGATGTACATAGGGGTGTGGGTGCGAGCAGGGACGTAAATGCGGGTGTAAGTGTAAGCAGGGGTATACAGATTGTTGCAAGTGTGGGTGTATAGGGGTGCACTGGGGTTTTTTGCTTTAACAGCAAGGATATACAAGTTAACACTTGAAGGGTGCCTTAGATCATCAAAGCCATATTGAGCAAATATTGTCTTGCGCATGCACTGTCATGACAATCAAACTTGGAGTCTTCTTGACCAACTTGTATGATGCAATGAAATCAGAATTAAAAGAAGAAGAAAAATAAATCTAGAGGAGAAGCAAAACTTCAGAAAGAAGACAGTGGTAGCAAAACTGGACCCAGACAAAAATGTCGTGAAATATAATAATATAGTGAACTGAACGTGTAGACTGAAGAACAACTCTTTTGAGCTTGAGATTGAAATGGAATAAAAATATATGAACGAACGCACAACTCTGGCTAGTACAGTTGTACTCCCCTGCTAGTGTGGGTGTGTTCATGGTGCGATGGCACCGATGGTTGATGTATTGCACGAGGGACGGGCACCTCGGTGCAAGGACACGCAGGCTACCAAGACATAACTCTGACGTGATGTGCCAGCAAGAAGCCGCCGGTGTGATATTCTCTACTAACGAACACGTTACTATTGCATTCGTAGAAAGAAATACCAACCGGGGATCGAGCGACCATCGAGAAAAAGTTACAGTTCTTTGACCTCACCTGATTGTCGGGAAGAACCGGGTTCGATCCCTGGCCGGGCAAATAGTTTAGTTGGATGAGCGTAGCGAGCGAAGCGAAGATTCCATTTAACTACACATGAAGAAAAAAATCCGGAATGTTTCTTGTTTCTTTTCTATTTTTTTTTGTATTTTTGTCTGTTTGTTAACACGATTCCGGCTAAACCGATACTCCAATTGCAATGAAATTTTATGGAGGCTTCGAAATCTCTGAACTTAGAACTGCCACGTTTTTGAGCGCAATCGAAAAATTATTTCACATTAAAATCGCAATTTTACGATTTTTTTTCGATTTTTAAAACATTTCTTTGACTTATAACACCTACATGCTTTATTCGATTGTAACGATTTTTGCACAGATCCTTTATTTAATGAATTAATATATTCGTAGCGTAATCGAAAAATTATTTCTTATGAAAATCGCAATTTTACGATTTTTAAAATTTTTAAAACATTCTTTCGCTTGTAACACCTACATGCTTTGTCCGATTGTAATGATTTTTTCACAGAACCCTAATTTTATTTATTAATATATTTGCATGAAATTTGAGCGCGATCAAAAAATAATTTATCATGAAAATCGCAATTTTACGTTTTTTTTCTTTAAAAAACATTTCTTTGACTTATAAAACCTACATGCTTTATCTGATTGTAATGATAATTTCACAGATCCTTAATTTTATGAATTTATATATTTGTGGGAAATTTGAGCGCAATCGAAAAATAATTTCTCATGAAAAACGCAATTTTACGCTTTTTCGTTAAAAAAAATACTCATCCAACAACTGCGGAAAAAGCGTTTGCAGGCTTCCTAGTATTGTTGTCGTATAATCACGTGATATTATTTTTATATTTTATTTCTTCAATAGGTTTTTGTTACCTAGTGAAGTGTAGACTTGTGTAGGTAGTGTATGGCAAGGCCTTCTAATCAATAATTAACTACACTTTACCAGGATAACCAGACGTTTTTAAGCTAAATAACTAACACAACACACTACACCATAGTATAGGTATACTCAGACCATGGATTTACAAAATTTAATTCCATGATCAGACCATAGCAGACGATGAAAAGTTATTTGGAACATAAACTTCATTAGTGCTTATCCTTTTTGAGGTTAGAGTACCCTATGCATTTGCCCTCATCACAAAATAGTCCCACATAGATAAAATACTCCGAATCGGTTTCTGATGCGTAATTTAGTTGACTATTAATTGATTTTAGGAGTTATATTGATTGCCACTTGCAAGAATGTGTCATTCATCATGTTTAAATCTGTTTCTCTTCAAATTTTGCGCCTACATTTTTACACCTACACTCTACACGACCTCCTAGAGCTCTTCAAACCAAACTGCTACATTTTTAGACTTTGTGAGCCTACACTATAGTGTAAAGTGTAGGTTCGTGTAGCAATCCAGAGCAACGGAATGGGAAAAAAGTTTCCTCAAGGCGGCGGCGATAGATTGATGAAGGACAGTCCAAGGCTTGTTCGGGATTAGAACCCATATCCCTCTAGGAGTCACACGTTTCAGACCGGCGCCTCAACCGCAACGATTTATTGATGAATGTCAACCATGAGTACACATGCAGTACCGTGATTGTAAAGAAGATGGGAGGTTGCTGTGGTTAGATAGAATACAGGGAGGTTTTAGCAAATAGCAGGATCGAACGGATATGGCGCTACTCTTCCTGTCATTATCATGGGTGGCGACAGACTAACTCGCCCAGGCTACATTCAGTCTCTGAACTACGCTGAAGGATGAGCGTATAACCCTCCATATACCATATGATTCCAACGCGAGGGCAAACGTAAATCAAGGGCTCGCACTTAAAACTTATTTCCTTTAAAGAATCTATTTTGCACTAATGCTATACTAAGACATTTTCTAGCTCCAATAAAATTTAGGAAAATATTGAACCGTGAATAATTGGGTACCTTCGTTGATGTGTCAATACTAAAAAACGTTAGGACATTATTATGCAGAATAGCACAATATGAGAATATTAGAGTAGCAGAATAGTACAGGGTTTCCTTATACCACCCACTAATTTCTTGAGTTTACTGGAGTGTCTACAAAGAGTGGCTGGAGGCAATTTTCACGTGATTCATGAATCATGAAAGTGTTATTATCTTCAAAAAGTTGCTGTGTAGTCAACTTTATAGTTATTGTTAACCGCAATAATGTATACTGTAGGCCTATCAAATCTACAAAAACGTATAAAAGGAATTCCCATTTCATGTACTTATATTAGTTGTGGCATACGCATGCACATGTTAAATTTGTAATCCATATTAGTAAATCCAAAAACCGACGTTTTTACTTAAAACTTGTGATGACATATTGTCAAAGAAGTTTATGTGCGAATTGTATACTTTCGATAGATTTAGCGACGTATAAGAGAACAAGTGTAAGAAGTAGTTGCAGTTTAGTTCAGACATTATTAGCTAAATTTACACCCTCAAGTTTACTCACGGACCCTTATTAGGACTACGAACTTGCGCAAAACTTTCGAAGCTCGGCTTTCAAAATCCCACTTGATTCCTTCGCTTTCTTTTGTAGACGTTTGATTCCTTTCAATTGTCTTCAATGAACGCCAACTCTTCATCAAGACTTGGCTTGGCTCGAAAAAATAGGTTAGGTTTTCTTTGTATCAGACCAATTACTGGTCCGCCTAAGATATCATATAAAAGATGCACACAGCAGGCGAGGCGGCGATTTTTTGCACTGTTGCATGATGTGAATCAGTCTCAGGGATTGGATTGGATGGATGCTCTCGTCTATTATCTTATAATTTGAGAGCCGTGGTTGATACTTCGGTCCGACTCAGGTCTGTCTGCTACCAGACAATGAGATTCTGGTATTGTTGTGTGGGAATTGTACTAGTATTTGGTTCGTCCAAACTCTGTGTAACAATAGGCGTGAGGGTAAACAAACGTGTACGCACAGCCAACATGGTAGCTCTGAGAGGGAGATAGAGAGAGAGAAACATCACGTAGCCGCGATGTTTCGGATCCATCGTCAGACACGTTTGCGATCAAATATCCTGACGATGAACAGAAATTTAGGGTTAGAAAATCATTCAACGACTAATTTATATTGATTATCCTATTATATTGTAAATTGTAATTTAAAATCACGTGAAATTATAATATATGCTTCTTGTAACTATTCCCTGTTATTCAACAACAACAAAACTAATAAATAAGAATATAAAAATATTTTTTTATACTTTTCCTCGACATTGTACACTGTCCACGTGGGGTTATGATGAATGGTAACTTTACTTTAAAATATTCTTTTAACTTCTCAGTTAATTTTAAATTTTGTTAATTTTTAGCTCGTTACTTTTGAAGCCAATCAACTTGTAACTTTTAATGAGCAATTTTTAAAACCATACTAATCGTAACACAGTTTGCCAGGTTAGTTGTCATACTGTCTGTATAAGCCCAACATTCAATAGATCCAGCCCACAGTACGTATAGCCGTCCTTCCTAGTAAGTAAATTACCCAGTCCTGTTATTTGCGGCTTACGCCGAGACAGTTTTTTTTGTAGTTGCAATTTCAAGATGTACTCATCCGGAAATAATAATTTCTTACAACATTGTTCAGGTTTTACTTGAAATTTCTAGTAAAGCAAGTGAAGTGGTCAGAAGGAGATAATTTGTAAAATTGGGTTATATCTCCATCTCCAAGTAAAAACGGTACTATACAAACTACTCAACTACGGTACTCCAACTAAAAACGGTACAATAACTGTAAGATTCATAGTATTGGGGTTTAAAATTTGAGGTGGGTCCTACTACGCTTTTACTAACATTAAGACCAATAATGTCATATAATTCTTTTAAAATTCATTCAAATGTTGAAGGGATTTTAAAATAAATTATCACTGAGCATTATTTCAGTAAATGCAAAATTCAAAACATTTTGATTTGATGTAAGTTTCGAATGAGAAAATATGCCAGGTTCTATTCGAGTGCTTCACAAACTGGTAGTACAACTGACATGAAACAATAACTGCCATGATTGTGCTGTGCCTGTGGTAGGAGAGGCCTACATTGAGCTGACTCGTATCGTACTGCATCACACTCAAACACTCCACTCGCTCCCTTTTCCTTTCCAAACACATTCACACACAGCATTCCCTCAATCCTCTTAAAACATTTATTGAATTTAGGGGCTTTGAAATCGCGTTACAAAACACAGTGAATTCGAAATAAATATAAAAACAACCCCTCGTGTACGCCCCTCCCCTTATCGATCTCCCCCCCCTCTCCGCCCCCCTTCATCGCGCGATCGCCAACTCAATGAACTTTCGTGTTATTCGATTTGAAATTCATCAACGGAAATTGAGTTATACGAGTTCGAGTTGTGCAAAGGACGATGGATAATATTTCCACATCGCGAGGCCTAAAGATCTGACTGTAGTCCCGACCGCCTCTAGCTGCGATTACGGTACGGCCATTTAGATGGGAAAACAATTACTTTGGTAATTGCGCCTCGTTTAGGGTAAATATTGGGTACGAGTGTCGAGAGCGGGGCCAAAGGGCTTGCCTTGGGGGGATATTATTGCGGAGCGCTGTGACGCCGTCGTGGATAAAAGGCAGAGCCCCCCCCCCCCCCCCCCCGCGCATAAAACACTCTTGTTATCACTGGGAAAACTGATCGTTTATCACGATTCTACAACAAAAGATATAGTATAACAAAGTTTTCGCAAAGCTACAACCTCGAATCTTTTGCACTTCTCCATACGAAGCAAGTAGGCCATATCAAGCATGAGCCAGGAGTACATCTCTTCCATCTTATTATGTTGTGTTTATATCTATTAGGTCGGAGAGTTTGAGCATGGACTTGGAATAGTAACTGGCCTTGTAGATCCATGGTTTGAGCGTATATGAGAAGCCAAAAAGACAGAACAGTTTTTAATGATTGTGATGAAGAGCGAACAGTTACTGAGAATATAATGGTACATATATTACTCGAGGCGAGGGAAATATAATATAATAATAATAATTATTATTATTATTATTATTATTATTATTATTATTATTATTATTATTATTATTATTATTATTATTATTATTATTATTATTATTATTATGAAGTATGTTGTGACCTGTGAGTGATGAACGCAAGCCACGCTCTTCCGACCTTGGAAAGTATGATAGTATACATGAGTTGAGTCAAGTACGATTGATGTTTCCATGTTAGAGAAGTAAGAAATGTTTTGTTACATACATGCCTACAGGTCTAAGCCTGACTATCAGCGCCGCAAATCAATTCTGAAACACTTGTGATTGTATGCTAGCAAGATCAATTGCGAATCTGATTGGGTTTATGGCAAATACATACTTTTAGTACTTGATTGGACTCGGCTTTGTTTAGCCATGGCTGCCACGAGTTGGTACGACTGGGCGTGACTGACGTCATAGTCTTATACAACACCGAGTACTTGTCTCGATAGCTCTCGTTGTACATTGCAATATTACAACGTAGATAGATGATCTGGCACAATAAATTATTATGTTGGGAGTTGTTGTTTTACAATTAATTTGCGTTGTATCGGGACGCTATGATTGTTTTGATTTTTGTTAAAGCTCGTATTTTTTAAAACGTGTTTAGTAAAAATAAACTATATAGATTGGTAAGGTGTGAATCTATGGATAAACTATAACTTGGTATAGGCCTATATATAGGCTAGTTGTTTCTAAGTGACGAAAGTTATTTTGTAACGTTCACAATTACTAGGAAGCTTCGCAAACGCTTTTTTTTAGTCGCGTTGATGGATGAGCTTTTTTAATAAGTTTTTAGTTTGCGTGGGATCTCTTTACTTTAGCAAGTCCTTTTCGAAGGCATTGTACGTGATTGTTGTCAAGTTTCTACTGTTACTTGTTAATTGTTTTTATACGCCTCAAAAAACTAATATTAAAACCTTTATTCTATGGATTCTGACTAACTTTTTCAACTTTTTCTTTCAAAAGGTTCTACATCACCATAACCTTAATGTCCATGTAAAATATGAACTTTGTGGCCAAACCCGTTTGGTCAGAATCGGCCCAAATGTCACGAAAATATCGCACTAAAAATCGAAAAAATCGTAAAAATACGATATTCATGAGAAATATTTCTACGATTGTACCCAAAAACGTGGCAGGTCTAAGTTCAGAGATTTCGAAGGTCCCCTCCAATTTTCATCAAGATCGCATATGCCGTTTACCCGGTAGAGAGCGAACAAACAGAGAAAAAAAAAACATTGGAGATAAATTTTTTGAGGGGTCAGTGAAATTGAAGTCTTCGCTTCGTTCATCCAACTATGTAACAATTGTGAATGTCCCTGTGAGTTCGTCAGCGTTATCATGTTTGTTTCGATTGTTGTTTATACTAGGAAGCTTCGCAAACGCTTTTTTTAGTCGCGTTGATGGATGAGCTTTTTAATTATAAAATGTTAATATTATTTTAAAATAATAAAAACATATAAACACGGCCCATACAAAGCAATCATTAGGTCTGTTGGATCTTTGATTGTTTGTAACAAGGCTGTGAGTAAGGAATAAAATCCCCTGTGAAGTTTTCATACAAGGCTGTGAGAAAGATCTAAAATTTATATTTTCGTGCTATTTGGGCGGATTCTGACCAAACGGGTGGGGCTACAACCTTCATATATGTCACGAAAATATCGCACTAAAAATCGAAAAAAAATCGTAAAAAATACGATATTCATGAGAAATATTTCTTCGATTGTACCCAAAAAACGTAGCAAGTCTAAGTTCAGAGATTTCGAAGGTCCTGTCAAATTTCATCAAGATCGCATGCCGTTTTCCCGGTAGGAAGCGATCAAACAGACAAAAAACAAAAAAACAACAAACAAACAAAAAATCACCCGAGCTAAATTTTTTGGGGAGTCGGTAAAATTGAAGTCTTCGCTTCGCTCATCCAATTATGTAGGCTATAATTCGATCAAAGATACTAGGAAAACGCTAAAGTCCCGCCGCGTTGATGGATGAGCTTTTTTTTAAAGTTTTTAGTTTGCGTGGGATATCTTTACTTTTGCAAGTGCTTTGTTTTTCTGCCGACGCATTGTAGGTGATTGTTGTCAAGTTTCTATTGTTTCTTGTTAATTTGTTATTATTTAACGTAAAAATCTTACATTAAAAGCTATATTTCTATGGATTCTGGCTAACTTTTTCAACATTTCTTTCAAAAGGTACTACATCACCATAACCTTAATGTCCATGTATAATACTAGGAAAACGCCAAAGTCCCGCCGCGTTGATGGATGAGCTTTTTAAAGTTTTAGTTTGCGTGGGATATCTTTACTTTTGCAAGTGCTTTGTTTTGCTGCCTACGCATCGAAGGTGAATGTTGTCAAGTTCTTTTGTTTCTTGTCAATGGTATTATTTACCGTAAAAAACTTGTATTACAAAGCTTATTTCTATGGATTCTGGCTAAATTTTTCCACCTTTCTTTCAAAAGGTACTACATAACCATAACCTTAATGCCCATGTATTAAGATGAACGTTGTAGCCCACCCGTTTGGTCAGAATTGGCCCAAATGGCACGAAAATATCGCACAAAAAGTCAAAAAAGTATATTAAAAGCTTTATTTCTCTCGATTCTGGCTAACTTTTTCAACTTTTTCTTTTAGAAAGCAATACATCACCATACCTTAATGTCCATGTGAAATATGAACGTTGTAGCCCCACCCGTTTGTCAGAATTGCCCAAATGGCACGAAAATATCGCACTAAAAATCGAAAAAAAATCGTAAAAGTACGATATTCATAAGAAATATTTCTTCGATTGTACCCAAAAATGTAGCAAGTCTAAGTTCAGAGAAAACGAGGTCGTGTCAAATTTTCATCAAGATCGCATATGCCGTTTGCCCGGTAGAGAGCGAACAAACAGACGGAAAAAAAACAAAAAAAAACAAAAAAAAAACACCCGAGCTAAATTTTTTGGGGGGTCGGTGAAATTGAAGTCTTCGCTTCGCTCATCCAATGAACGTTGTAGCCCCACCCGTTTGGTCAGAATTGGCCCAAATGGCACGAAAATATCGCACAAAAATAAAAAAAACATATATTAAAAGCTATATTTCTCTCGATTCCGGCTAACTTTTCAACTTTTTCTTTCAGAAAGCAATACATCACCATTACTTTAATGTCCATGTGAAATATGAACGTTGTAGCCCCACCCGTTTGGTCAGAATTGGCCCAAATAGCACGAAAATATCGCACTAAAAATCGAAAAAAAATCGTAAAAGTACGATATTCATGAGAAATATTTCTTCGATTGTACCCAAAAACGTGGCAAGTCTAAGTTCAGAGAAAACGAAGGTCGTGTCAAATTTTCATCAAGATCGCATATGCCGTTTGCCCGGTAGAGAGCGAACAAACAGACGGAAAAACAAAAAACAAAAAACAAAAAAAAAAAAAAAAACAACCGAGCTAAATTTTTTGGGGGGTCGGTGAAATTGAAGTCTTCGCTTCGCTCATCCAATTATTTCTATTCCCAGCATAACCTCATCTCATTTTCTAAAAAAAAACATTGTGCAAGATTTGCAGCTCTTATCCATAGAATACACAGTATGTTTTGATATTGTGTCGTGGGAGATAAGCATTAAATATATATTTCGCATTCCAATGTGTAAACGACACAACATATACAATGTACTGAGTGTGAGTGTACTGTGTTTACTCTGTTATCTGTGCTTTAAGATAGTATAGGACGTGCGTTTTAGGCAAATTACTGTTCCCTTGGCCTACTGACACCACAGGTGTCTGAAATTTTTAACATATGTCACGAATGTGGAAATATAGGGCTCTGCAGTAACACATTTCCAAATTTTGTTTCAAAATAATTTATAAAAAATAAATTAGTAACTCCAAAATTGACTTTATTCGTGATTTTTTTCTGGTTGATTAAGATAAACTTTTGAAAATCTCTGACCGCAGGGCCATCCATTTATGTTTCATTGACAACTTTGCAAAGTTTTATATACGTCGGATGCATTTTTGGCCGAGCGAATAGCTATTTGCTAACTGCCAAATGTGTCCCATTCCCTGCCCCCCCGGGCAACGAACCCCCAACCAACCCCCAGTTCGTCCTACCTTGATGGTGGTGTGTGATGTGGGTCTTGCCGGCGAGGTAGTCCTCCTTACAGATGAACTTGTTGTCGTCCAGCACGTACAACTCCTCTCCCGTGGACAGCTGTTTTCTGCAGACCATACACGTGAAGCAGTTGAGGTGGAAGACCTTGTCCCGGGCTTTGCGCACAAGGTCTGAGGGGGAGATGCCCTGGGCGCACCCGCCGCACTTTGTACCGTACCGCCTGGAAACAAGGAACATCACATTGACCTTCATGTTTCACAACATTTCATCATTCAACAATTCATTTTAGTAACAAATTAATAAGATTAACATTGTCATCAAAGCAGCATTCTCGAGATGGGGGATAGTGTTCTCCCTGAAAATCACTGGATCTCCCTCCACAACCATTTTCTCTTATTCCTCGACACTTAACGTCATTATACCTGGTTTCTGCGCCAGGATGTCTGCTTCATCCATGACGTGCCTTCTTCCGTTGGGCTAGTAGGTTCATCTCACTTTCCTCTAGTTAGATTATGTTTAGATTATTCATAAGTAACCCCTAATAGCCTCGATTAGCGCAAGTGCATAAATGATACCTAAGTGCAACCACTAATCTTTGTTGTAGCATCAAGAAATCAACCAATTCAGTGATAAAGAAACTATCTCGTTCCTCAAACGAGAGCAAGGAACAGCAGTACCATCTATAAACAATAGACATCGCACCTTTAGAGTTCACAGATCGACCGAAGATATATATTTTTAATGATAATGTTAGCACAAGGTGTTAACATTGTATTTTCTAGTGGAGCGTTTTCATAAGGTAAGATGGCCATACAGTGCTGCTGTCGTCGAATGATCGAGGAACCCTCACAAAGATGCAAGGTTGAAATTACAATGTGGTGCGCGCTATTTGGAATCTGGATCATCTGCATCGCGAATATCATAATAGCAAACGTTTGTGATAAAGCAAGTTTACCCGTGAGCATGTTCAATTGACTATATCTGGGTTGGGTGATCGGATAGTTAGGCAGGAATGTCCGAGGGCTGCTAGTAGAACACAATCCCAGCATTCGTATTTTGACTTAAAAAACAATGGGAGGATTCGATCTTCACATCAGGATTGACGAATATATAAATAAATAAGTAAATACATAAATACTATAGTCGCTATAGCTGGTATCGAACCGGCAGCCTCCCGAATTCATCGACCACACATTAGCCCTACTAGGAATAAACCTTGTATGCATCAAGCTCTCCTGTCTATATATCTAACGTCCAGGACCCAACATATAAATTCAAATATTATGATGCGATGCGAGCTGAAAATCGGAAACATATAATCGCATTGTGCTTATTCTACCGTGAAGTGGAGGGGTAAATTAATTCGCTTCGGGAGGGGGAGGGGAGGGGGGATTATTGTTGTTTCACTTCACTACACAGAGCCCACATTTTTATGACGCATGAACCCCAGACCATCCACGAGAAACCAAGCAGGGAAAAACTGTTTTGAGTGAGAGGATAACAAAATATATTTTTAAACGTATGCCCTACACTTATTATGTCTAGACAATAAGCTCCACCCACCCAAATAGTCCACGAGAATTTATTTTTAGTATCGATCATCAAATTACATCAAATATGTTTAGCGTTGTCTGTTAGTGTTGAACACTAACATAATGAATGGCATTACAATTATTATTGTCTTAGTTTAAAATTGTATGAAAGTGCAGTGTGCAACTTTATTTAGCTTTGATAATATTCGGGTGGGCTAAAAGGCCTTACCTTCCAGTACAATGTCAATAGTTTTAGAATAGCAGCATTTTGACATCCCGTAATCAAGAGAGTGGTTTCAAATATAACGGCATCGAAATGCGATGAAACTCACATGAAAAAAATTAACTTGAAAAAATAGCTATACACGTTTCTGAAATAAATTCGTGATTATAATTAAATAATGTTAGAAACATTGGTAGTTATTTTTAATATTCATATTTTGAAGGCATTTCCTATATAACTTAATGTAAATGCATTTCTTCAGTTAAGGTTTTGCATCTGACGTCGCGCTCACTCCGTTCAGGAAAATAATATATACTTAACAGTTAAGAAAAAGCCCCATAGTAAAATCAAGCCCGTCTGCTCAAAGTAAGGTGACCAGACGTACCGGTTGACCGGTACAGGTTTTTAGAACACTTGTACCGGTGTCCCGAGAGACTCATTAAAATGACGTATTTGTACCGGTTTGTAATTTTGGGAAGAAAGTGTCCTGGTATTTTTTAAAACTATACCGTGCATGGAAGGATAATGTTTTACTTGAAAAAAACACTCCTCTGATAAATACTAATAGTAAAACAATTAAATACTTCTTCCATTTCCAAGAAGATAATTCATTTTCTCCGAGGGGTGTGCGAGTATTATTAATGATTTTGGTGGAGGTGCCGGGTCGCGCACGTGTGTGAAAACGTAAAAATCTTTAGGCCTATATATTTTTGGCGCTAACTTACCAATGCTGATTACGGTCATCTGAGTCTTTTGATTCAAATTTATATTCAGTTTTGAAGTTTTGAACTTTTTTGGGACACAAATAATAAAAATATGTCACTATAATGTTTGTTTCAACATTTTCGTGCAATATCACTTAATGAATGTCGTCACGTAGCCCTATAACATTTGTGATTGATCATTAAAATGATCTAGAGAGAGGTTACATTTTTAAATCAAATTAGATGTTACTCACGTTTGGAGCCTATTTAGACTAACATCATTAAATAAAACTAATATTGTTCAAATTGTATAAATAAATAAATACAGTCAAAGAGTATAAAAGTGAAATTTAAAAATGAGACGAAGTACTCGTTTCGGACTCGACTCGAACTAAAAAATCAGGACTCGCACACCACTAATTTTCTGTCATTATTTGCATTGATTTTGTTTACAGATAATGGAAAATAAAAATATACCAATCACAACTCTAAACTACGTTTTTGATTAATTACATCCCACACAGTCTTATTATTTCGTTGTAAAGACAAAGTGTATTAAAAGTTTAACCATCCATATTATTCAAATTAAATGCATTTTCAAATTATCTTTATTCTTATTGATTATGCCTTCATTAGTATGATGCCCTCATCAATATATTATTATCTGCTGAATGTTTGTATTTTGTTTTGTACTATCATTTTTGAACCACTAGATAAAATTTTTATGACTAAAAAAAGTCAAGTTTACAACCACATTTAATTCATATTTTCATGTCAGTAAGCTATTTTCTGATCATTTGACGCAAATATCTTTTAAAAAATCGCCTCTGGCGACCTGGCTGTTCACTTCAATTCAATTGTTGTTTACTTTAAACGTAATTACTAAATTTTTAATTAAAACATAGTTGCATGGTACGAAAGTCAATGCAAAATAAAATGCGTATTTCACGTCCAAACAAACAGTATCTATCAGTCGGATCACTTATCAAATTGGAGCTATATACACTCGCCATTATGGTAGCTTTACTCTCTATACGCACGGCACCCCCAATTAACGATTACTATAAGTTACACTTAATGTTTGTCTGGCAATGTAGAGGTATGGTCAAACACACCTATAAAATTAATGTATGTCCATGGTTCGTAAAATATATTCATGTATTTTTTTCTTTATATTTGGACGTAAAATATATTTTTATTTTTATTTATTTTATTTTGTGCCTAATCGTTGACCATAAAAACACTAACCAAAACAAGAAACGACTTTGCTTTATTTTATAACTACATAATTAATTTAAAAATCACAAGTTTTCACTGAATTCTGCAAGCATCGTCGACGAAAAATACGCTCATCAATTCTGTTGTGGATCTTCGATTAAAAATACCTTACAAGATAAGTGAAAATAGCCGAGTTGTCAGCAAACCAACTTCAGCTACGTACGGTTAGGAATCAACGACGTTGAACTAAAGAAATTAACAAGGTGACATATTTGAATAAGAAGTTAAAGTTAATTTAATTAAAACTCCCCACTTAATCACGAAGGTACAGGGGAGATTGCTTCCTGGCGTACGGAAATAGACGGGAGCGTCGCGACGCTTCTTCCTTGAGGCAGCCGCATTCCAGAGTAGATTGAAAGTTGCAGCATCCATCAGTGTCGGCCGTAGATGGAATCTGCCATATTGCAGATGCAAACAGACAGGAGCCGCGAGGAGGAAATGTAATGTTATGCATTGGAAAAGTGTGCGAAGCCCCTTGATGTGCATGTTATGTTGGTATCTCGTATTCCTACTAATTGCACAGTTGGTAATGAACGCATTATATTATTTTTATATTATATTATATTATAACACATTGTAATGAAAAAGTGTTACATTATTTACAGCTTGATAGTTTATGTAATCTTGTTTATTTACCCTGATTTGCATGCCTTTAATTAAGACTGAGTATAGTTTAAATAAATTTGCGGGCATCAATCTTCCACATCTACGGTTCTATGAACACTTTATAGCTAAATCGAGCACAGTAATTAAGAGTGTTTTGTTGTTGTTGCTTGACGTCTGGATTGTGTTATTTTGACAAGAAGATTCTACGTAGTTTGAGACGATGCGTGCGACTTTCGGTGGTACAGTTTTTACGCATGCGGGATTCGAATCGACGAAAATCATATTAATTCACTGCAGATATATTTTGGAATAGTATTTATGTACTTTTGTGCACCTAAATCTGTATTTACTTATTTATTTTTTGATATGCCATTTTAATTATTATCTGGAATTTTCTTTACAATACTTGCTCTGTTATTGATTGATTCTTGACATAATAAATAAAGCTTTACGCCTGTATAGTAATAGCGATAGAGTCTGTCTAATACTAAAAACAAAGTATTTTACTGGTTTATTTCAACTATGAGTTCTGGGGTAAAAAATATGGTTTGTAAGTGCCGAAAACATTGCTTTGTTTAGTGTAGTCTATTATTAAAAGAGCATGAACAGTCCAAATTTTTAAAATTTATTAACTATAATGTTATAAGAAACTAAGCTAATAGTAACTTCAAGTCTTGAAGATAGTGTGTATAAAATCATAACTGACCTCGCAATAAACCTTGGAAAAAGAAATGAGTACAATACAACCTTACATGACGAGTGGAGTATTTCGACTCCCCACCAGGCGAAGATAACGCTATATAGATCAATACACCGAGAGTAGCAAACGGAATGTCATGCAATACATCTAGTTTCGGCCAATCTCGAGTCCTAGATAATAACTTCGTCAGTCACGCAACATGAACAAGACTCGTGCACAGCCGGGGTCGCGTGAGGAAGGCGACGGATGACGTCCGTAACGTGAGGGAATTGAGTTTTGACTGAGAGACGAGAATAGTTTGTTATCACGAAGTAGAACATGTAAAACATGTACAACGTTAAACATGTTGAGTTTTTGAGAAAAGTGTTTGGATTGTAGATTTAGTCAATCTTATGTCAAAATACCAAGTTGGTTCATCAAACTTTTTGGCGAATTATTGTGTGCAACGGTTATACGTTTATACGTTTGCCTGGTTGGTATATTTTTCATTGAAATTTATAAACAAACTGAAAGTTGCATGTTGAATGATACGCAGTAAAAGAAAGAAAGAAATTACTAATGAAATAAATTTATCAAAAATATAAATTAAACCGAAAAGTGTGTAAAAATGTCATTATTATATAAATTATATGTAAAAAAAACAATTCCTAATGGATGACTTATTTAAAAAGAATATAATTCACAGTTGATTAACGGCGACAAAATTCATATTGTAAATGAAGTTTCAGATATTGTATTGATTTTTGCATTTACTAGCCATCCACAACCAAGTGCACCAATTTTTTGCAAATTAAATTCAGAGTTTTGAAAGTATGTCCGCATGGCATCAAGTTTCAATGCCAAACACTGAACGCAAATAAGGTATTAGATGTATTTCACTAGTCTGTTAAAACATTTTTGATAAAAAAAATAGGACAAAACCATTTTTTGGCTGAAATGTTAAAACATAACGCATAGGCTACTATTTGACATAATGCTTAACTATATCTTTACGTTAATCGGTACCTAAACTAATAGGAATAGAATAAGTATGCATAATATCTACCCATTCTTACCTTACAACCGTGCAAAGGTCAACGTAAATCGTGTTATTAGTTGCGTGCATTCCAACTTTTTCAAAAATGTTTATGTTTATATATTATTTATTGCCCACTGCAAATCTCCTAATGATGCTAACGCTGAGGTAATATGACGGATGGAGGCATCGAACCGACGCCCACCTGCCTCGGAGTCGCCCCTGCAGCGGGCACCACATGCTATGCCCGACGCCAGCAGAAGCCGCCTGCGCGTCGCTCGCCCGTTCAATCAATTTCACGCCGTTTTTTACACCTCAATGACATTCCTGAATTATTTTTATTGTCACAGCTCTTTTCGTGAAAAAGCGGAAACGGTTTCACGCTGTTATCCTTTGTCCTACTCGGGAGGATATCAAGACTGGTCACGCTTCATAGCGCATGCGTTGTACCGGGGTTTACATGTTGCATCGGTGTCATCATAACATGTTGTCAGTCACTACATGTTGTCAGGCACTACATGTTGTCAGTCACTACATGTTGCATGTCAGTCACTACATGTTGTCAGTCACTACATGTTGCATGCATCGATGTTACCGATTACATGTTGCATCGGTGTCAGTCATTACATGTTACAAAATTCGATGTAAATGAGAAGGTTACTTCGATGTCATTTTGTTGTACATATATCGTTGTATTACTTCAATACATGTCGTATCGTATGTGCATCAGTGCAAGCGACAGCAAATCTAGAGACTGCAATTCACAGATTTTTCCATTCCATTTTGCAACACTGACTATAATACGAATGTCGGAAAAACAGTTCACGCACGTTACGAAAACGTTGACGAAGTCTTCTGTTTTGACACTTGGGTTCTTCGTATAGACAGGCGTAGGACAAAACTCTGCAAGTTGACCCCATGGGTAATAAGCAAGCAATCAACATTCAAAACTTCCAAGGTCGTGACTAACATGTTTTATGTACACCAAGTAAATAATGCATGTATATTCCTTTGAAAGGAAACTGGGTTTATCTTTATTGGTTGTGCCCGTTTAGTATAATTCATAGAGTTGTCGAAGTGAATGCGTCAGGTCAAAAGTCAAACAACCATAAAAGTTAATAGAGTGATAAAATTAATTTACAACCCGGGTTAATTGAAAATTATCAACTCTAAGTATAATGGAACGCTTACAAAACACTTAAAAAATAAGACGTTCCGTTTGGAATACGAATAAGAATGTGTCAAAGGGTGAGAGTGACAGGTGTACATGAGTACTATGGGATGACACTCTCTCTTTCAGTCTCGCAATTGCATACATATTTATATAATTTGTAGAAGTGTTCATTGTTAGAATGCAAAAACTAATAAAATTGAACTGTAATGAGGTGTTGAAAGCACGGGGAAATATACCTGAAGGCAACGATGGATTTGTCATGCTATCAGATCAGCTGAGGTATGGGTGTGGTTAAATTATAAATGTCTATGCTGATCAAGTTTATAGTTGACCTTTTAATATAGACGTCCTGTTTATGGATGTCAAATCACGTTTTCTCGAACTGAGCAATTCAATACGTTATGGACAAGTTGCCTTGTAACGTAGTGTAGATGCTGTGATGTGGTAGCTAAGCCAAGTTGCCTTGGGATGAGGTATACACAACGTCCTAGGTCCAGTCGACTATAGGCTGCAGTTTATTACGCTGAGTAATTGTGCTTAGCAAAAGACTATTGAAAAAAGACGAACTGAAAAAGGAGTAAATAAGAGTAAATAAAAAGTGTTGTTGATGTGGTAAGGCCGCCATGACTGTCGGTCAGAGGCGCTGTGTGGTGCAGCTTCTAGGAACAACATCACCACAACAAACGAGAGATACACCATGGCCGAGATGCCGTCAACTTGTGGCCGTCACACGTGTGCAGCGAGGCGTGTCGAGACGAGAAGGCACTCACGGAATAATATGCACTGTTGTAAACACAGCCCGGCTGTCAGACATCACCGTTACTCTTGACATCGCTGAGCAACTATGACATGTCACTGGAATCTCTGACATCAAACTGAGGTGCCTAACATCATTGAGCAACTTCTGACATGTCACTGGAATCTCTGACATCAAACTGAGCTGCCTAACATCACTGAGCAACTCTGACGTATCACTGGAATCTCTGACATCAAACTGAGCTGCCTGACATCACTGAGCAGCTGTGATATCAATTAAGGGTCAGGGTCACTACTCACTCTAACATCAAACTAAGATGTCTGGCATTATTCTCTGACAGCAAGACATCATTGAGCAAGTCTGACATATCACTGGAATCTCTGACATCACATACAACTACAAGTTACTCCGACATCAATGCACTAAGGCTATTCGAGACGATGAGTGGTGATAGATGACGACGAAGAACAATAACAAAAAACATGCCTTGTGCAGGATTCGAACCCACGTCCTCGTAGAGCCATACGCTTCGGACCAGCGCCCTAACCTATGTGCCACCGCGGACGGCTCTCTGACATCACTGAGCAACTCTGACATATCACTTAAATCCATGGCTCACACAAGAGGTATACTGACATCAAACTGAACTGACTGAACACACTGCACCTTAATGAACATCTTGACATCGCACAAGAGTGAGTTATACTCTGACATCACTGAACTCTCTAACATCACGCAAGACAAGAACTATGCTGACATCAAACTGAGCTCCCTGACATCACTGAACTCTCTGATATCGCACAAGAGCTAAACTGACATAACTGAACTGATTGAACACTGCTTCTCGACGAACTTCTTGATATAGCACAAGAGTTACCCTGACTGACATCAAACCGCTGACATCAAACTGAGTAACTCTGACATACCACCGACGAACTACCCGAACTCGGAAAACATTTTCACTGACACCAAACTGATCACCTGAAGATACACCTGAACCAAAGATTAACCTTTGTCTGAACTACCTGAAATGTTACTTACCACAAGTATATAGTCTCCAAGCCTCACATCAAAGATTAGTGCTCACATGCAGCCACCACCAACATCCAAGATGACTGACGACGCCAGAAGGGGATTGGCGGAGACTAACGTGACATCGCCTCCTGACAGACGTCCAATGAAGTCGAAGTCGACAGTCGTGCCACGCAAGAGAAAGCAACAACAGTAACTAGCTAATGACTTTTATTAGCATCGACACCTCGACTCTCGCCCCCCTCATTTCTATTTGTGCTTGTTGAAAGGTGGTAAGAACCAATCAGCTGCCAGAGTGCGCGAGAGACGTGCTGACGACGTGAACTGCGCCATGTCTTATATAGTGCAAGTCAGAGTGCCTGAGGGAGGGAGGCAGAGAGATTCATACGTGGTCTGAGGGAGCAGATGCAGTGTTTATGTTGTTTTTGTGCATGGCGAAAAACGAAATTTTGTAAACAAAATCACCTATTCAATCCTTTTACAAAACAAAACCAAAATTTGTCATTTATTTTCACTACAAATACCTGCATCTGAATGCTCGTAACCAAGTTGCATTGTAAGCGAGATCTTTCCACGATAGTCTCAAACTTGAAACTTGCCAAAAACATTCAAGAAAAATCACTTTAGGCAATGCCCAAAAACTAGAACAAAACATGTCAATAATAAGACTTTGATTTGACTTTGTATTGAGTGTTGTAGGATAGGATTGTCTGGCGGAGGCTCGTACGTTGACCACCCCTACCCTACATACATCATGGAAGTGTGTTGGAAATGTAGATTTTTGACCCATTTAATCCATAGGAAGGAACTTGAAACTTCTAGTAAAGTTCCAATATCGGAGGAAATGAAGAAACTATCTGTATAAGTTTATTTTTTATATAATTATACATTTAAATTATAATCTGAAGCTTGACGTGGGGGTTGTGGTCACCGATAGAAGTAGCTCATGCGTTACACGTATAGGTTTCTTATTCGGGGGTCGCCGGTTGGATACCAGGCAACTGCACCAGAATCAAGGTATTTAACACAATCGGCATTCGGCATAATTCCTGGATTTGTGATTTGTCTTATAAAACTAGCCCACGGATAACCCCCTCAAGTTACTATAATTTTATTAATATTACTTTTTCTGTTTCCTGGAAGATACGAGTTATCCAAGACAATCCTGAATGTTATATTTTGTATCTGAGAATGTAAGATTAGATCTAAGTTAACTAACCTCAGTCTCCTTAACAACCTCAGTTCCGCCACTGGTCACGCATTGGTGAACATCCGGTTCTCTAAATTGTGTTGCGAGTTACCCTCATCGTCCTAGCCACCGATACCTAAGATACTTCACATTAATTCACACACTAAAACCTCTACCACCATCATTTACGAACGAAAATACGCGTCCAACTTTTCAACGATGGCAGCCATCGTTTCCACGTGAAATATCTGTAAACATACCCTAAAGAAGTGCCCTACTAATTAAAACTAAACACCAAACTTCGAAAACAAGAAAAAGAGTTTCTAAAAAATAAACTAGTGATTAATCCTCGGCGGGTAGGGGACGCTGACGTCGACACCCGCACTAAAAAACAAATTTAAATATTTTAATTGGTTCACGTTGCCATTGATTTTGGCTCGAAGCAAAATTTTGACTTTCGATGACTTATGTAATGAGTAAAATGTTAATGACTCGTACGAGTGTAGAGAATCGCCGCGGGCCCCCGGGTCGGGCCCCCCGCCGAGAAGGGGCCCCACGTCCGTTGACTGTTCACGGAGCATATACCCGCGCTTCATCACGCTGCCTGCCTGGCTCTTTGGCCGACCACAGAGAAAATAGGCCAAAGATTTTTTTTATTTTCTTACTACTTCTGGCACGTTTTACAAATTTAAGACCGGCGCAGTAAAAATGAAACTCTGTCCGACAAAAAGTGACCGCAGCTTGTAAGAGAGGGCGGCGAATACCGGCGCGTACTCGCGGAGCCGAGGCTGACCCGGCTGCAACGAGTGTGTGAGACCACATCGTGTACATCAGGAATAAACCTGTATTATTAGACATGCGTTTGTATGGACATGGTTATGACTTATTATAACTAGAGGTGGGCACTATGTAAAAATAGCAATTTGAGATAGAGAATTTAGCATACAAAGATTCAATGTATAGGCATACATAATTCATATTTAGAACTGTGTACTAATTATTTCCCATATCTTCAAAAACCGTCTAATCGTGATTTCTTCAATTTTAATTTAATTAACGTAAGCTAAATTAAAAATATAATTCAGAATCGAAGTTATTCCAAAAAACTGCATCTTTCAATATCCATGGTCAATCCTACGTTTTAGTAAAAGAGATTAAGGTTTGAAGCAATTTTCGAAATTTACTCGACTGATTTTATAATGCCAATTTTACACATTTTTGCTTGTATAGATGTTACTTTTAATATTCCAAACTGCCAAATATGCAATACATTTTTTTAAAATTTAAATTTATACCTTCGAGATATTTCCATTTTTTCTGTCGGAGAAGAAAAGGACCTTATTTATTTATCTTTAAACATGTGGCCTGTTTTTGAGCTGCATGTTGAGTGCGCAATGTGGCCTGTTTCAACTTTCCAAAACTGTTATTTTGTATATTATATATTTGTATAAGTGCGCCACCACTTTTATCACAAACTTTAGGGGAGAGGAGGACTTCTAGGGAGGGGGTATGAATATGAAACCCCGTAACCGGCACATAGCCTACTCTTGATGAAAGTTCTTCTGACTCAGGTTCACTTAGTCTCGTACTGACCCGACGCGATCCTCTTGACGAAGCTCCATGCTGCAACTCTCGGAACACCAACAGAGCTACACGGAATGTGTCAAAATATTCATACATAAATTTTAATGAGACCGCGACTGAAATTTATGTCCTTTCTTTTCACGTCTGAGCTCGGAAACCGCAGAAATGTACAGACGTATACGGACATAAAAGTTTCCGGGAGTCCATGTTCCAACATACTTGCCGGTGCAGGGTGGACCCCCACATTATCGAGGCGGCCAGGCGCGACGCTCGGTATCTTACGTCAGAACTCAGCACCGCGATTAGATCGGATAATTATTGATAACATGTAAATTAGTACAACCTGTGGTTTCAAGATTGCCCAGGGCGCGAAGATCTCATGTTCCACACTCAAAACAATTTTCCGAGCAACAGTTAAAAAACATATTTTTTACCGAAATGTGATAATTTCATATTTTTTCCTTAATCGAGATTATAAGCGATATATTTAATTTGACTGCGGAAGTAGAAATACAAATTAATGAACAATTTCTAGGCAATCTACTTCATTTTATAGTCTCGACTTTCTAGTATATTATCCGTTCATCGTTTCCTTCCAGGCTAGAATTTTAGATCAAATATTATTTTAAAACGCCAAGGTCCGAAAAATATCAATTATTTTATAACAACACAGTCGTACAATGAAATAGATAACGCACAAATTAAAAAGTTCGCTTTAATTCATATTATTATGACTGTCGATAAGATTAGTGATCTTATAATGGTAATATTATTCAAACAATTAACATTTTACACGAAACCTGTCACATTATTCTTTAATAAGTTACACCAAGTTTTGATAGGCCTAACAGAAGACAAGATAAAAATATAGATTAGAGTTGACCGGGTTGTGTATGAATTTAGTAAAGTGTTATGTCTGCTTTGTTATAAATTCTGTTGGAAAACATTGGCATAAATAAATGATAAATGAAACTTGGGCTGTTACTACGTAGGATGGTTCGCGACATCACATGCCCCGAGGTAACCCTGCAGCTGCTATCTTAGTTGTCACTCAACGACTTCCAGTTATTTCACTATCAATGATATTCAGCGAGGGAATCGTCAATTCACAGAAGTGGACTTATCGAATCTCTCGGAATCACCCGAACGTCATGACTTTATGTTGCTAAGAATAAACATTATGATTGATACGAATAACTCTAGCTGACGGAAGTTTATATTTTATGAGGGCAGCTGTCTTCGGTATCGACAAGCCTTTATTAACGCTCTTATAAAATAGCTACGTGGTTGTCGAAAGACTCATATTTGGTGGGTCGTCGGTTCGATACCGGAAGTGACATAAAGTGATCCAAACTGAAGGTTTGAGCGAAAAAATGATGCTGTTTTTAATAATTTAAACTAATTTATAAAATATTGATAATTATTGGTTTCATTTATTTATAATACAAGGAATTTTGTTTATCGTATACCAAAACACGAACACTACAATTTAACATTGTGTTAATCAAATGGTTACAGGATTATGGATTTAAACACATGATGAATTTACGAACAAATTTAACTTAATAATTGGTTTCTCGAAACAAAACATATTCTACTACATTCAACTTGTAAAGTCTGAACCCAGAATCTTTTGGACAATGGCAATGGATAGAAATCGAAACTATAGTTTCAGCCCTGTCTGTATGCCAACAGCAATCTGCATGGTAGTTCTTTTGTACTAAGAATATTATTAAAAGTATAATGTATGTCTATTGTCTATTTCTATGAAAGGCGATAGCTTTCCCCCCATACCACTAAGCTCGGGAGTGAAACCGTTAGAACCATCAAACTCATCGACACTTATGTTATTCAAATTGTCAAGCCGAGCACGTGACTCTCAAGAGACAAGTCCTCTTATTGCTTCGGTTTTAAAAGACCATTGCTTCACAAGGAACTCTTGGCAGGAGGGATCACAGACGCAGCCGCCAACCCACACACCTTCCTGCCGCACTGGATCACGTCTCTGCTGGATAGCAACACTTCTTTGAACACTATAGACACTAGTCAACTCTTCCAACACTCTATGACTCACATTCTAGTTGGAAATACTTCTTGAACACTACGGCTCACTATTTAGTTGGCAACACTTCTTGAAACACTGTTACTCACTATTTAGTTGGCAACACTTCTTGAAAACTCTATGGTTCACTATTTAGTTGGCAACACTTCTTGAACACTCTATGGCCCACTATTTAGTTGGCAACACTTCTTGCCCACCTTGTGGCTCACGTTTCACTCTGTACCGGTTGGAGGGTGGCTTGTAAGGCTTGTATCTGGAGAGGCTGGGGTTTTGTTCTAATCTTCCACCAACAAGCAGGGTTTTGCATATTCTAGCAGCCCCCTCCCCCTCTTCCCTCCTTCCCCTCCAGGCTACGATCTCGGGATGCAGACTCCGGGAAATTGAATCCTCCGACAGGGATTAAAGAAATAATAGCAACGGAGGAAAACGACTTGCCAGCATCCCATCCCATCCCACAGGAGGATTTAACATAAAGATGAAGCTTGCATATTTCATTAATAATCTGTTATGTTATCTTGGTGGGTAGGGGCTTGCTTGAGGCTACCACTCTCTGCCTCCATTTTAAAGCCACGTGTATAAAACTGTCGAAGCTAAGCTAAAGCGTATATAGTTTCCTAAGATTTGCAGCACTTGCATGAGATAATACTTGAGAATATCTCTTGACTTTACACTCGATTCAAAATGGCTGCAACAATAAATGAAACAATGTGCGCACGAAACACGCAACGCTATCTTCATTACCATAGGTTTTCAAAATGGCCGTAAACAGGCTTAAAAAGACAGCAAAAACATTAAAGCAAGCTATCTATAATAGCCATATTATTTAAAGCCAATTCATAAGTTCGTAGAAACCCTTACCTATACCTTACCACCCCCATGAATGAGAATATGATTGTGTTGTTATAAAGAAATGATTTATGCATCTAGTCAGATCGAATTGTTTCTGGAATTTAAATAGATACCATCACATTGGAACATAAGAAGGAAGCGAAATTTAGCACACTAATATTATGCAAAGCCGCCGTTTAGATGATCCTGTAAATAAACTCATGTTTATATGATTACAAAACTGGAGTCATTAGAAGGACTAGCATTTCATTCAGAAAACTATAGTTCTTAATTAACATCTGTGATGAAAACCAACTACAACGTATTGAGTGGTTGTCGCACGGATTGACAACTTTTTTTATCTAAAATTTATGTTTAATATCTTAAATGAGAATTGTAATTTATTTCTATCAAGTTAGAGATGCAAGCTCTTACCCACACACTCATATTAGAACATTGAATTACTTGAGTAATTGACAAAAATTACATCGTGTGTTTGTAGTACTAAATGATGAAAAAATGCAAAAATTACAACAATAATAAAAATTAGAAATAAATTTTAAAAGCTGTTATTAATCCTTTTAGAAAATTGACGAAATCGTAAGACTCACATACCCCCCACCAGATTGTAAATGTATTGTAGTAATTTATTCATTTTACCCCAATCATGCCCCCCCTTCTCACCCTCACCCACCTAACTGAAAGTGTCTGCTTCAGCCATGCAGTTCACATGAATAACAAAACATAACATTCAACCACACAGTCGCCCTATCGACTTAACATGGCGCATATATTGTAAATGGTAATTACTCTAATAATGCTTTATGGCTTTCTTACATGCAATCCTTGGAATATTTAAATTATTTTACATGTTGTTACATGCAGTCCGTTTGAAAAACTGTAGACCCGTTCTTAATTTCACAACATGCCATCATTATTTAATCTCCACCTACCTATCGTTGTTATATTTTGGTTGCAGAAATAGAGTTGTAAAGCAATAAAGTTCAGATACTTGGTCGAGTGTGGGAGGTCAAGAGGTAGCCCGAGTGTTGTATAGGGAGTAGGGACTGGGAGGTATTCTGAACAAAGAGCGAGATGATATTTATCAGGATAGGAGTGTCCACTCAATGAACACTCCTATCGAAATAGTTTCGCATTATTCAATGTTCTTCTTCTTATAATCAAATTGTAAAATTTAATTTTTGTTTTACAAATGCTATGGCCTATAAACTTGTCATACAGATGAAAAGCGTTCAAGTGATAAATGTATTGTTGAAATTATTTCGCTGTAAAATAGTGATGACATGAAAATATATCATTAACTTGACATTAGTTTTTAACTCTTAGCACATTTTATTTACATTCATTGCATTAGAACAAGAATAAGATTTAGCCTTCTTTAGCAACGTCATATTTTAGATACTTATGCAGATAAAGACATTATCACTCAAAATCTTGTATTTTATTTCTATTCAATGATTTTCAATCTATATTGCCTTATGCTGTTCCGACTATATGTGTCAATCTGAAGGTTAGACATAAGCGACAGCTTTATATTACAAATATGTGTTTTGTGTTTGAGGTACACCTATACAGCACAGTGCACACAGCAACACTCAATTCGTAACACAAAATAAACTTACCTATGACTTCACTAATACAAGACCGTATCGAAGTGGAACCTTAACAATTCAACACACGCGAATGCGTTTAAAAGTGCAAGCTCTAGCCTATACTCTACCACGTGTCTGTTCTGCACAGTAAGCATCATACGAACACCTATTAAACAATAATGCTATAGCAGATTCTCGTTCATTAGACGTTAACCTCATTCATAATGGAACAACAAAAACTTCTTCTTTATAAAAAGCCAACACGACTAGATGGTATCTATCAGAAAACAACATGGGTAACCGGTATATACCTAGGAATAAGCATGGCTGCCCATCGCTTTAGCCACGGTGTACAAATATGAACGCATTCGTGAGGCAATTAAAACATACCTCGGCTCGCTAAGAGTTATCAGACAAAACTTTACTCATAGGATGGAAGGATAGTTTCAGAACCTTAGTATGATATTATATTTATTAATTAATAATAGGTGGAGGTTCATGGTTACTTACTATGTTTTTATACGCTTGCGGTCACAATTGTATGACTTTCGTTTATCTCTAATCAATAATTTTGAATCAATAAAAGTACATTTTCTAAAGGCATCGTTTATTAATTTTGAGTCTTTAAATGTTTGTATTAAACTAAATTTTATATTCACCTTGTTATGTTCACGCATTTACTATTAGCTACCTATACATGAGTTTGGTCGTACCAAGTTAGGAAAGCTGCATTTAAAAAAATGTCTATTAGGACCATTCGAATGTCGTCAAATAACAATAATTGAGGAAGCAGGTGTGATTTGATGTTCAGCGCGTCCCTTGTCCTGCAGCCATAAATCATTACATCTGAATACAACTTAGCATAATTGATAATGAAGGACATCTGTACACCCTATCATATACGATTTGCAATCATATAGATCAATCTGAAAATGAGTAGTTATTTGGGTGTTTTTCACCATTTTGACAGATTCTAAATTGTAGGGAAAAAATAATGTTGATTATTTTCTATGATCAATTAATGGAAAAGTGCCATGATAGATGCCTTCATAATTCATTGTTACACAATTATGTAAAATTACAAATAGATGTGACTAAAATTGGTGAGAATTTTTTAAATGCGCTTAAAATGAGCAAGTCTGCCTTCTCTTAACATGTGTTTTGGTATTGATATTTGAATCGTGGTTAAAACACTATTAAATATTATAATATGATAAAATAATTAACTGCTGCATTGTTGATCGAATTGAGTACCATTTGTCTATATTATTTTGCATCCATGAAAGCTTTGGACTATACATATCAGGAATAATTGTACTGGCATAACTCCACCATTCAACTTCAGTTTCATTTTGCGTTGGCGAAACAAGTCGTTTATAAATTAGTATCGTCATAACGTGATCCTCGAATAATTCACAGTGATCAGAGTATCTTACCTATAGCGTGTTGTAGCTAAGACAATCATTCTAAATTATAACGCACGATGCGTGGGAGGGCAGCGGGCACACCTACCTCTAGCTTCATCGAGCATGCTCGCGCTTGACTAGACACAGAGAAGTATAACTGACGTAAAAACATTGCTAGAGTCTGGCTTGATTGGTCTGTCAATCAGTCAGCAATACAGGCAGAGCCACGCGAGAGGGTGGAGTGTCAGCGCGCTGACAGGGCATCGGCTTATCTCGTGATTGGGATCAAAATACCGGGACGTTTTGAATTATGGCAGATATGATGGTTAGAAATTCTTGGAAAAATAAAAATGATTCCGTCATTTTTTTACGAACGGTGTTTGGATTCAGGGATACGTTTTGCGGCCATCAAATTTTCAATCAAGCAACTCCTGTCCAAAAGTAAACTATTTTGTATTTCAATGAAATTATGAATTCGCTTACTTCTGCAAAAAGACCATTTGCTACACAGGACTTTGTTTAAGTTTTGTCATGAATATTTTTTTTAAATTTAACATTATTTACTCAAAAATCGTGAAAAAAATGACAAGAAATTGGTGAACATTTATAAATTGTCCACATTTACGGTTTAAATCTCTCTGTGCGCAGTTATGCTGTATAATATTATAGTGACCACTGAACAAAATAGCGTGTAATGGCGTGTACTCCATCCTTAGTATTTTTTCAAACTAAGCTTCACATTTTTGCCTGCCTTGGGGAGAACTTTATCGAAATTAATTGCAATCCATTTTATTTTACCTATAAAAGAACGAATACACCACCGAATTGAATCTGGCTCTAGCCTTGGTTCCAAGATGTAATTTCCTCCGTGTGTCCTTCACTCCGCTCCGCTTTTCATTTCATCCACGGAAATGACATTCCGGATTCGTTTCCCTTGACGTCGGTATAAAACACGATACAGATCGACGTATTTTCAAGGTTGGCTAACTTGGTTAAATCTGTGATTCACGTAGCCTGTACGTCTTCCCGTACCCTACTCAAAACAAGATTTTCGAAGGTAGGATTTTATAATTTTAGAAATTTGTATAAGTATAATTAGTTTAGGTCACTGGAGCCAATGCTCCCCCCAACCTAAGTGTCAATTTGTTTGAAAATGGAGAATGATTTTTTTAACTAGCACGCTCACGAGAATTTTATATTTATGCTAAACACAGCATAAAAAATACAGATACAATGTTAAGTGAAAATTAGAAAGGATACTCTTGATGTGCATGTTCATTACTTAGCTTTGATTACATTTAGTACAATGCTTTGTGAGCGTTGTTTTGAAATGCGCTCCTCTACCAATATTATAACTTCATAAATTTTAATGAGTTTTTAGCAGTGGGCTGGATGCAAACCCTGAATGAATAACAGTTGCAGCTACATCATCGTTATTGAAAATACAAATTGGTCAACATATTTATCACAACGTAATTTCTACCGAAAAAATTCCGAATTCCGTTTCTAAAATCAGAATACCTAACCTTTTTAAAAACGCGTTCACAAAGTGCACAAAAATTGTAGAAATCTTAGTCCTTGTTTTGCGAACGACGCATCGCATCCTCTGTTTGGCTAAATCTTGAAGACTTTCGCGCCACGCGATTGAAAACAAGCGTAATTGGCAATCTATGAATGAACGAACAGACGGTGTGTTGTTTTCTATCTGAAGAATGGATAATAATGCAATCTATAAATATCCCCAACAAGCCTATAAGTACAGACTGATGAACTCAAGGTAATTGTCCATGACTAACAAGTACAGAAATTAGTGTAGATGAACACCATTAGTAAAATCGTTGAGAAGAGGTAAGTGTAGCCTCTGAGAAGTGACGACTCTGTCTGTTGTCGACACGACACGACGCAAGGTCATCAAAGTCATCTAAAGCGAGCTACCTGCTGCGATACAAAGTGTCCACAACGCCATGGGCGCCACCAGACTTTCGGGCTCGCGACAACCTTAGTGTAATGATCGAATTACACATTCTTTTTGGGCTATAAAATAAATAATTATCTATAGGAAACCACTCTAGCATTCGTCAGCCTGGAGAGCTATTTATTGAGTCTCAAGCTTATACTTGTCTCTCAATTAATTATTAAACCAGCCAATGAGAAGCGAGCTTTCATGTGCGTCATGAGTTGCCGGCCAATAAAATAGCACCGACTAAGATTCTATATAAGACACCTATAGTCAAAATTATTTTACCTATTAATCTGTGAGTTTTACGACTTCCCTAGACCCTCCTTACATGATTACGCACATATAGTACACAACCGTTAGAGGTAGCTTCACTTAGCTGTTTCTCGTAAGGCTAATTAATCCATTCGCAAGGTCGTATTTTTTTTTTTAGATAGTTTTACATTTTTATAATGGATTTAATTGTTAATCTTGTATGTTGTGTCCCTTAATAAATACATTATTGTGTGTTGTACTTCTAACTAAACTCATCTTCGAAATTTCTAAATAAAATAAAAAACAAGTACCTCATTACTTATTTAAAGGGGTATTTAACCGCTAAAATCAAAAAATATATTTCATTCAGGCTAACTAGTACTGAATTTAGCAATCAACAGAAAAATTATTGGGGCCACCATGACCTTCCAAAAAATTGTCAAACATGACATTTTTCGAGCTAGGTCCCATCGGCAAAAATCTCCCATAAGAAATAACATGGGGACGATCTTTATGCCCCGTGACCTTGGAGGATTTTGCTCCAAAAAAATATTGGACATTATTGACGTACTCGACAGCCTTTTCTGTAAATTCTCTATATTTTGTTTTGTAATTTGGGCAAGTAGTTCGGTCAAAATATGCTGATTACCAAGATGGGGGTGTGATTTTGGAATGCATATTTTTGTGTGTTTGAGGGTATATTTGGGCACAGTTTCAAGACACGATGTTATAAAGGGGCATTTTAGATTGGTACTATGCTCTAGTATCTATGTGGACCAAAAAAGAAGCAGGTTAAAGCCGATTTAGGAAATTTTCCAAAACACCAATTTTTGCCAATTTCTGGATCAAAAAAATTAAAAAAATCGTGTTAAATCACAGTTGAAAGATATAATTTTTTAAACGGTCATTTAAGTGTAGTATTGTGCTATAGATCACGTGGTAAAAAATAATTTTTGGGGTTTTTAGCCCCTTTAAATGCTCGTTCACCTCACTTGTTACTTAATATTTATTGATTTATACTTGTTACTGTCATCTTACGTAAAGATTGATAACAAAACGCAAAAGTTTCTTAACTGTATTTAGGATTAGCACTAATAGTAATATTTCATTTTATATGCCCATCCCGTCATAATTAGCACATGCCATAGGCCTACTATCCCCAGGAAATAATATTTACGTACATTCACAGCCTAGATACCTAAATATTCTATAGTACATTTATGTTAACTATGTCTTGCCATTGTAAAGAGCGTAATATCATTTTGGTAAATAAAGTTAAATTAAATATGTAAAAAAAATCACGCCCGTCCAATTTTTTAATATATGCCTATTCATCTGTGCACAACTGAAGCTTGGCTAATTTTAGTTCCTTCAAATGTTCTTTAACCTTAATTGTCTTTTAATAAACCATGTACCAGGTTCTGACTGACATAAATGGGCTCATAATCACTCAAGACACTTTAGCCGACAATAAAAACACGTAACAGCTGTTCTAGGATTTATAGTGTTTTGTTTGCTGGGCTATCACATTTTTAATGAGTCGAGGAACCATGGTATTTTACAATGAATGTATTACTTTGATTCTTATGAAATGGAATGCTCGGGTGAATTTTAAGTCGTAAAAGAAAATATTTGTTCAATGTTTTTAATATGTTGTTTGGGGTATGTAATAAGTAACTATAGAATCTTGACAACAATCACCTACAATGCGTACAAAAAGCAAGCCTTTGATTCTCCAGATATTTTACATTCTAATTACCATATCAATTAGTACTCCTTTATAGAAATTATCCTAATTTATCAAAAATGATTTTGCAATGGAACTTGAAGAAGTAAAGAGATCCAACGCATACTAAAAAAACTTTAAAAAAAATCCTAGTGTTATAAAAGCAAAACTTTTTAGACACGTTTCTGTTCAAGATTTTAAATTATGAAATACCCGTTGGCCGTTTGGTTCTATAACTTATTCTTCCAGATGGTCAGGCATATTATATAGGCATAATATTATTTTTAAATCAGTTAACGTCTCTCATATTCAGTTATAAACATTGATTTAGAAAAGAGGACAACGACAAAAACCAAACACATAAATGCACACAAAATAATTAACTGTATACCTAGTTATTTATAAGCAAATGTCGAAATTATAATATTCCAACAGCAATGTATAATTCGGCAACTATTTTTTCTATGATACATTCAAATTCATACTTTACAAATAATAGTAACACGAATTAAATGAATTTAATATAAATTAGGAAAAATTAAACAAACGATTCAATTTTAAATCATTTTAAAAGAAACCCCAGAGTTAGATGATTCCACTCAAATGAAATCTCGGTTCAGTCAGGCACTATCTTCACAACTTCTTCAATGAACTTAATGACATCAATATTATGCAGATGACGTAATGGTATTCCGGGAGACTTTGGAGTAGGCTTATCAAACGTATGCACATTATAAAATTACATAATAATGACCCTCATTGAAAATCAATCGTGTCACTGTTGGGTGGGTAAGTACGAAATATAATTATATTTTTTATTATTGGATAATAATTAAAAGCTAATCACCCACATTTCCAAAAACAATCACATGTGTATAGGCATGTCGATTGTAGCATTGCACTAATTACCAATTATATGGATTTCAAAGCTTTAAGTCTTTCTGAACATAGATTTGTTGTCTGAATGTATTCTCATAAAGTTATTGTTTTATTCGCGCTGATTATCAAATTAATACTTTATAACAACATTAGCCTAAATTACGAATTTCTACTAACGCAGTCATATTAATTTTGTAATAATTGCTTGTATGCCCACCACAGGGCATTTTCACTGGGAACATTGTACGATAATCTGCATATTTAGGTATTTTCCCAATAATATTAATTTAATAATATATCAGTGCGAAATTCTCTGCGCACCCCAGGGAAAATGGTGAAAATGAAAACCTTCCCCCTGTAATGTTATTTGTATTATTATCTCCCCAGAGGCGGGTGTCTGTCTGCACTGCATGTATAACACCAGCGAGGTGTCTGCTCTTACAGCCATATTAATTATTATACCTTTAGCACCAACTAGTGTTTGAACTTATACAACAAGTCTCAGCCTCAGTACCGACTAGGAGGTGTTGTTTGCATTATTAGCCCTAAATACCTTTGAGAGGTGCTTTCCACTTATAGCCTTACCAGACGATGTTGCAATCCCAATGCGATTAGCACGAGAACGCTATACGATTGTTGTTGAAAAATATGCGATCGTACTTTTCAAATTATGTCTTCGTTTTCCAATCGATTGAGATGATTTTTCGTGCATTCTCAGAAAGGTAAAGCCTGATCCCTCGTACGTGATTTGATTTGTTTATTTTAAAATTTGGAACGTTTGGTCACACCAAATAATATGTTATCATCGACAAAAAATTATAACATATTTTGTAGTGGACTTTGAGGTTCTCAAAAGGAAAATTTAAAATCTAAATAAAAAGGGGCGATCCTACGAGAAACAAGGATTTTCTTAGTCTACATCAGAGGGTGAAAAAATAGTCAAAACATTTTGATTGATTTTTCTGCTTGTAATCGGATTCACCAATAAAAGAGACACAAATTAAATTAGTTGTTTCAAGTTATTTTCACGGCATGGTAGATTATTGCTTATGCTGTCCACTAAAGTTGAGCCCCAGTTTTAACTATTTTCCCCAAGCTCGAACGAAGTGCTAGGTCCATTCCTACTTTAAAAAGCATTCAAAGAGGGGATATTAGTATAAGATCGTTATTGTTATTTGGTTGTTTGTGATTAGTGAAGAGTCGAGTTAGCGACCTTGGCGACCTCATTTAAAATCGTCAATACCCAAACGTAAGATCAAAGTATGGCCGAACATACTGATCGGTTAGAATTTTGACTTGATTTGAGTGATGTTATTATTATTGAATCACTAAGTAAATTGATGCAAATAATTATGCCCAGAGGGTTTCGAAGGCTTGAAGTATTAACTTTAAATGGATGTATCCATTGCCAGGCACACACAGGCAATTTAGTGTGGGGTCTATAGAGGCCTCTCCAATGCAGCTATTTCTTGGCGCCAACTTTGCCAGTGGCGTTTCCGTGACCATTTGAATGAACTTATAAACCCTAAAGGTGGCACTTCAGTGCTTCTGGTCTGCCACAACATTCGACCGTATCGAACTGTTCAAAACTTGATGTATTGTTAGAACTTGTAAGTAACTTGTTTGCGTGTTTAATAGAAACAAGCTACATACATTTGGCTACATTTCAAGTGACCGAAGTGTCTCAACTACACCGAAACAGCTCGTCACCAAGTAATCGGCCAGTGGAGATTGTATCAGTAAATATTGCGGGCAGTGATAGACCAGTTGCAACCTGAAAGACTTTTCACGAAACTGCGATCTAATTGAAGATTTCGGTCAGTTGAAAATTGGGGCACTTGAGACGTTCCAAAACAACGTCAACCAGCAGTTGAAATTCGGTTGCTTAAAGGGGTATTTAACCGCTAAACGCAAAAAATATATTTCATTCAGGCTACCTAGTAATGAATTTAGCAATCAACAGAAAAAAATATTGGGGCCACCACGACCTCCCAAAAAATTGTCAAACATAACATTTTTCGAGCTAGGTCCCATCGGCAAAAATCTTCCATAAGAAATAACATGGGGACGATCTTTATGCCCCGTGACCTTGAAGGATTTTGATCCAAAAAAATATTGGCCATTATTGACGGACTCTACAGCCTTTTCTGTAAATTCCCTATATTTTGTTTTGTAATTTGGGCAAGTAGTTCGGTCAAAACATGTTGATTACCAAGATGGGGTGTGATTTTGGAATGCATATTTTTGCGTGTTTGAGGGTATATTTGGGCACAGTTTCAAGACACGATGTTATAAAGGGGTATTTTGGATTGATACTATGCTTTAGTATCTATGTGGACCAAAAAAGAAGCACGTTAAAGCCGATTTAAGAAATTTCCCAAAACACTAATTTTCGTAAATTTCTGGATCCAACAAATTGAAAAAATTCGTTTTAGATCACAGTTACAAGATAAAATTTTTAAACGGTCATTTAAGTGTGGTATTGTGCTATAGATCACGCGGTAAAAAATAATTTTTTGGGTTTTTAGCTCCTTTAAGCCTTTGGTCAATTGAGAATTGGGGCACTTGAGACGCTCCAAAACAACGTCAGCCAGCAGTTGAAATTCGGTTGGTTAAGCCTTCGGTCATTTGAGAATTCGGGCAATAGAGCGACGCTGCTGCAGAATAGGGCTTAGATAAGATTAAAATAGATAGATGATGTTCTTACCTGAAGAAGTCATTCCTGCAGAACAGTTTCCCTTCTCTCGAGAAGCACTTGTCTGTTAGGTTGGCGCGGCAGTCGTAACAACGCACACACTCCGCGTGCCACGTGCGTTCAAGGACGTTTAGGAGGAACTTGTCGAGGATTGGCTTGTCGCAGCCGGCGCATGCGATCAGCATGGTGCCCGGGTAGAGCGAGGCAGGGTGCGCCCGGCCTAGGAGCACAAGACACGTGTTAGATACAGTGTGAGTCAGGCCACGTGCGTTCAAGGACAGATCGGTCCCCCCTGTCTCCGGGTCTATTTTTTCAACTTTATGAAAAACCAGTAGAATCATTTTTATTGTTCGGAGATGTTAATAGGTTACGATAACATGTTTTTTATGTTTGACATCAAACTGTCAAACATCAAAATAAATTATGCCCCCTCATATAACAATTCAGTCCCAGCACTAATCAGTATTAAAAAAAACACATATTTAATAAGTATTTTATTAAATACCATGATTCCAAGTAGCTTAGTTAGTAAGTGGTACGTACCTAGGGCCTAATTAAAATATAAAAGTGATCACTGGTGCTCATGAGTCTTGACTTTACCTTCGGTAACAAAACAATCGTGAGCTATTATTACCTCTAATTCTTAAGCTTTTGGTGCCATGCAATAGTGTGTTTGCTTCGGATTTCAACAGCGCTGTCCTCTAATATTTTAAGATGCAAGACAAGGTGAGACAATAATCACTTTATTAAGTCATAACGATGTTTTTCATTGTGGAATTGTCCAGTAATTTGACTTTGACCTTTACTTCACATTCTCATCACATAATATTACATATTTTGTATTATGGGCAACTCTTTTCATTAGGAATTTCCCACGAATATATGAATACACTCAAACATTCTTATTCTACTCTTACAATAATTTAGTTAAAACATCACAAATATATCACAGCTTTAGACAGATCCCCATCTAACTGAGACGTAGTCTTAGAGTTAGGTTACAAGTATGACAGCCATGTGTTTACTAATTATCTTATCAACCATGGTCACGTGCGCGGCGTGTCAGGTGTCATGTCATGTCATGTCATGACAGGCGTCGTGTCAGAACTATCGTGTCGTGTGACTGAGTGAGGCCTGTCATGACAAAAACTAAAGCGTGTTTGTAATTTTAAATTGTGTGTATGTCACATTTGTAAAAGCGACTTCTAACATGTTATTTAGTAGGTGTTATAGAGAGAAATATTTGTTTTAAGTTGTAAGTTTATATTCAAATCTATTTTTTAAAGGTGGTGTCGACCGTCATAAGGGGAATTCCTCCGAATAAACTGAACATATTATCTTGGACGGAGTGGGTCCCTGAAAGCATGGAGATTGGTGCCGTCACTGAAGGTAAGGCCTACATAAGACATACTAGGAAAACGCTTAAGTCCCGCTGCGTTGTTGGATGAGCGTAATTGGTGCATTGAGCTGCCATGTGTTATGCGAATTTTCTGTTGTTCTGTGGAAAAATCATTACTAAGTTGAATTTTTTTTAAATTAAATTAAATTAAATTAAATTAAATTAAATTAAAAATTAACTTTAATTTTTTAATTTATTAATCGTAATTGTTAAAAAAAATCGTAAAATTGCGATTTTTATAAGAAATAATTTCTCGATTGCGCTCAAATTTAACACTAATATATAAATTCATAAAATTAAGGTTCTGCGAAAAAATCATTACAATCGGATAAAGCATTGTAGGTGTTATAAGTCAAAGAATTGTTTAAAAAAAGAAAAAACCCGTAAAATTTCGATTTTTATGATAAATATTTTTTCAATTGCGCTCAAATGTCACAAGAATATCTAAATCCATAAAATAAAGGTTCTGTGCAAAAATCATTAAAATCGGATAAAGCATTGTAGGTGTTATAGGTAAGTCAAAGAAATTTAAAAAAAAAAAAAAAATCGTAAAATTGCGATTTTCATGAGAAATAATTTTCCGATTGCGCTCAAAAACGTGGCAGTTCTAAGTTCAGAGATTTCGAAGGCCTCCATAAAATTTCATCTCAATCGGAGTATCGGTTTAGCCGGAATCGTGCGGACAAACAGACAAACATACAAAAAAAAAAAAAACATTCCGGATTTTTTTCTCCAGTGTAGTAGAATGGAATCTTCGCTACGCTCATCCAATTATTTTTATAGTTTATCATTGTTTAACATAAACAATATTATGCTTTACATACATGCCGGCCCTCTTTTAACTTCGCCCCCCCCCCCCCCCCCCCCCGAAAAATTATTGGCATCAAAACGTGGTATGCCCAGTTTCTGGAACAGCACGTTTGCTTTCTCGAGTCGCCTGCGGATGGATCTATCCAGAACTCTACCAGTTACCATTACGTGGTTTCAAGTCATTTTTAGGTATTCCAAATCATAATTATTTTAACTTTTAATGTGAATACTATGCAAATACATGTTATGGAGATGGGCAACACAACATACAAGGTCTAAGCCTACCACATGGATGAGTATGAGAGAACTTAGAGGCGCACGAAGTTTTTTTTTACTTCGTTTCGAAGTTTCAACGCGTAACTCCTCAAGAAACGTGTAAAACGAAGATAGCCCTCCTGACAAATTACCTCATTTCGTCCTTGTCAGTCGGCCCTGTTCAAAGCAAGTACTTTATAATCGTTACATCAGAATCTGTCCACGCTGAAATGTTTGTACTTTCAATTAATGCCAAACTTTTCTTCCCCCAAGACTTGTTATTATTTTACTCCCATCATATCGTTGTCCCACACCTCGTCACGTGCGATGTGATGTCAACGTGACAAAAAAGACTGGGAGTGTTAAAACCCTTTGCATAGGGTATAGAATATGACTGATAGACTCTACAAATTTAAAATAGTGTAGTTTATTATTATTACAAATTACGATTTCGACGTGAATAAACCACGACACCCCCCCCCCCACCACCACCACCACCACCACCACACAAAAATATTAAAATTGTGTAAGTGGCAAGGGAAACAACACCTTAGGTTACAGCCCAAGATGACGGGTTTGAACGCCACTTGGGGCAAACTGTTATCTATTATTTGTAACTATGTCGTTTCCTACGTTATTATTTTACTCATCTCTCATAATATATAGGCTATTTAGATCATGTTATTTTTTAATCATTGTAATTATATATTAATTATATAAAATCATTGTAATGAAAAATAATCATTGTAGATATTTCTATAAAACTATTAAACCCCTACAGAAAAATGTTCTGTAACTTTTTATGTAGGCCTACATTGTTTTTATTTTATGAATTTGTAATTACATTGTTGTTTATGAATCTGATATGAGTTTTGATCATAATATTTATATTTTTTGGGTTATAGTTTCCCTTCAGTAATATGCTACGCATTATACAATTAAATCACATCTAAATGTAGGGAGATAGATCAAATACACTGAACTATCAAAGTGATAATATAAAGCGTTAGCGAAGTGATCTAGTATTACAACAAACAGTTGGCTCTAGTAAAAAAGATCTCAAGTTAGCTGCAACCAGACCAGGCCACTCTAGAATAATACTCAACATGAGGTCTAGACCTGGTCGGAGTGTTTTTGCGCTCGTGTATTCCCGGGGGTAATCGGCCAGAGTCGGGTCGGCGAGTCAGCACAGATTGTTGCGGATTTATCAACTACAATGATACAATCATAAACTTTCCTCGACTTTCAAGTGTTGGATTAAATCATGTCGGACAAATTCGGCGACTGCCTTGACTCGACGACAACATTGACCTACCGCGGTAGTTTATAGAGGAGTTTACATACAAAGCCAATATAACATAGTGTGTAAATTATAATATTTTCTAACAAGAGCATGGCGACAACGTAAGAATTAAAATATGGTGAATATAGTGAAATAATAATATATTAACTCCACAGGACTGGGTATAGTGAACAACTTGTCAATATTATGGTGATGTCATATGAGTTAGGGCCTAACAAAACAGAAAATAAAAATATTGCAGGTGCAGTTTTGTTACAAATATCGCAATTGGTCCGAACGTTATTTCATATAAAACTATAGGCTAGCAGGTAAATCTATCTTAATTCAGTGAAAAGAATATCTATGCAAATAAACCTTGTAAAGAATATGATAAAAATGTAGCAATAGAATTAAGTGATAGTTTATTTGTTGAGTAATATTAAAATTTAAAATATTACAGTTCAGTTTAGAAAATATCGCGGGAACATAATGATGTAAACACAAGCTAAATTTGTTTTTTATTTAAAAATGTAGACCTATTTATAATATTTAAATATGACATACACACACCACGGGCAGAAATAAAATGTTTGAGTATTTGTAAACTATTGATTTATATATTGGATTGGGATCATTTCTTCTCGGATGTAAATATTGAAATATTGCGATGAGAAACGCATCTCAACGTCAGACTGAAATAAGTGTCTACATTTGTCGCGATTAGAATCAAACCAACTCGACCTCTTTGGGGATGTAAAGAGTTCACATTTAATTTTCAATTACTAAACAAAATGAAAACATATTTCATGAAAATAAATTCGAGATTATGCCGAGGGCGACAGGTGGTTCGATGGTTTGGAACCGAACCGAAATAACTTTGTTTCCCTGAAAGCTGCATTAGTAACGATTAACAGTAAATTAGACTTGTTGCACTCGACCAAATGGGCTAACATAGAAGATGTAAAATACTCTCGTCAGGCCAGGCAAGATTAACTCATAAAGTAGACGATTATCCTGGGACATATGTGCTGCACGCATGGATGGTTTGCATAACACTCATAATGTCATGTACCATGCAAATAACCTGAATTGAGATAATTTTAAAGACAGTTAAAACATAATTTGTTACACGTTCACTGTGACTTATTTGTTATAGGCCATAATAAAATGTTAAAATCAGTATTGCGATTGATTGTAGGGTAAGACTCTAACTTCTAATATTTCAACGTATTAAAAATGCATCCGATACGTTTCTCGATAAATAATAATAATAATCACATTTGCTGTAACGACCACAATCTATCTTGAATATAAATATATTAAAAATATCAGCTAACTACTTCTACTAGCTAACAGCTAGCTTAGTCCCCAATTAGCTGTGTTATGCCTGACCTAAACCTGATTTGAACTTTTTAATTAAGTTCAGATTTAGCATTCGTTTAATAATATTCAACTATAGGCCTATAGTTGCTAATTCTAGCCCAATCCTAAATTAAAGCTTATAAATCCGTATTTAAAACCTAAAACATGTAATTATCGTCATAACGGTACCTAAATAGTGTGGACTTGGAATATTATAACGTGAAAGAGCAAGTATTGTAATTAATTATATTGTATTTCAAATATTTCTTTGTGGTTTTACAATGATAAAAGATTACGGAAAAAATTATAAGTTAAGAAAACTCCCCTTGCGTGTATAGCTATTTTTAAAGAATGATGATAAGATATTAATAAAAATATGAATATTCAGTTTTTGGAGAAGTTAAGACACTCTTTATCTGCAGCACTTCCGGTGACAATAAAAATGCATTCCTAGAATAAATTCTCCCTATCAGCATCTACCAAGGAGATTGTGTGCGGCGTTCTGGCGCACATAGGTGGAATCTATGAGGTAGAATCAAACGTTTATTTATTTGTCCGTGTGAAACATTTGTGTATGGAAACATGTTTAACAGGGAGCAAGTAATTATCGAAGTTATCAAATGTAACAGATGTAAACTCATCCGTTTGTCAGAGTGACAACAGCTGCTGTGTTGTTACGTGTGCGCGAAATTAGCGAATATGAAACGTAATTTCTCTGTTAGTCTGTTCAAAGAGTTGGGCGGTAAAAGTACGTAGCCTAGAGTTTTAAAAAGGTAAACCGATTTGACGTGAGATTAATACACACGTAATCTTTACAAATTTGTAAAAACAATTTCCAAACTCTTACTCCCAAACAATCAGGCATAAACCTCAATAAAGATAAACTTGTTATGTCAACATTATTATAATTTATAAACGTAGCCAAGTTATAGTAACAAGTAATCTTAAACATGCAAAGTTTCGATGAAACGTAATTTCCCGAGATTTGTGAAGACGAAAACAAAGTTTCATATTAAGTTCTAAGTTACGTAATGACCTATAAATAAATAAATTCGTATTTAGAGTCTACCCACTCGGTCATATAGGCCTAATTGATTTTCAGTGAACTTTCTCATAACCAATAACAATTATTAACAACCCCGTCTGGGCCCGGGGTAGAATTGGCCCTGAGCATGTCTCTACTAAACGTAAAGGCGATTCAAGAGAAAAAGTCTACCTCGCAAACATCAGCTAGTATGAAGGGGTAGTATTTTACTCCCCGAAAATAGAGGCGAGCTCTGGCAATCGTCGTCAAGGACATCTCCCCCTTCTCTTGACGACTTCCCCGACGACGATGACAAAGACTATGACGACCGCGATGTGAGAAAAGAAACCCCCCTTCTGACCAGCGTGGGCACCACCTCCCCATATCCCCTAGGCTAGAGTGGTGCATTATGACCTAATGGTTGACGCGTCCTTAATCCAAACAAAACAAAACAAAACCAAAACCCTAGAGGAATAATTTTGTATTTGTTCCCTGAGGATCGCAAAGAATTTAGTTGTGAATGTCAATATCTTTCTTCTGGGAATAAAAATAACAAACCCACTGAAAATTCGACGAAACAATTAGAATGAGAATTTCCCTGGACAACACTCGATCGATAAGCTTACGCTATAAGCTTGTTGACATCGAGACAACAGGCTCCAGGGTTCGCAGTCGCCTCTATTAATCTCTATTGTCGATGTTAGCCTATGGTATTTCCGTAGAAATTTCTGAAAAGCCTTATAAATACTTTGGTGTGTGGATTCCAAGGCGTAGATTACGTAGTCCTACCAGTCCTTAACTATTTTAACGTATATGTGGATCCACTAATCAATAAGTCCTGCTCGTGGTTTGAATATTTTGTCTTAAATTATAAGTGTGGTTCCTTTTTTTGTAGCTTTAATGAAATTCACATAATTACCACGTTTATACACGGAATTAATCTAAAATTTACTATTCGTGATTGCTACAAAAACCTTGTTTTGCTTGCTAGGCCCTATATGAAATTAAGCACAATTCACAATAATTTCAATGAAAGTTTCACATTCACATTCAACACTATATACCCTATACTCCGCCAGAACTGCGTCTGTTACTGTTGCACACTCAACAAATGTCAGGAAACTGAATAATAGCCCTAGAAATGTTCACTTCACCTTGTTATTTCTTACTGCATTCAACAATTCAAAAGTTTAGAATTGTTTTGAAACATAACGCCATCTGTGGGGAATGGATAATGTCAATGTGATACTGTAGCCTATATCAGTGACTATATGTGTGAAACAAAAATATAATGCACATTTAATAAATCCAGGTAGAACCAGAAACAAAAGTTTTGTCTCCTATACATAAACGCATTTAGAACAATGCCATTTTAACATTATTTTCTACAGTATGCCCAACGTTTTTAACTCAAAATAGGTTAACTCACGTCAAATAATATTTAAGAATTTGAGCCAAAATATCAAAGCAATCACAAACCGATACAAAGTCACATTATTAGGCCTATTGATCATCAAGACTCAGGGGGACAATATCTCTATTTCCAGCCACACTCATGAAATTTCTCTAGCTTCACAATACTACAATAATTACTCAAGTATCTCAGACATTCTCAAGAATCACTCTTGTATATCACAGTAGGGCCTATGCTTGGCATTCAAGCTTTCCCATGTAAGTAAATACCACAGCTAAATCTGAACTCTCCATTGCTCTACCATTACGTAAATGTGTTTCACATAACTTTAACAACGAACAGATAGGTATGCATGATACTGCATGTATTATAGTGTAGAATCAATTGATTAAGTGATTGGCATTTATGTTCTCTTCTTACATCAATACTAATTAATATAATATGAAGGTACGAGATTATTAAGTGATTGGATTTATATACTGACGGCTTCACACGTCTATTTATGATGTACACATGCATACACTCAAACCAATGCTATTGCTATGATATAAATTATACTCATAGAGTATAGGTCATTGCGAAGGGAAATTAATTAAAACGTAGGCCTAGGCTTGTTAGTGGATGGCAATGACATTTGTTTTTCTGCTATATTATGGGTTAGCGAAATAATAGTTGTCAGAAAATCCTTGTGGTTTTCATTATCTTTCGGTATGCACTTGGCAATATCTATTTATTTATTCAGGTATTAAAACGGATTCACAAAGGACGATGATAAAATAAAAATAAATATATAAACTTACACAAAAGTATAATTTTACAACAAATCATAAAGATAAGTCGTCGAAATGATAGTATGCGATTATGCTACCGGTACTTCATAATAATATTATGCTGCAATTATAGTGATAGTGTATACATGATTACACGTTACGTCGGTATAGTGTATCACAACAAAGAGATTGATTGATGTGTGACTTCCCATGTATTATACATTTTATGCGTTTGACACGAAAGAAACATGGAATATTTATAATTTATTATACACAATTCCAAACATTTAAACACAACACATGATTATGAAATAGAATATACTGATTGTCACGATAGGGTAAAATCCGAACGTACCGACAACCATGGTGACACTGGTGTTTGTTACTAAAGCCGTTACAATATCGAATAGATATGGATATGCGAATGCCCTGTTGTCTCTAGTTTGAAACTAATTACCTCAAGATAGATTCCAATATAAAATAAATGTACAACAATTGTTACTAATTTGAGGTGGGCATTGATGATATGTATAAAGTAAAATTATATTTTTATGTTCAGCCCGTTGCATTGATCAGCTCGAAAATTGAACGGCCTGGCGATCAGCACATAATTGTTCCTCCCTTGCAGCTAATACTACGTTCGATCAGATAGTACCAAAAATAAAATTGTACAAAATTACCTTTGAATATACAAAAAAAAGTAGGATAGGCCTATCTATTTCATAAAAACTTTAAAAACCATATTCCAGCAAAATAAATAAAAATATAAATGTTTGGCCTCAGAATACTTGAAACGTATTTAAAACTATTTTCATGACATGAAAACTTCAATAGAAAAGGGCGTTCGAGCCAGCAAATATTTTTATATATCAGGCTATGTAAATAGAAGATTATTCGCGATACTGATTGAACGAGTGAGCGTAGCGAACG